>CM044956.1:10987800-11163948 GCA_024516035.1 Bactericera cockerelli | reverse complement strand
GATATCATTATTTTATTTCTATACTAGCTAAAACCTGGCATTTTGTCACCATTAAGGTTTTTTCTCATGGCCGGTGTCCCAATAAAAATAATAATAACACTTTTAATTGGAAGGTAACCACCAGGTAAGGTTAAAGGTTATGCTCAAAGCATTTTCTACTAACCTAACCCTCAGAGTCTTATTATTAGTGGTCACAACCATAATGAGGAAAAATTTGAAACAACGGAACCCTAAGCTAGGTTGATTATCTGACTAGCGCGTTAACCACTTGATTACCAGTGCACTTGAAAATTGTATTAGATATTTTAATTTTGATAATTTTCTAGTATGTTGAAGGTGGCTTAGGGGGGTGAACTCTCAGTGAGAGTACCGTTTGGTATTGTAACCCCAAGAGGACATAGTCAGCCAGACATGCACAACTTTGAGTTTTATATATAGAGATTATACCTACTTAGGAAATAATTGTGATACATTGGTACAAGGTCTTGTGACATGGTGGAAATTTGATAGTGCATTTTACACTTTTGGGACAATTTTTTAATAATAAACACTCTTATTGTAAAATATAATCATGTTAACGAGTCTTATTTGAATTGTGTTGTTTAAAACAGATTAGTTATTTTCTTTTTCTTTCCAAATTTCTATAAAAAAAATTATACCCAAATTTGTGTGTGGGTATGTGTTAAAAAAACCTATTTAAAATTTATTACTTTATTTTTATACAAAAAAAATATTCTTCATGAGATTTGAATGTATGGCCTCTAAATTAAATAACTGAAATTGAATTTATGCCTAATATACATTTGTTTCTAGTATTTTTATTACTATTATTATTTTTTTTTTTGAAAAAAAAAAATGCATATAATGGGATTCGAACCCATGACCTCAAAACCAAGAGCGTAGCATTTGATTATTATGTAGTATAATGTACAGTATAGGTAAATAGGTATGTCAACATTGTGGTAGTGAGTTACTACCCATCCACTAGAGAGCGCTACAAGTAGCTGGAAATAAGTGGAACAAATCCAGTTGACTTTGGGCAACTGACTTCCAGTTAAAAGTTGGGTTACTTTCCAGTTCATTTCCAGTTGATTTCCAGGTGGAGGTCAGGTGGAAGGTGGAAATCTCCAGTTGATTTCCAGGTGGGCAAGTAGACTTTTTCCACCTAACAGTATGGTATACATCCAGTTGACTGTGCTGTCTGGGATTACACACTCACAGCAAAATATTTTCTGTCCATCCTCATTGACTGTCCTCATTAAAAGCAAAAATAATTATGCCTTAATCACAAAGTAGGTAGTCTTGAACGAATCCCCGCCTTGATACATATATTTATTTAAAATAAAGTGGTATCTTAAATGATGATAAAAATTTATTTAAACAGGGATCTATCTTTATAAACGTAAGTAATTTATCTGTCCCTTTGAGCACTGTCAGTTATATTTTGAGAGCGCTTCACATAAAAAAATAATGTTTTCAATTTCCAGCCTAGTACCTGCCTCTCATTAGTAAAACTCACATTACTACCTAGGTTCTAATTTAGATTTCACGAAATGTAGATTTCATCATGCGATGATTATTTGAGGGAGTGAAATCGGCTTTCAAAGTTTTCACGTTATAATTACTTGGAAATATTCGAATACGAGGGTTCTTTTAGGAAAGCACTATATTTATTTTTTATATATTTTTTTTTCTTCTATTATATTGTATTTTAATTTGTAATTATTTGTGTTGTATTATGTGTGTCCTATTAATAAAGTGTAAATAAATTTTGGAAAGCACCCTCACTCATGTTTAATAGGTAGGTACTTACCTATAACTTACCTTATTTTTATAATGTGAAATACGATTAAGAATATTGTAACAATAAGAATAATAATTTTATAGGTAGGTACAGTCAAATCTGGATATAAGAGACACCTGGGCCCTGTCCCTGAAAGCGCGAAGTCGCTCCGCACTCCGCACTTTTCACTCCGTAAATCCAATTTCTATTCCTGAAACACTCCTCCAAAGTTTTTTTGCGGAGTGATTTGGGCAGTTGAAATGCGGAGTAATTTTCGTGTTTCTGTTTCACTGGATACCTTCTATGAGAGAACGATATCCAGTTCAAATTTACCTCTCTATAAGGGAAAACTCTTGAGAAACCTGGTTATAACCTGGGTAAAAAAGAGAACTCTAGGGAGAGTTCTCTTTTACCCAGGTTTGACTGTATTAGGTATAAAGTGCTTGTCTAGTAACCAATAATTATTTACCTTCCTATCAAATAGCAATATTACTGTCTTGAGTTGTCAAAACTTTGAATGCACCCTTTAGAATCTTTAGATAGTTAACCGTCAGCGTCACGCGTTTAAACGGAAACCGTAAACTTGGCAACCCTGTTATCGGACTAAAGATCCGTATAATACGAGTTGTAGCTACGTATACAGGGTGGTCCAGAATGTTTCCACCAAAATGATAGGGGTAATAAAAGAGACCATTTCCAACAAAAATATTCCCGGACATTTTCCTTTATTTTTTGTCGTTTTCAAAATGGCGGCCAAAACGTGTGTTTTTCAAATATTCCGACTTTGGTTGGCTTTTGATTTTTTTATTTTTTCTGTACCACCTAGAAAAAACGGATTGCATTTTTGAATTAAAAATAAAATTTTAATTAAAATAAGTTAAATTAACCCGTTCAATGTTTTAATGATCATGCTCATTTAGGCTGTCAACGTTCTGAACGCACATATTTGAAAAACACACGTTTTGGCCGCCATTTTGAAAACGACAAAAAATAAAGGAAAATGTCCGGGAATATTTTTGTTGGAAATGGTCTCTTTTATTACCCCTATCATTTTGGTGCAAACTTTCTGGACCACCCTGTATCTACCTATATATTTAATAAATTAACCAAACCTAAGTTCCGCTTTTCGGCTTCTTATACAATTTCATAACTTAGAAAGGGAAAGTTCAAAATAATATAGGTTATGACTGTCTGTTCCGTTAGCTCAGTGGTCAAGGCGTCCGTCTGGTAATACAGAAGTCGCGGGTTCGAAACCGAACCGGGACATGACAAGTAATTTGGGATTTTGACCCCATCCATAATAGGTATAATACGTATTGGTCAGTAATTCGTCTTACAACTGGAATAATGGAACCTAAGTAAACAAAATTCGAGTTCAACAAACGGAGGACGGAAGTAAACAAAATCGTAGAGCTGATATTGTTGCCCTAGACAGACAGAAAAACCGTGGCATGATTTTAGACCCGACCCTTCGATGGGAAACTAACAATGAGTCTCAAGATATTGACATAAACGAAGAAAAGAGATCCATCTATGTTCCCACAATTCCCTATTTCCGTGAAAAGTACGGAATTGAACACTGGATCGTGTCTGGATTGTGGTTTGGCGTGCGAGGAACAGCATCACCGCACCTAAAACAATTTTTCATAACCAATAATATACAAAGGCGAAGACTCGAAGAACTCTGTCTAACAGTTATGAAAGATACACTTCACATCATACAAAAACATTTATATTCAAACCAAAGTTGAACTCGAAAGAATAAAGAATAAACCTAAAGAATACCAGAAAGAATAAACCTCATCAGATAGAAGAAAGAAAAAAAATCTATGAATACAATGTCCCTGATTGATTGTAATGCTGTGTCCGAAAGGCAACTACAATTTTGTAGCAGTCCGTTAAAATAATAAATTTTAATTGTTTCTCTCTAGTCCTAGTCGGCCAGTAGGTATTAGTCCAGTTAAAATAAAGTTTAGTCATCCTTATCCTAGTCAGTATTAATGCTAGTTAAAAATTTTTTAGTCCAAGTTAAAATGAGGCAATATAAGACTTGTAAATTTAAATAATGACTGATTAAATAATTAAAGATACCTATAAAGATTCATCGATAAGGTGGCGGACTTGTAACCTGGAGGTCGGTGGTTCAAGTCCCGGTTTCAGCGTGGATTTAGGAAAGCGCTCAATTTTCAGTAGATGTGATATCACGAAAACGATTGATACAAATGCCTATCATAACTTTTTAAATTATGACTGCTGAAAATCTCAGAGTGAGGGAGGAACAGCCTATTTGACGATTATTCTAATAAATTATGGTCTCACAAAAATTGGTAATCAACTTACCTCTACCTCCTACCTGTTTTTTTTCTATAGGTACAATGTACAATTGTACATTCTGGAGGAGATCCTTCTTCGTTGTTATCAATCGGATCAATCCTGAAATTGGTTTGCAATTTCTCTCCATCACGCTGTCTTTCATTAAACTCTTCAAGTTGCTGTGGGAATCTGTTCCAGCATACTCCGTATAGGGAAGTTCCTACACGGACTTTTTACGCCGAAATAAATATTACCCATCATCTGGCAACATTGATTCTATCGATGTATCGATAATCGAAATCGAGACTCGAGAGCGGGATAGTCACCCTACCGCACCGCAGTACGTACTACGTAGTAAGAAAAAATAAAATATAGAAATTGTTAATTTAATTGAATTGTAATGTAAATTAAAATTACTGATAACTTCTCCACTCTATCTTGCCGTTGTTTCCAGCTTCCAATAAAATAGGGTAAATAAATCTCGGCACTTGAAGAAGAAACCTTATCATTTCACGTGACACAACCTCAAACTAGTCTAACTTGTTGATTTCCTTTTTTTCAGACTGTCACATGTTTCATCATGTTATATGTGAACAAAAAAGGAAGTTCTGGGAATATTTTCACATAATGTTGAGAAACCATTGATTCTATAAACCTATGAAACTTTTCCAATTCCAACTAGGATTCCTGAAAGCAGTGACTTGAAATACCTCCTTCACTTACACCCTGCTATCCAAGTAAGTGACCATTAGTCATTATTTCAAGACCACATAGTGGTGTTATAGGTAAGTAATTTGTTTTAATCATGATGCAATATCACAATTGCTAAATCTTTGCTGAACTTGGGACTCAAACCTCTGTCTGTTTCCTTAAGAATCAAGTTACTGAGGTTGGTAGTGTAATTATTTTCATGGGGTGTGCTGATGAAAATGCCATAATTTGGTTTGTTACTCCGTTGTCAATTTAGCATTTTGTAGTGTTGTATTGTACACAAGTTATATCTCTATAGCCCACTCCAGAAACACTTTTCACTCTCAAATTGTGTTCTGGTTATTGGTTATTGTGTTCAAATTAACCAATCACAGTGTGACAGTTGTAAGGGAGATTATGAGAGTGGTAAGAATTTCTGGTATGGGCTACAATTCATCCTAATCCTGAACCGTCCCCTCTGATGGGTTAGAATGTATCACTATAGTTCTCATTTGAATCGGTACATGCAAAAACGACATCAATCACATTTTTTTGGAAAATGGGGTTTTCATAGATTTTGGATCTCGGAAGGTAAACGCACAATTTTATATCAAAACCAAATCATTCTGCTACTCCCTTCCTATATAACCACGTTTCTATAATTTTCGTTCCATGCAAGAACGACATAGATCCGGGATTGATGCGGTTCTTGCATGTAATCTGTAGAATTGGTGTATCCTGTCTGTGTGTGTGTGAACAGGATATCTCAAGAACGGTAAGAGCTAGAGACTTGAAATTTGGTATGAAAATCAATTTTATACACCAAACGTACCACAAAACTTTTGGTTGAAATTGGCCGCAAAATGCGGCCGCAGGGCCGCAAATATTGCCCGCAAGCGCCGCTTCTATGAATTGATTAAAGATACAAAAAAAGTTAGAGAACAACATTTTCTTAGATTAAAAAAATAATAGGGGTCTCTTCATATCATTTTTTTGATATCTTGAACTTTTTGGACCCCGGCCCAAATTTACCGGTATCTTGGGGGGACCCGCTTTGACTAACTTTTTTATTATTCATCCTAGATGGGGATTGTGACATATCAAATCCAATGATTTTGAGGTGCTGATTATGAATTTTGCATTGATTTGCAGCTGTTACCGTTGAGTCACGAGTGCCGGAGTTCAACTTCTTTTCGGGGATAAGGAAAGTCGTGTGATGTTTACACCAGATTTCTTTTTATACATATAATTTTTATGATTCATATTTTTTTGTTTTTGTTTGAAATAACAATAAAATTCGAAGTGTACGTGTGTTATTATTTATAATATTTTCGATATGTGCAAAAACAGCATCATTCCACGACCTTTGAACAGCTATTTATTTGAAATGGCACTACATATCTGACCAAAAATTATATAGAATGGTTTCTTTTGGTAAGTCCTTACGATTACATATTTTTTCTTTTTTTTCTTATGGTCAAAAAATGAATGGGAAAGTTTTTTTTGATTTTCCAAAAGTTTACTCTTTTGGAATGATGTCGTTTTTGCATGTACCGATTCATTTAGGTACTGAGTCAACACGAGCACACAGGAAAGTATCAATAACTATATATAACCCAATTTTTTTTGGTTCTTGGATTCAAACCCAGGACCATCTGTATAGCAAGTGAGTGCCTTACCACTGAGCTAAGTGTATGCTGTTATTGCCTCACACAAAGGGGAATTGCCTGTAGTTTTTAATTATATCACCCAGGTACCACGTAGGTATAGACCCTTAACATGCGTGTGAGTTGAAACAATAGAGAAATGCACTACAGAATGAGGGCTGGAGGGTAGAAACATTTGCTTCTGTTGCTCAGTGATTATCACATTAGCATACAAAATTATCAAGGCCGTTTGGGTAGAATTGGGTGAATATGCAGTTTAGACAGCAAGCTTCATACTGAAAGTTTTGACCTAGAGGTGGTAGATTTCACCTGATATACTAATTTATTTACCGACCTTAGAAGTTTGGTCGATAAGGTGGCAGACTTGTAACCGGGAGATCAGTGGTTTAAGTCCCAGTTCTAGCGTAATTTTAGTATAGCACTATTGAGTGCCACATGGAACAAGTCTTTCAGTATGGTTAAAAACTTTGTTTGGGTCAACACACAGTTCTTAGAATTGATCCCCGCAAACTAATAATTTATAGAATTTATAATTGTAAGAGATAATATTCTCTCCACTTTCACTTTAAGACAACTCTGAGTTGCCAGTGGCTGAAATTTGATCAACAGTTGGCAGATTTGATGTTAACTAAGAGATATTATCAATTTATTCTTGATAATCAAACCAACCTAAAGTTCAAGTGCAACTCCATAAAAAAAATGATATGACAATGACCTGTTGTGATATGATCATGAAACTGCATGAAAGTAACAATCAACCCAAATTAAATGTCATTGTTTGAGACTCTTTGTGTAGACATTTGTTTATATAGGGGCTCATTTCATAAAATACTTTACACTTCATACTTGACAAGTTACAAAACGCTAAAGTGTAAAGTATTTCTGTTTCATAAAGCTTTACAAGTCACTTTATGATTTCTCTTTGAACTGCCACTTAAATGTCCATTCTTAAAGTGTTAACAAATGAAATTTTAAAAATATTTTTGTTAATTTAATTTGTTTTCTTGTGTCTCTCAGTTTTATCTAATTTATGCAAATAAATAATAAGCACTAGTAAAAATGTAAGAAAATGTGTGGCAGTTCACTTGACAAATGACTTTAAAAATAGTTTGTAAAGTTTCTTTATGGAACAGAATTTGAATCTTGAAGTGTGAACTCATCAAGTTTGAAGTGCTTTATGTAATAGGCCCCAGGTCCTCTCTCTCCCCTCCACCTTCATATCTCCAGAAGTATTGATTCTAGAGAAAGAATGTCTGATTATATTTATGTAAAACTAGCAGTTCGCTCATACTTTGCAACAGGACACAGTTGAATCAACACACACACACACACACACACACACTCACACATAGCCATCAAACTGAAGTATCAGTCACCGAAATAAACTGGAGAGAGTGAAGAAATAAAATATGGAGAAAGAGAAAGGGAGAGACATATAGCATGGAAATTTGGGCTACTATGATGATTGAGAATCTAAGGTGTTTGGTGTTAATGAAACAGGCTAAAGCATAGCTGTACTGGTGGATAGCCTTGGCTTATTGTTTTAATTTTTTAAAGCAGCCTTTGTTTTAATTCATAGAGATGGTGGAACCCCTATAATAAATAGATAGGCAGTCAGGCATAGATTTTGAGTTTTATATACAGGGTGTAACAAAATGTGTGTATTTAACTGTTACAGATTTCTGAGTACAAATTAGAAATGGTATATTCTAAAATTACTTACATTTTCCTCTATTTTCTTGGAGCTTTTAAAGTTAAAATATAAAAATTGTTTTTTTTTTTTTTTTTTGCAATAACTTCTGAACTATTTGAGGTGAAGTACTTAATTTATTTTACACACAAACATGATCTGAGTGTAATTTTAGCTTATGTGGTCATTATTTCTGTGACAATCATTTTATCTTGACTCTGTGGTTGCATGGGGTTCACCTACATGAAAAAAACAAGAAATATTTTTGAAGAAGAAGATACCTAATATGATTTAATTTTAAATCATTAAAAAACGATTTTTTTATGTTTAAAAAAAATGTTTTCATACATTTTCTAAGAAATGACCCATCTTGACACTCAAAATATCTCTCTTGCGCCCATGTATTCTTATGAAGAAAAAAACTTATTGCACTTTGGTTTTTGTTTTGAAGATGATGATTTTTCTAATGATTTCATTTCAGTTTAAAGATAAAGTAAATTTTTGTTTTGCAATATAGACACTTGGGGCAAAATTAATGGACAACATGGATAGCAATAATTGCTTAGTGTCTGTTTTCCCTATCTTACACAGTACGGAATCCGTGACTCAATGCCACAGAGGTATTACAAAAACGCCTATTAATTCTGCTCTTAGTGATTGTTCAGACTCTCAGAGAATTCATAAAATGTCTGACAAACTATATTGAGTAATTTTGTACTTGTTTTCTTTCAGAATGGCAAATATTCAAAATGGTGTGATTACAAACCCAGAAATGTTTGACAAGCTCAATGAAATGTGGAACACTGAGGAGTATGCAGATACCAAATTCCTTATTAACAATGTAGAATTTCATGCTTCAAGTCATTTAGTAAGTGTTATGAGTACTGTACTCAAAGCTGAGATGAGAACTCACTTTGAGCATTGCGGAGATCGAGAGATGAGAATTGGACAGATCAAAAACAATGAAAGTTTCTCCAGCATTCTAAAATTTATTTATGGCATGGAAATCAACCTAAACAATATGGATAGAGCAGTCCTGTGTGAAGTCCTATCCCTATCAGAGCGTTTTGAGTTGATAAGATTCACTGCAGAGCTCAAATCTTACTTGTCACAACTTCACTGTTTTCAGCTTGACTCAGTGGTAGTTCTTCTCAATACAGCTAAGAAATTCCAGCTCAAGGATCTGTATGATAAGTTAACAGTGTTTGTGTTTCAGAACACAAGTCAACTTGTGAAGCATGAAAGTTTTGTTGAGTTGCAGTATGACGTTCTTCGAGATCTACTCAAGGCAGACTTTTTTTGTACCCAGGAAATTGATATTCTTATGGGAACTATACACTGGCACAAGCATAATATAAATGAGAGTTCTTGTAAGGACAATGGAAACTTGATTGAAGAAATTCAGAGTACAGTTGTTGAGGAACGTAATGTCAGCAGTGCATCATCATCAAATGATAACAATACAGATGTTGTGGGAGTGGAGTCAACTGATGAGGCTAATGGTGAAGTGAAAAAATTGTTTACCAATACAGCTGTCATGGAAGAAAGTGCCCACATGAGTACTAATAATATGAAGGAAAACAGCACTGATGGTGTAGTTGCCATTCCCGTTGAAAAAATACTAAAATCATTTTCAGAGAAAGTTTTGAAATCTCTCCTCCTGCACATTCGGGTCAACCAAATTTCAGCAGTTGATTTCATTAATGTTCTTGAGTTAGATGTGGTCAAGCAACACAAGGACATCTTGCTCGTGTGTACATCTACTTCACAAGGCTGTGAGCCTAGAAAAAAGTACATCATACCTCCGATGAATGATCAGATCAAAAAGAAAAACGTAGGGTCTGTTGAGAAGAACTCAGTAAAAGCAACTTTCATGCCTTACATGCCCATATCTCTCAATTTTAATTGTAGCATTGTACATGATATAGTAAAGAAGTTCACTGTCACAATGGTAAGTGGACATGTAAGAGCTGCATCTAATGAACAGTATTCAATTGGGAATTTAAATTGGTCAGTTTTAATTACAGATAATTCAAAATGCCCAGGGTATTCTTATTGTTCTGCAAGCAAGAATCATGCATGTCTTGCATCTGGTAATACAGATATTTATTTACATTGTAGTTTGGACAATAAAACTCAATGGGAATGTACTACTGAATATCAGATCAGGATAATATCACATAATATTCAGTACCCCTCTCAAGTTTTACCAGACACTTCAACTAGTGCCTATTTCCTGAAATCTAAATTTGATAATAACACCACAACTAGTAATGTTCTTGTATCTAAAAATGACAACCGACCCAATGGCTGGAAAGACATTTATCAACCAAACAAAGTCTGTACAGTTGAGGTATATTTCCAATATATTCACAAGACAGTGACTGAAACAAAACTCATAGAGTAGGTATGTAGAACAGGAATGATGTAGATCTCTAAGCCTGTTCTTAAAATCTCAAGTATTCTTTTCTTTAAAATATAAATAATTTACTATGACAATATTGATAATACTTAATACAGTATTCAGATTATTATTTAAAAAAAAGTTATCTTTAGAAATGTTCAAAAATAATGAACAAATCTAATCTTAATATTTTCAATTATTATTCTTAATTATTTGGCCTTTAAATATTATGGGCCGAATCATAAAGCAAGATCATAGGGCACTATAGCTCGAGTTAAGAGATAGTGTCCACTTTGATTATGTTATACTATAGGCTGTATAGAATAGATTACAATTTATCAATAATATAAATATAATCCTTAATCACTGTTTCATTAATTCATTATTAAACATGATAGATCAAGTTTTATTTTCATAGAATATATACATAGAAATTGACATTAATAAAACAAAACTTGATCAAGGGCGGTGCTAATGCCAACTGCATTCTCTTCCATTCATTCACTGATCGTTCTATCTCTGGAACCTAAAATGCTGAGATTTGGACAAATATTTCTTATAAATAGGCCCAATTCACACAGAACGGAACTTTAATAAAACAAAACTTGATCAAAGACGGTGCTAATGCCAACGCCATTCTCTTCCATTCATTCACTGATCGTTCTATCTTTGGAACCTAAATGCTGATATTTGGACAAATATTTCTTATAAATAGGCCCAATTCACACAGAACGGAACATTAATAAAACAAAACTTGATCAAAGACGGTGCTAATGCCAACGACATTCTCTTCCATTCATTCACTGATTGTTCTATCTTTGGAACCTAAATGCTGATATTTGGACAAATATTTCTTATAAATAGGCCCAATTCACACAGAACGGACGTCAGGCGCGGACCTTTGTCCATTCCGCGTCTCTCCTATGTAAACAAATGATGCAATGTTCACAGAAGTGGCGTGGCGCGGGCCTTTGTCCCTTCCGCGTCTCTCCTATGTAAACAAATGATGCTATGTTCACAGAAGTGACGTGGCGTGGCCGACCGCCCTCTCACTTTTGCCACGTCACTTTGCCTTCTCTCGTGGCGTAGAAGAAGTGGCACGTCAGTTGCTCGCCACTTGAATTTCGGTGAAAAATTAAGGATATTGTTGAGTTCAACATTGAATTTTGCGAAAAAAACGTCCTTTCTCGCCACTGTCGTCCCGCCCCTCTGTGTGGTATTGCATACGCCACGTCATCGTCACGTCTGACATATATTATGCTCAGCCTTGTCTGTGCCTGACGTGCGTTCTGTGTGAATTGGGCCAGAGATGTTGCAACAAGATTTTTAATAGAACACCAAGCCACGCCATGGTTTACAAAAAAATCTGGTGTGACAACACACGACTTTCCTTATCACCTCCACTGGTGACTCAACGGTAACAGTTAAATAAAAATCAATGTCAAATTCGTAATCAGCTGCACCTTAAAATCATTGGATTAATGTGTCATTGTGTCATAACCCCCATCTACGATAAATACCTACTAAAAAAGTTGGTCTAATGAAATTAACGGTAAATGGGAGCCGGTTCCAAAAAGTTCAAGATATCAAAAAAATGATCTGACTAACATCTCTTATTTTTTTCATTCTAAGAAAATGTTGGTCTCGAATTTTATTTTTTTGTATATTTCGCCGCTGCAAACACAAACTGTCGTATCTGCAAATTTTGCCATTTTCAGTTAAGAAGCGCACATAGTGGTTCGTACTTGCTGAGAATCGTTGAAACTCACATACGACTAACCTTAAAACTTGAATACTTCGGGAAGGAGTTGAGATACAGATACGACAGTTCGTGACGTGAAAAAGGAAGAATCTGCGCTACTTAATTGAAAATGGCAAAATTTGCAGATACGACAGTTTGTGTTTGCAGCGGCGATTTAACTAATTCAAAGAAGCGGCTGCAGAATGCGACCGATTTCAACCAAAAGTTGCGTGTGAAAATATACTTCCATTCCAAATTTCAAGTCGAGCTCTTACCGTTCTCGAGATATCGTCTCCACACACAAGGACGCACGGACTAATGGCCGAAATAAACTTTTTTGGTATCCTAAGGCTATGATTCGTCCAGAAATGTGAAAAACTGGGTTGGTCAAATTTTCGACGAATACAATACTTTCCTTATTATCGGATAAGGAAAGTACAAAAGAGTAATTTCCAACCTACAAAGGATAATTCAGGAGCCAGGAATTTTAATTCGACAATTATCCAGCAGTGAAATGCAATGGAGCTCCCGCATCCAGTTAGTAAGTAATAAAAAGTAAAAAAGGATAAACGTCGGAACTGTTTTTTATCTCACACAGCAAAGAGAAGAAATTTACCTGGGTAGAAAAAAACTATCCCTGAACCCTTTCAGTTACTACAGGAAGTTATTTAAATAGAGAATTGCGGTGTAAACATCGAGGAGCTTTTTATTTAAAAATTAAAGAAGAAGAAGGTCTTTTCTTTGTGTTATTATGTCACAATTTTAGTGGGTAGCGCAGAATGATGGGACATTACCACTTTCATTTACAATATCTTGTTCTTTTTTTGCCTATAATTCCGCCACTGGTCGCTGCTCACATTGAAGTAGCTACTCATTTTTCCCCATGAGGTATGAGTGGACCCCGAACATCCAAGTACAGAGTAGAAAATCCTGCCCCGCTGGAGAATGAACCCAGGTCACCGTGCGTGCAATGCCTTGCGCGCTAACTCACTCGGGCACAGTGCCTACCTTCTCTCTTTCTCTCTCTCCCTTCTCTCTCTATCTATTCTCCCTTTTGTCTCTCTCTCTCTCTTCTATCCCTCTCCCTTCTGTCTCTCTCTCTCTCTCTCTTCTATCCCTCTCCCTTCTGTCTCTCTCTCTCTCTCTCTCTCTCTCTCTTCTATCCCTCTCCCTTCTGTCTCCCTTTCTCTCTCTTTCTCTTTCTCTCTCTCTCTCTTTCTCTCTCTCTCTCTCTCTCTCTCTCTCTCTCAAAAATTAAAAATGCATCGACCGAGAATTGCGTAAATATTTGGTATACAACATTCGGAATCGAAAAGGTCGGAAGAAAAACATTAAAGTTGAATTTAACTAAACGGAAAAGAATTTTAAATTAATTAAGTGAAAACCGTGGCGCTTGTTTCATTGTGGAAGTTGCACGGCGCAGCGGTTTGCAAAATTTGTTTAAGTAGCAGAGAAAAGCTCATCTTTTCAGATTGTTAAATCGGCCCGTAGTTCAGAGATTTTGAGTTCGATTCCCCTCAGATTGTTATATCGGCCTGTAGTTCAGAGATTTTGAGTTCGATTCCCCCGGTCAGAGCAGACTTTTCACACAGAAATTCTGTTCCCCTGAACACGTGAGGCTGGCATTTTCGTCTGGGTGATGTTAATGTGGGTAGCTGATGCGAACCCCTGAATAACTTTCGAATGCCTTCTTCGGTAAACTTAAAATTTTGTACGGTAAACCGGTCTAATAAGACCTTCTTTTAGAGTGGGGTCGATTTTTGTTACCGGCCCCCATGTCGGGGCCAGGGGGCCAACTTCATTTTTTTAAATACGAACCCCCACCTTGCGATACATTTTTGGAAAGGTCTTTGAATAAGAAATACATTGGTGCAAATTTTGTTTTTTAAATATTATTTGTTTGCAAATGGTGTCCAACTTTGTGTATGCAGTAAAGTCTGGAAACCCCTGAATATCTTTCGAAAGGACTTTCTCAGTAAATTTAAAATTGTGTACGGTAATCCTTGGTAATTAGACCTTATATTAGAATTGGACCGATTTTTTTTTACTGGCCCCCATGTCGGGGCCAGGGAGGTCAACTTCATTTTTTTTAATACGAAACCCCACCTTGCGATACATTTTTGGAAAGGTCTAACTACCCTGACTTACCGTGCACAACTTTAAATTAACACAATTTTAAATTTCAAAAGATATTCAGGGGTTTCCAGACTTTACTGCATACACAAAGTTGGACGCCATTTGCAAACAATTTAATATTAAAAAAATAATATTTGCACCAATGTGTTTCTTATTTAAAGACCTTTCCAAAATGTATCGCAAGGTGGCGGTTCGTATTTAAAAAAATGAAGTTGGCCCCCCTGGCCCCGACATGGGGGCCGGTAACAAAAATCCACCCGACTCTAAAAGAAGGTCTTATTAGCCCGGTGTAAGTACCTTACAAAATTGAATTTTAAAGAAGAAGCCATTCGAAAGTTATTCAGGGTTTCCAGACTTTTGCCCCACCCTGTATATGTTCCTGAGAATGATTTAGGGTTAAGTGATAGAGAATTTTTTAGGGTTCAGTAGTAGAAAATATTTCAAGGTGAAGTGGTACTGAATTCTTTAAGGGAAATTGGTAGAGACTGTTTTAAAATGGAGTGTTAGAGAACGTTTTGAATGAAATTAAAGGCCGACCTTGGTTGCTGACCCGGAGATTGCGATTCTAATCCCGGCCGAAGCGGAAAATTCTAACCGAGTTTTCCATTTCTGGAATGGCATGGATGTAAAGGTAAAGTGCCCTGAAGTAATGCGAAAGTGGTTCCGGGGCACAATTACCTATAAAAAATGAAATTAAAGAATGTTTTATAATGAAGTGTTAGAGAATGTTTTATAATGAAGTGTTAGAGAAGGTTTTAGAATGAAGTTAGAGAATGTTTTAGAATGAAGCTAGAGCATGTTTTAGAATGAAGTTAGAGCATGTTTTAGAATGAAGCAAGAGAATGTTTTATATCGAAGTGCTAGAAAATGTTTTATATTGAAATGATGGAGAATGTTTTAGAATGAAGTACTAGAGAATCGTGATTACAGTAACTATACTTCATGTTCCATGTTCGCAATTTCAGTAGCAAGGAAATGAGGACACGGAGGACTACTAAAGCCGTGACCTTTTGATGGTTTTTTAGTATTAGAACTATACCCAGTGAGCAACACTTTATGTCTGAATATAGGAGAGGTTGTATCAGTTTCCGTTGTAAGTTTGTTACAGGATATACGATTGTCGAACCCCTAACCTCTTGAACTGAGACAATGTTTGGAAACCGCTGACGTAACAAAATGCACAAGTGAAAAATAGCGCCCTGCCGGGTGTGTGTGATTTTTTATTCACTTTAATGTTTCGCCATGAAAAATTAATTTTGCGCAGATAAAGAACTTTGCAGATCTGACCTGGATAATCTTTCTGCTGGGAACTGAGGGAGGGAAGCGCATTTGGTGAGCTTTAAATTTACATCTTTCATTATATGAGGGATAAAAGCTTCTTTCATGTAGTGCAGCTTTGTAAAAGTTTGAGCCTTTTCTAAGCTTTAACAGAAGGTAGAACGTCGGCGCCGTGGGGTTTCTTATATGTACCTACATATAAAAGAATTTTTTTTCTTCAAATAATGTTGTTAAAATATTAACTATATCAGGGCCAGTATAATAATAATATAGCCTTATTTGTACTGCCCGATTAGAACTATTAAAGTCCCATTATACCAGCAGTAAGCCCAAGACATATTATTATGTGGTAAAAATCCCAATTGGGAGGATAACACGTCATGTCCCAGCTGGGTTTCGAACCCACGACCTCTAGAGTCTTTCGATTCACAGAGTGCCGCCTTTACCACTAAGCTACCGGGACAGTATTTGTAGATTTCTAATTGAATTTAGTGCCCAGGTAGTTAGTTACTTTATTTATTATTAATAGATAAAGACTTACATAGATACAATACCTTACAAATAATAACAAACAAATGGGCAAAATTATAGACAATATAAACAAGAGAAAATAGAAAAAATATACATAACACAGTATGACGTAATTAAAAGGTGGGGTTTTTGTTTATAATATTATATTCTTAATGTTGTTTATAAAATAATATCATGATTAAGAAATATACTGATAAACTCTCGGTCAATATCTATCTACTAGAACCAGGTTTAAAGTAGAATAAAATGAATTGGTATTGGAAGTAGGTATTGTTTTTTCTTGGTTTTTTACTATAAAAATTGATGAAAGGAGAAAATTGATGATCTTTCATCAATCTTTTTTTCATCCGTTGAAAAAAAAAAAAAAAGAAATGCCTTAATAACCTAGTGAACTAGCTTGTCAAAAAATCAAGAGAACGATTAAAAAGTCCTTATAAAACATGAATAATAATGGAACTGAAATTCATCACCGCGAAGGAAGGGTAAGAGTATCCAGCGTGAAAGCTGTCCTATTCAATTAGAGTTAGGCTGCTGACTGACTACCTCTCTCACGAGTCAGAAGTGTCAGGGGAGAATGGTGCTGACGCAACGGAGGCTTCTTCAGTCCTCTTGATAGACTACCTCTCTCACGAGTCAGAAGTGTCAGGGGAGAATGGTGCTGACGCAACGGAGGCTTCTTCAGTCCTCCTGATAGACTACCTCTCTTACAAGTCAGAAGTGTCAGGGGAGAATGGTGCTGACGCAACCGAGGCTTCTTCAGTCCTCTTGATAGACTACCTCTCTCACAAGTCAGAAGTGTCAGGGGAGAATGGTGCTGACGCAACGGAGGCTTCTTCAGTCCTCTTGATAGACTACCTCTCTCACGAGTCAGAAGTGTCAGGGGAGAATGGTGCTGACGCAACGGAGGCTTCTTCAGTCCTCTTGATAGACTACCTCTCTCACGAGTCAGAAGTGTCAGGGGAGAATGGTGCTGACGCAACGGAGGCTTCTTCAGTCCTCCTGATAGACTACCTCTCTCACGAGTCAGAAGTGTCAGGGGAGAATGGTGCTGACGCAACGGAGGCTTCTTCAGTCCTCTTGATAGACTACCTCTCTCACGAGTCAGAAGTGTCAGGGGAGAATGGTGCTGACGCAACGGAGGCTTCTTCAGTCCTCCTGATAGACTACCTCTCTTACAAGTCAGAAGTGTCAGGGGAGAATGGTGCTGACGCAACCGAGGCTTCTTCAGTCCTCTTGATAGACTACCTCTCTCACAAGTCAGAAGTGTCAGGGGAGAATGGTGCTGACGCAACGGAGGCTTCTTCAGTCCTCTTGATAGACTACCTCTCTCACGAGTCAGAAGTGTCAGGGGAGAATGGTGCTGACGCAACGGAGGCTTCTTCAGTCCTCTTGATAGACTACCTCTCTCACGAGTCAGAAGTGTCAGGGGAGAATGGTGCTGACGCAACGGAGGCTTCTTCAGTCCTCTTGATAGACTACCTCTCTCACGAGTCAGAAGTGTCAGGGGAGAATGGTGCTGACGCAACGGAGGCTTCTTCAGTCCTCTTGATAGACTACCTCTCTCACGAGTCAGAAGTGTCAGGGGAGAATGCTGCTGACGCAACCGAGGCTTCTTCAGTAATCTTGATGGACTACCTCTAATGCGTCAGAAGTGTCAGGCGAGAATGGTGCTGACGCAAACTAGTCTTCTTCAATACTGTTGATAGACTTTCCATTATTTTCACTCTGGTAATGGCGCTGCAGGTCGTTACTACTCATTTTTCCTCATGAGTCATAAGTGGACCTCAGACATCCAAAAAACCGAATAGAAAATTTTCTACCCAGCCGGGGGATTCGCAGCCGGGTCACCTAGTGCGCTACTCCATACGGCCACGGTGACTAGTGATAACTCACACACTTAATTATAAAAACCTGATGTAGGACGGTAAAGTAAATAAACTATATAAAAATTCATCGAGCAGATAGCCATGACACGTTGAATACTGAAGTTTACTGAAGCCATGACTATCACTGAAGTTTAGCAACGCCCAGCGAGGTTATTACTTGTATGGGTGACCATCAAATTCGAATTCGAACCCTCGTGACGCTGGCTATTCTTGGCACTACTAAGGCGGCTTTATCAAGGTAATTTGAGTAGTTTGTATCTGAGTTTCCAGCGAATGGAGGGTAAAACACCCGTCGTGATATGACAATACAATAAGTGAAAGCGAAGTTAAACCACAAAAAAAGCAAGGAAACGTGGCCCTCACATTGCTTGGTCAGGTCAAGAACTTTACCCTGTGTCATAGAAGAGGCTGAACTTAATCTGAAGAAAGATAATTAATCAATGAGAAACAGCGCCCAGGCAGAAAGCTGAAACTTGCCGGAGTCTTCAGTATCTCCTACTCCTCCTGAGGTCTTCCAGTCTTCACTCTCAACTCCATGCAGTTTGAAATCTGAGCTCGGTTGATGATTCAAGAAGTCAAATAAAATTATTATTTATTCATGTGTTATACAAAAAACACAATTTGATTGTCTTAAGGCTCCTTTGGGATGAATCTGGCTAGAAATGTTGCAAAGATTTCCATCAGATACGGTTTCGCAACCAACTAACGTAGAGACTAATTAGGTACTAATATACAAGTATATTTTTAATGTTATGAATTTTTTTTATATACGAAATTTTAAATTTTAAGGGTTGGGTGGAAGAGATTGCCATAGGCAATAACCCCACCCTTTAGTTAGGAGATTAGGACATATGTATATATTTTGTTTATTTTTTTCCTGTTTATATTTATACTGTCAATTTTGTATTTTAATTTTTACCATTATTTGTTTTTATATAATTATGTTCTTCTAATAAAAGAGTTTAATAAACCTTCACTCGATCTCCAACGAACCATTGTATACATTGTATGTAGATACTTATACTACGTATACATTTTCGACAGCGAGTAGTCGAAAGCTGCCTCATTGTAAAAAAAAAAGAGTACATTAAAGAATATTTGCCGATTTCAAGTAGGGACCTATAATACAATCAAAATTCCAACCAATAGAAAAGGTGGAATGTGAAAATATCTAGAAAACACGACAGTGCTCCTTCATCCTGCAGCATCTGAATCTCCCTGCATGAGCTAAACCTCGTTACGACTCTGACTTGTGTCTCAGACACAACCTGGAGGAGAATAAACACACTGTGGAACGCGAGGAACATGTCCCCAAGGCACTCTGGGCGAAGGACTAGACAAAGTAGAGGGGGAGAAATACAGAAAAGCGAGGAATAGAAGATGAAGAGAAAATAAAAGAAATAATAGGAGGAGACAAAGTGTTGGGCATAGAAGAAAATGAAGAGAAAATTTAAAAGAAAAAAAAATAATAGGAGGAGACAAAGTGTTGGTCTTAGAAGAAGATGAAGAGAAAATAAAAGAAAAAGAAATAATAGGAGGAGATTTATTTTATTTATTTATTTACACTTTATTTTTTTACAAAACAATCATCAACAACAAACAAAAAATAACAATCAATTAAAAATAACTTTAGTTTTGTAATCCGGGGCGAAGTTAATGCCTTAGGCAATTAGGCATTCTCTGCCACTTAACCCCGGAAACAAATTGTTGATGGGTTTAGAAGGAGATGTTCGTTTTTTTATTCGTTTGCATTTTCAATCGTTGACGCCCTTTCGACTTATGTATAATATAACTGTAAACAATAAAGCTTTTTATCAGTGGTAAAACTTATAAATTTACTTCAGGGACTATAATGTTGCTCAATGGGTTCTAAAATGAAATAGCGGTCTGAAGCAGTCAGCTTGCGCGGACAAAACAAAGTAATGAACGGTCCTACCTAATAATACGACCTAGCGATGCACCGATTTCGATGCATATAGCGATGCACGCCAACATACTTTCCTTCATAATATCATGTATGTACAATGTACCTACATAGTAAGGGTTGTAAACTGTCAGGCATATTTGCCTGGAAAGCCATTTCTTTGTTTGCCGTCGCAAGCACTGAATTGAATCGCGCCCCATTGTCTCCAAGGATGCAGAGATAAAAATGTCTCTCTTGTTTTTGATTATTCTTCTTCTCTATCTTTTTCTTTTCAAACGTAATAATGAGATCCATGTGGAAAAGCCAGACACCAAGACGGCATGTCATTTAGGGGGAGATAAGGAGATGCAGTTTTTCTCTTATCAGAAACACACTGCAGATTTCAAATTCCAATGTATGCTTGGGGAATCAGCAGTGCTTTATTTAGAGTGTATTTCAGACGGTCTCTGTAAGACAAGAAGTTTCTCACTACGTCAACAGTATAACAAAGCAGCTCTTAGTAATTTATTTATGTTGTGCACTGGTAGCCAAGTAGTTAACGCGCTAGTCTGGTAATCCAGGTAGCGTAGGGATCCGTTGGTTCGAACCCTACCCAGTGCATGAATTTTCCTCATTAATTTGAGTGTGTAAGACATAATAATAAGACTCTGAGGGTTAGGTGGTAGAAAATGCTTTGAGCATTAACCTCGCCTAGTGGTTACCTTCCACTAAAGAGTATTATTATTATTGGGTATCTCTAGATTATAAAATAGGCTGACAACAAATATCAGAAAGTTCCTCAAGTTGGACTAGGGTACGCTGTGATTAATGGCAAGTCCTTCAAGTCAGTCAACTTGAAGGATAATTTGCCCTTATATTCGTTGTAACCCAAATTTATAACTTGTCCCTAAGATTCAAGAATATCTTTTCTCATCTCATTTTATTTCAACTATTCTCAACCCCGCCACTAGTTATTACCTTGCACTTGCAATCTATTTTCAATAAGAATAAATAAACAGAGGCATTACAATAAATAGAGATAGGTACTATTCTCTTTCTCTCAACTATTCTCAACTCCGCCACTAGTTATTACCTTGCAATCTATATTTTCAATAAGAGTAAATAAACAGAGGCATTACAATAAATAGAAATACTATTCTCCTTCTCTCAACTATTCTCAACCCCGCCACTAGTTATTACCTTGCAATCTATTTTCAATAAGAGTAAATAAACAGAGGCATTACAATAAATAAAGATACTATTCTCTTTCTCTCAACTATTCTCAACCCCCGCCACTAGTTATTACCTTGCAATCTATTTTCAATAAGAGTAAATAAACAGAGGCATTACAATAAATAGAGATAGAAATAGAAAGCTCAGAATAATAAACTTATAAACAAAGAATATTGCTTCTCAATGCTCTGAGCGGTGGCGACGACGGAAGGTTCTATTTTAGGCTGATGACGTTTTTACAGGAAAATAATCTTGTCAGGAAAATGAAACAACTGAAGTCAAATGCAATGCTCCAATTGACAATTGTACGAGAAGGACTATACACTATACATTTGTGAGGATTTAAAGCCAAAACATTGCGGTATCGAGGAATATTTCTATTCTGAAATAGGCGTCGTAAACAGTGTAATTGAAATGCTCTTCTTGTTCTAAACCTTGCTGTAAAATAATCTATAAATATTGTAAAAAGAAGAAATGCTCTTCAGCTGTGTTTGTTATTTTTTCGCCGATAAATTTTAACTACCACTGTCTGGAAACTCACTAAACCGCTACCTCACCTAGTTTCGTTCGGACTACGAATAGACAGCATTACGATAATTCCAATTAGAGGGGTCAACTCGTCGCCCACTATGTAATAACCTCGCTGGACGTTGCTTCAGTGATTTGAAACGAGGTTCCACCGAAGCAACCCGTGATATGCTACAACTATACTTTAGTTTAGTATCTATGCCTCAATTTCTTTTAGAGCTAGACTACATAATATTTTAACTAAAAGCAACAGATGCCAAATGTGTTTCAAAAATCAATCGCTACAATCAAGGTATGACTTTTTTCATATTAAAAATGAGTTTTTCACGGCCTTTTTTATTTCGTAGACGTGAAACAGGAGCTACTGTAGGTAGACGCTTGTGGTCTGTGAGTTGTAGCTTACCCATCCCGTTTTATACCTCCCCTCTCATGGGCGAGAAGTGACACAGTACTTCTTAACATTTAGGTGCTGGGTCAACACGAGCGTACCGGAAGGTATCCCTTACAAATAACTGTAACCAAATAAAGAATATAAATTTTCGGTCAGCACAGGGGATCGAACCCGGGACCTTCCGCATGGCAAGCGAGTGCTTAACCACCTAGCTAATTAAGCATTATTTAATGTACCTAGGCCGCATGTTTCAATGTTGCTGCAGAATCCCATGGTACATTCAGCGCTGTGATTCTACACCACTGAGCACCCACAGGAGACGTAACATAGCTGAAATTGATACCGCAGAGTAAAGTGCTCCCGTGTTCCCTAATCCACCTAGACAATAACACAAGAGTGAAGGAGTACATTACATTATCCTAACTCGCGCTGTACATGTGAGCATCCTATTGTGAATCCGTTCCAACTGAAGGAAATTGAGGAAAAGAGAAAATTCTATTGAAAAAGAAGAAAACAAAGTGAAGAAAATAAATTAAACAAAAATTGATATTTAAGAAGAAGAAGAGGAAAGAGTTTTTTTTACAAGAACGAAGAACACAATACTTCCGATTTCTAATATAAGGAATTTCTCGGAAGTAGGTAGGTAATTAACTAATTAATAAAATAGTTACAAATTTGTGTTAGTTAAAATCGTTATGTCGGTATGGAAGGAAGTATTGTGTCCATAATAAATTGTCAGTTGAAGATATCAATTTTTTTTTTATATCTTTAACTTTTGAAACCCGGCCCGCTTGGACTACATTTTTACTATTAATACTAAATAGGGGTTGTGACATCAAATCCAATGATTTCGAGGTGCTGTCTTTGTTAACTGTTATCGTTTATTCACCAGTGGCGGAATTTGATTTATTTTCTAGGGATAAGGAAAGTCGTGTGGTATCACACCAGTTAATAGTAGATATGTAGGTACATATAAAAAGATAGAAGTTGAAGGAAATACGTTGAGAACATTATATTTGGAAGAATAAGTAATTTAGAAAAAATCTCAGAATACATCGATGGATGAAAGTCGATTTTATAAATTTTATCCCCCAATCCCCGGGTAGGATAATAATAGGTATGGTTGATCAATATGAAAAACTTTTGAGTAAAAAGTAATTTCGTTTAATGGATATTTTTGGCCTTTGAGGATTTGGATATTAGCTATAGTATAATAGGAGAAGAAAGAACCTTTTATGTTTTTTCAATTTTCTATTGAAAAATAAGTATGATTAATTTTTTTATAAAAATCCCGCAAAAGCCTATTTTTTAGGTACTGTTCAAAATGCACTAAAATGTTTATTAGAGCATGCTAATGAACTTTTTAGAGTTGACACACGTGTTTTGTATACCTATTAGATATTAATTGGTGTGGTGTGTTTTGTAGGGGGGCATTGGTGTATATTCCAAAAATATTTGTAGTGGAGATTAATTTTCGCTTCGATCACTTTCATTCCTATCAGATTTTAATTTTACAAATAGGTATTTTTAAAAAAAATAGTAATTTCCCTAATTCTCTAGTTTTGCTAAGTCGCATTGTCTAGGGGGCGGATAGCCTTGAAGTTCTGGGACTTCTGGGTCCTGTGACTCATAGAGTCATACAGAAAGAAATATAATTATTATACCTAATACAATGTTAGTCACCTATAAAATAAAATTCCCGAGAATCTGAAGAATTCACTCAACGATAAAATCTATGTATTTATAGCAAAAAAAAAAATCTAAATCATTTTGTATCGTTGTGTACAAAAAAATGAGAACCAGATATCTTTTTTCAAATGATAAATGTAGTTATAATGGTACCTACCCATGTACCCATCTACATAGTTTTTATTTTTATTATTATTATTCAAATAGCATGAGGGCAGTGTGAGGTAGGGACAATAAATCGATAGGGTAACATTGACATTGATAGTGTAATGGGATATTGTGAAGCAAGAGCGAAAGGTCAGAGTCAAGGCTCATGAGAATAAATTGAATATCATAAATCTATTTCCAGGCAAATTTGATACGACAAGCTGTTCAGAAACTTTCGCTATAGCAGCTAAATTCACACGGTGTTATCAAATTACAGTACTATGAAAATGTCAGAACATTTGTCCTGAAACTGATGTCATACCAAATGTAAATTTTCAGAACCTGCAGTCAAAGCAAATGTACCTACTGAACGAATAAAAAACAACTTTGGAGAAGCACTCTAACTATCTTAGTTGAACCCAAGCCTTCGTATTAATAGCAATTTTTCCATTAGAAACTTGCCTGTTCATAATACCCGAACATGGCCTGTACTCCCACATCATGGAAAGTCACCACTATATCCGAGGTCTAAAGTTTACAGAACTACCTATACCAGTTTATTTTCATCAAGCAATATATTGAACAATATTTATTTCTATTAATATTCAATAATAAGAATAAAATAATGCTCCCCAAGGCTGCCGCGATGAACATACTTGAAGGAGAGGCACCGATTTCCCTTCCATTTACCCTCTTTTCACTGTATTCCTTCCCGTCGACAATTCCATCCCGTCAATATTTCAATACCGGATTCCGTCCCGTCAATATTTCAATACCAGATACCGTCCCGTCAATATTTCAATACCGGATTCCGTCCCGTCAATATTTCAATACCAGATTCCGTCCGGTCATCGTAAAGGTTCAATACCGGATTCCGTTCCATTTTTTCCCGGTTTGACCTTTGTCGCTTGACGACCTTATATAGATTTCATAGAAATTTCGACCTTAACCTTGATAAACCAGAGGAGTGGTTCACCCAAGACACCACACAGTCATACATTGTTCCAGTTCAAATGTTCACTGTTACATACTCTATACCAGCGATTCCCAACCTTATTAGCTAGGGGGCCCAATAATATTTGTAAAACAATTTTGCGGACCACCCAAATTTTATTTTGCACTATTTTAATATTATTTCTTGAGTTTCGGCCAGCATCCGCGGCCCAGTAGCGAGCTGCTCGCGGCCCACAAGTGGGTCGC
The DNA here is from genome assembly GCA_024516035.1 of Bactericera cockerelli. Classification (NCBI taxonomy): domain Eukaryota; kingdom Metazoa; phylum Arthropoda; class Insecta; order Hemiptera; family Triozidae; genus Bactericera; species Bactericera cockerelli. Next base: position 11,138,738 of record CM044956.1, on the reverse strand, counting down.
GGCCCACCGGTTGGGAACTGCTGCTCTATACGATGCGTACCACTGGTACCAGAAGCGCCAAAGAATTCTTGTTCCAGAGAATTTCAATAGGAATTCAACGCGGCAATGCAGCCTGTATGCTTGGAACTCTACCACATGTCAGTGGTATGGACCAAGAATACAACCTGCAATAGATGATTATTAAACAAGAAAATTATATGTTTATATAACTTCTTATAACCATATACATGTAATTCGGAAAATTAATACTGTTCATCTCTAAAAGTGTGTCAGCACAGATAAGGGGCACTTTCAAAGCAAGAAATACTCGGTGCAATTTTTCTTGCACCCGCCTTTGTTCTCTGTATTTCCTTTGTTTTCCCAATGATAAGGGTGGCTTAGAATCGTTAGTGTGAAACTGACAGTCAAGGGTGACTCACACAGAATAGTTTGGGTGACTGAACAATTACGGTCGAATTAATTAAATGACTTTCGGTAATTTTTATAAATTAATTAAAGTCAAATGAATGACATGTGTACACAAAAAACTTAAATTACTTAAATATTAATACACTTTTTATCTGGATTTTTTTTTTTTTTTTGGTGGTGGAAAGAGTGACGGACGTTTTTTCCCTCGGGATTTCAAGATAATATGTCCTGAGATCCTTCCGTGTCGTGATTTTTGAAGCATTTAGATTGTGCATTAAATTTCTATTTTTTCTTTACGCAAGGTTGAAAAATAACATGGAGAGATGAGAATGGAGGAAATTAGGGATGTACCTATTAACCTGTGAGTACACGCGCTAAAAATCCGAACGTCTGTACACGCGCGATGAAAAAAATTCTCACACCTGGTATTGCTTTGTATTTTTTTTTAATAGTAATAGTAATGTGTTTTATTTGTACATAAATACATAAAGTACATGATACAATGGTCAATATTAAGAATACTTAAAGGAAAATAAAATGGAATAGAAAGATAGACTCTATGAGAGAAAGATTGCATATGGTTTAGAAGAAAAGAAAAAGAAGATAATAATAATAATTATAAATAAGATAATAAATGATGAATTTCTAAACTCATATTTACATTTAGTTATTCTCATAAAACAGGAATTCATCTACTGAGTAAAATCCTTTTGTTTTAAGGAATGCCTTTAGTTCTGATATATTTTTCAGTGTTCCTTGTCTTTTTAATTTATTGTATTTATTGTAAATAACACGTATTTTAGTTATAGATAGTTTTTGTATATAGGTATATTTTGTTTTGTCTATTCTCAGCTCTTTATGATTGGATGCTCTAGTATTATGTTCATATTGTGTTGGCTCATATTGTTTAAAAAATTCATCATAGTGATGGTCAATAAATTTTACACTTTCATGTATATAAATACAGGGTAAGGTCAAAATATTCCATTTTGTAAATAATTCTCTACATGAAGCTCGATAAGACATGGAAAAGATTGATCGGAGACTTGATTTTTGGGCTGAAAAAACCTTCTCTGAGTCACAAGAGTCGCCCCAAAACATTACACAATAGCTTAGTCGTGAATGTACATATCCATAATACGCTGAAAAGGCTGCACTTAAATTTACTTGTTTTGCAATGAGTTTGAGGGCATAATTGAAAGAGTTAATGCTTTTTACCAGTTGCTCAATATGAGGTTTAAAATTCAATTTATGATCAATGGTGATGCCTAGAAAACGGGATGATTCTGTTTCAGTAATAGTGGCATTTTCATCCTCTAGGACTATATGAGGTTTTGAGGTTTTATTTGTGGGGTTAAAATTAATTATGCAGGTTTTATCCGAATTTACTATAAGCTTATTTGAGGTAAAGTAGTCAGTGAGTTCTGAGAGTGTTTTTTTAATTTCATCCTGAATTTCAATTTTGTTACTTCTTATGACGATATTGGTGTCATCTGCAAATAAGGGTGTTGTGTGTTGTACAAAGTGTGTTACATCATTAATATATAATAGGAACAGCAAAGGACCAACCGTTGATCTTTGTGGTATTCCTCTTTTGACAAAGGTCCACTCAGATTTTATTGGACGACCCGTTGTGTCATCACGTGACACTACTCTTTGTTTTCTGCCAGAGATATATGAGGTAAGGAGTTCGAGGGCATCACCTCTTATGCCTAGTATTTCTAACTTGTTAAGTAGTATTGAATAATCTACCCTGTCAAAGGCTTTACTCAGATCAATCTGGAGGCTGACTACTTCTTCATCTTTATTCAAGCCCTCAACAATATCAGAAACTAGTTGAAAGACCGCTCTCGCAGTATTTCTGCCTCCTACAAAACCATTCTGGTCAAAGCTAATAATTTTGTTCTTAAGGATGAAATCCCATAATCTTTGGGTCAAAATTTTTTCATATATTTTTGCTATATTAGATAGAATTGAAATTGGTCTGTAATTAGTGATTTGATTTTTAGGACCTTTTTTGTGGAATAGCGTTATTTCAGCTTCCTTTAATTTAGTTGGAAAGATTTTTTTCTCAAAAGATTGATTTATAAGATATGCTATATGAGGAGCTAATAACTGTGCACAATGTTTTAGAATACGAGTAGGTATTTCATCAGATCCTACAGAATTACTATTTTTTAGTTTTTTAATGGTTTTATAAACTTCAGAAAAATTAGTGGGCTTCAGAGACAGAGTTGATGCAATAGGTCTTAATTTATTGAGATTTGTTGTGACTTCTTCTGATATGTCACTGCATAGTTCAGACAGTTGTTTATTAATTCGGTTTAAAATATTAATATCTGATTCAGAAGTTTCTTTAAAATCAGTGACTTTGAATATTTTATTATTCGCTCTTTTGTTGCCTTTAATTTCATATACTAATTCCCAAGTAGCTTTAGCTTTATTGTCTGATGATTCGATTTTATTAGAGTTTTTATTTTTTTTTGCAAGTTGTATCTGTAGTTTTAGGTCTTTACTGAACTGTTTAAAATCTGCGTGTGAAACCAAGCCTTCTGTGTATTGAATCCATAAATTTCTTTTTTGTTTACATTTTGTTTTAATGTCATTATTTATCCATTCATTATTATTTTTAGCATTGACTTTTTTGGTTTTCAGGGGACAAATGTTGTTCATTATTTTGACAAAGTGTTCAGTAAAGTTGTTAAGGCTTTCTTCAGGATCATCTGACAAGTGCGTTTCCCAACTATGGTTACTAAACTCATTATACAGCTGATCTAGTTCTTTAAGGCCCAAATTTCGTTTTTGTATATAATAAAATTCATGTTTTGTATAATTTCCATCATACTTTAAAATTTGGGCAGTGTGATCGGATAGAGCTGACGCAACTACTGATGATGTAGAATTCTTGAAATTTACAAAGATATTGTCAATCAGAGTTGCTGAGTGGTTAGTAATGCGTGTGGGAGTGTTTATTTGTGGATATAGATTATATTCAGCTAGAGTTCCCAGGAATGTTTTTGTATTCTGATCTGTATGTAGTAGAAGATTGTAATTAAAATCTCCGCAAATGATAATTTTATATTTTTTTTCATATTTCCGCAGTGTGAAATCTAGTATTTCTCTTAGACAGAGTATAAATTCATTATTATGCTGAGAAATTGGCATAGAACTGTTTGAGGGTGGGTGGTAGATACATATTACTATTGTTCGTAGGTCAATAAGTTTAAGTACACTACATTCTAAGACACATTCCTTACTCATACTGGAAATTTCTGGGATAGGGTCATATTTGATGTTTTTTTGTAAATATATACAGGAGCCTCCATGTTTTGATTTTTCTCTGCAGAAGATTGAGCCAAGTTCAAATCCTGGTAATGCTAAATTTTTATGTTCATCATTCTTCAAAAAGTGCTCAGTTAAACATAAAACATCAACTTTATAGGATGAGAGGAATAATGAAATTTCAGGTATCTTATTTTTAATGCATTGAATATTTTGATGAGCTAGTGTTATAGTATTACTATTATGTGAATGACTTTTCCCTGTCTCAAGGGTTTTACTAATATGAATATGAGATTGATTTTGATGAGGTTTACTATTTTCTGATGAATTAGATTTCGTACTTTTTGATATGTTTTTATTGTAAGCAATGCTTAAGTTTGTTTTAGCACTGTAATTTTCACTATTTTTTGGTTTGGGCTCTGTATTGCAAGTGCATTGGTCTGTCTTTCGATTTTGGCATTTTTCATACAGTTCTAAAGCATATTCTAGGCTACAGGCTAGATTTACGTGTTCCCATATTGCCTTATAACAGTCGTTATTAGACATGTTTAATTGTTTTGTGTGACCTCCATTGTATGGTGTACTGTCATAGAGACTTAAATCTACTGAAGTGTCCAAATGGGTGTTTTCTGTCAGATTAAGATACAAAATGTCTTTATTATTAGTATTGAAAGGTAAGTTTCTGTCACAAACTTGTTTATAAGTTACAGGATCACTTGACTTGTTGAATGTTGAATATAATTTAGGTTGTAGAGAGTAATCTATATTACTACCCCTAATGTCATTAGATTGTCTTGATATATGTACAGTGTCAAAGTTAGGATTTATGTTTATTAAACATGAGTTGTCAAAATTTGCCGAAAATTTTGGGCTTTTGTGTCATAGGTCATAAAGGACTGAGTTATGTATAAAGATGTGTTATTGTTTTTAGTATTGATGTCAGCTCGCCCATTAAGTGGTGTACTCCTATAATTGTATTGTGTTGAAGTGTTGACCCTAGGGTTACCCTGCCATACATTAGTGGACTGCCTAGAGATTGCCAAATTGTTTGTCTGAGGTTGAGTGTGTACTTGTTTTTTAGGTAATGGTGGAAAGTGTTCTCCTGTATTTGGCCATGTTGCTACGTAAGGGCGTTTTTGCAAAGGCTGTGTCTGTGAGGTTGCAATAGACTGTGAACCAACTGGTGTATAATAATGTGATTTAGGCAATGAGATTTATATGACTTGTTTGGTGTATAAGTTTTGTGGAATATTGTTTTGATGTTTTATGTGTGTATGGATGTTGCGTGTGCATGTTGCATGTGGTTCTTGTATGTATTTGAGGGGTTTGAACTTGTGGTTCAAAAGTTACATGTTTTTTTATCTGTTGCAGATATTGGATGTAATTTCCTATCTTAATTGTCAAGATAAACTTTCCTGTTTTATTTAACTGTAGCATATCACTTGCCATGTGTCTCCTATGTAGAAAAATGTGTGAGTCTAGATAGTCCATACCATTCATCTTTTGAATATACTTTTTCAATTTTAAATTGAAATTTTGAACCTGATTATTGTCCTTGTAATTGTCGTAGCGGGGAGGTACTGATACAATAACAATATTTTGATGTTTACATTTTTCTTGCAGCTTTCTCAGTGACACTTCTATGTTATTCCATGGATTAGCAGATACATCATGCATCCCCGCTACTAAGCACACAGTTGATCCTGGTTTGATTTTAGTAGGTTGAATGGTGTTGACTATGTAATTGATATTTTTTCCTGGGACATACACGGTGCTGAAGCTATGATTTTCTGGAGGAATGAAATTTGCAGATCTGAAAGCTAGGTCTTTGACATGCTCATCCCCAATGATTAGGACATGCCTAAGTGTGTCTGAAGATTCTTGCTTTTTCATTATGTTTGGTTGGGATTTTTGTCTTTGTTGACAATCAGCCCCTTGTTGATTTGGTTTGGCAGTATGAGATAATAGTTTTGCTTTGTTTAAATTACCCGCAGCATTTTCATTCTTGCTTGGTGACATAGGTGATATAGCTTTTTTTATTGGTAGTTGTTCTTTGTTTTTATTATTTGCAATATCTCTGCTGCTGCTACCGTTGTTATTAGCAGTACTGATTTTGGGATTTTTTGAGTAATTGCTGTCAGTCTCTGTACTTTTATGGTTTGTTTTTATTGTTGTTGCATTTTTTAGTTTTTCTATTTCCTCATGAATTAGCACTATATCATTTTGTAGTATTTTTATGTTTTCCTCATTTTTTGTGCATTTTTTTTCATTGTACACACTCTGATTTTGTTTTATTGTTTCAACGGAGAGTTTTGAATAATTTAGTTCATCAATTTCTTCTTGATAAGTTTTATTACCATGTGAAATTGAGAATGATTTTGTGAATTGAAGCTCACTCAATGTCATATCAGGGTCATTAATGGACTCATAAGACAGGTCATTTTCAACTGTTCTCATATCTGTTTTGTTGGAGCCATGTAGTTCTTGTTGCTCTTTAAGTTTTTTCTCCAATGTATCAACTATTTTTTCCAACCCCGAAACTGATATTTTTAATCCACATTTTTCATCTTCAATTATATTTATATACTCTTTATTTTTAAGGGACTCAAGTTTCAGCTGTTTTAAATTTATTTCTTGTTCCTTGATTTTATCATTTTTCATCTTAATATCCATTTTATACTCATCAGTTTCTTCTTCATTGGATTTAAGGAGATCTTTGATCCTGGTTTCAAAATTTTTAATTTGTTTCTTCATTCCTGTCTTTTCCTCTTCTGACTGGTTTATTTTTTCTTCTAATATTTTCAATTTTTCTTCATATTCTTCTAATGTTATGTGTTTACTTATTATTTCTTCACATGCTCGATCAAATGTTGTTTGAATATTATTATCATTGTATTGTTCATTGATTTTGTGGATTTCTCTTCTAATCTCCATGTAGCTCTCATCCTCTAGTGTGTCTTTTAGATCTTTTATTTTTGAAATCAAACCTCTTGTCACTTTCATTTTTATATTTGTGTCAATTGAACGTTTGCTCAAGACGAGAGACTCTACAGATAGAAACCTAAGGCATGAACTGTTACCTCAAGTAAAATGACTGTAAAATAGTTAATAGTTAAGTATTACTTCCGAGAAACCTCCAATACCAGAAATTGGAAGTATGGTGTTTCTCTGTTGCTGTGGTAAATTATGTGTATAGAAAGCAATGTATTGAAGGTATGTAAGGTAACAAATGGTGTATACTTAATCTGTTGCTACTATGTATTTTGATCTTAATAGAAAAAGAAAGCAAATGGCAAAAAGCAAAAGCCCTTGTATACTGAGAATTTTACAGGAGATATAAATCAATTCAATGTTTTATACAGAGAATTAATAGTGCCTATGTACATACCTGTTTACAGACTAGTGTCTAGATTGGCCATTATTATTATAACTTATCAGACCAAGAAAAACCATTCTACTTAAGTATAAATTACATAGAGAGAATCAATTATTGATGGTAAGATAGGATCCTTGTTTGATAGGATTTTTCCTTTAAATTTAAACAATATTGTTATCAAAAAGTATATTCAAAATTCCTGACCCGCTGGGAATCGAACCCAGGTCACCATGCGTACAATGCCTAGCGCGCTAACTCACTCTGCCACGGTGACTACTGGTATGACCATGCAGTTGAAAGCGATGTTAAATTTTTGTTTAAAAAAACGCTTGCATACGAGTCTGCAACCATTTCGACATTTTCATCTTTACTATTCAAGGTCCAAAACCCAACTGACCAAATTTCGTATTGTGCGCATGACACACACTTTCCCTCTTCTCTTAGGGTTGCAATATCGAAACGAAAATATCGATATTAGGTATATCGATAATATCGAAACCATAATATCGATATCCGATATTAGAAGACTTCTCTCCCTTTACAATTCGATATTTCGTTACATAATATCGTTACATAATTTCGTTACATAATTTTGGTTATGTGCCAGAGCAAAGACATGAAAATGTCAAAATTTGGCGCTCCAGTATTTGTTATTGATTGCTTGTCGTCCTCTTGCCGTATTAAGACTCGTTCACAGAAATCTTGTAGTCTCGGGGATTTTCTCAATGATAACATGTCAATTGGCAACATTAAACATTTTGTAAACAGCTGGACGCACTTTGATACTGCGTGAAAAATTTGTCGTGTCAGTTTCACCTCCTTGGAAATTCAAATCGTAAAAGTCGTTACTTTTTGCAAGATATTTTGCAGAATATTAGCGTAAATGTTTGAAGATCGTGACTTTATATTGTAATCTAATGCTATATAAACACTTTGCACAAAAAATCACGAATTTTACTTCAGGAAATAATTAATTATCAGTGAAAAATAACACAGCACGATGTAAGTTGGAGTTTTTGTTTATGTTTTTTTTCTCTGTGTTTCGTTCTGCTTGAAGAGTTATATAATATTTTTAAGATACATTAAGTTGACTTATGTATTTAAAAGATATTTAAAGTAATTTTAGCAATTTTTTTTCCAAATGGTTGCAGTTCGAACCCCTGATTTGAATTTTTTTTAATTTTCCAAAATTTGTTCATCGTAAGCCAAACTGACATAAGTTTGTAAGGCAATTCACAGTACTTATATCTTATAATCAAGAATATTATGTTATTATATTTGTTTAGGTACTTCTAAAAGCTAAAAACAGAAACGATAAAAAAATAAATGTACTTAGATTATACCAGGAGGTAAGTAGGTAGGTAGGTACCCATTATAGTAGGTGGAGAAAGATTACAAAGAATAGTAATTATTTCAGTATCTAGAAAAAAAAAGTGTAGGAAGGTACCTAACTACCTAATATTATTACAAAGAAATTTAATTAATGTTAGTTAAAAGTTTATATTTTGTTAGTTAAAAATCATTATAATAATTATTATAACAATAGTGATCAATCACGAATTTGATAGGTAAACACACTAATTTTCTTTAAAAAAATATATTTTTTTATTTAAAACAATTGTTATTATTATATTAATTAATTATTAAAACTAATTATTATAAATAATTAATGTAATTAAACTAAATAGTTAGTAACAGAAAAAAAACTCTCAAAAAAAAAGTTACGTCTGTGCACGCGCGATGAAAAAAAATCTCACATTTCAGACCGATCTGAACTTTTCGCCACGTCACGGGCAACAAAAATTGAAAATAGCTCAAGGGACTGTGGATACATCTAGATAAACGTATTATCAACAGCTACTCCAGGTCCCTACAGGTTAGGACCAATATCAATCAAGTTCTAGCGTTTTTGCCGAGCGTGTGAGAATTTTTCCCTATGTGCGTGTACTCACGGGTTAAGAAATGGGATTGGTAAATCTAAGGCGACTATTGGGGCGAAATTATTAGACAAATTCTATATCACAAGTCATTGCTAACCGTCGGTTTTCCCTATCTTACACCGTACGCAATCCGCGACTTAGCTAAACAGAGGTATTCAGACGTATTTATAAGCTGACCGATAGGTGCTGGGTCAACACGAGCGCACCGGAAGGTATCCCTCACAAACAATTGTAACCAAATTAAGAATACAAATTTTTGTCAGCACGGGGGATCGAACCCGGGATTTTCCGAATGGCAAGCGAGTGCTTAACCACTGAGCTAATCGAGCGCTGTAAAACTAATAGCTTCTTTTTTTACTCTAAAACAAACAACAATAACTTATTAAAAGAGATAAAAAAATTAAACAATATTTACCTACAGAATAAAATATATAAAAAAATATTTAAATTTAAATGTACAATTGTCTTGTAATCCGGGGCGAAGTTAATGCCTTAGGCATTCTCTGCCACTTAACTCCGGAATAATTTAGCTACGTCAGTAATTCGGACCTAACACGTAGCCGTAGCCACAATGAAGTAAAGTAAATGAGCACTTTTTCATCCACCACCCTGTAACTATCTGTTTGCGAACGAAAAGACATATTTCTTCGTCATGGTGACAACAAGCCAGTCCTTGTAAATTACTCCTTCAATAAATACACTTTTCAACAAGGAAATTTCTTTTCTCCTCAGACATTTTTATTTTTTTAAATCCTGAAAATGGCAAGGACCTCGAGGAGAAATATATTGAAACAAAAAAGATTCATGGAGCTACTTGCTTGCGTCAATGTGGAGGAGGAGGAGAGGGAGGATACAAGGAACACAAATAAAATGATGAGATAAAGAGAAAGCGAAACATGTCGATAAGGAAGGGAGAAGAATACACTTCACGTCAAAGAAATGGGACAATAAAAATTCCCGTTTTTCATTCTTTTACTTAATTTATAATATGCATAATCGAGTATACTTCCTCCCTAAAATAACACCGTTTAACAGCATGATAACTGCGAAAGTTCCGGTTTTTCAGATTGACTATTTTTTAAATGTAATTTTCTTTGCCATTGGAACCAGTTTTTAATTAGAGTTAACAGGTACCTATGTATTTCTTTTTTTAACGTAACAATTTGTAGGTAATCAATACTGGTAACAGTTTCAGCTCGAGTCTGTATGAAATGCAATCATCCTAGTCCTCAATGACGAGTTGCGGTTTCGCGTGGTTTCTTACGGAATGTCCTTCCACTTTTTTCCAATTCTAATACCTCGTGAGGAAAAATGAGTAGTTATTTGTATGGATTCCGATCTAACTCGTAATTTTGAGTGTTCTTATTCAGATTCGTAAAAATTACATCATACGTGGAATTTTGTACATTATACTAAAATACCTACATTATTAAATTTATTTTAATGTATATTTTACGAAACAATACCTGTCCTATTAACTTTCCTTTGTTCTACCTACACGAGAGAAACTCTCTCATTTTCTCCCTCTTTATTCCCCTCTTTTCTCTCCCTCTCTCCTACCCCAGCAATAATTTTCTTCTTCCCCTGCCACTCTATATTATTATCACTCCCTCTCTCTCTCCCCTTGCTAGTATTCTTATCTCCCATTCGCATGTCTCCTCCCTACAAGAAGCAATACTGAACAGCACAACAGATTGGAAACTCTTCGCGTGGATTTATTTCAAATAAACGCAGGGAAATTTCGCACTCTTAACATTCATTGCTCGCGGGTGGGGGAGAATTAGAACACTAAACAGGCAAAGAAGGTTCTTATTATTTCCTCTTCTGAGAATTCTGTTCTACATGATCCTCCTACTTTTCCTCTTCCTTCTCCTCCTCCTTCTCCTCTTTCTTCTCCTCCTCCTTCTCTTTCTCCTCTTTCTTTTCCTCCTCCTTCTCCTCCTCCTTCTCTTTCTCCTTTTTTATTTATTTAAAAAAAAAAATCTCTTTCTCCTCTTTCTTTTCCTCCTCCTTCTCCTCTTCCTTCTTCTCCTCCTCCTTCTCCTCTTCCTTCTCCTCCAGGAGCAAGAATAAAACAGAAAAAAGAACTCGAGAAGTAGAAGAATAAAAGGAAGAAGAGCTATCACCAAAGAAGTTATGTATTAGCTTAGGTGATGTTTACTATGCCAATGAAGGTAATTGTAAAAACATACGTAAAAAGTTTCAAATTCAAATTCCTCCTTCCTCTTCTTCTTCTCCTACTTCTTCTCCTCTTACTTCTTCTCCTCCTCCTCTTTCTCCTTATTTTCCTTCTTATCCTCCTTCTCCTCCTTGTCCTCGTACTACTCCTCATCGTCCTTCTAAGGAGGAGAAGGAGAAGGAGAAGGAGAAGGAGAAGGAGAAGGAGAAGGAGAAGGAGAAGGAGAAGGAGAAGGAGAAGGAGAAGGAGAAGGAGAAGGAGAAGGAGAAGGAGAAGGAGAAGGAGAAGGAGAAGGAGAAGGAGAAGGAGGAGTTATAGTAATAAGAGGATATGAAAAAATTGCTTAACCAGGAGTATAATTAGCCTCATCCTTAGGGATTAAATTTTAGCTTTTCCTGATGGCGAACGCTTCTTCCTTAATCCCAATGATTAACCTTAATATTCTGTGAGCAAGGAATTTTTAAACCCTTTTTTAATTTGTTCGGGTGTTTACAGAAGCGAAAAAAAACCCTTCTTGTTTGCTTTTTATAATTATAATACAATATTTATTACAGGTACCCCATTGAACAAGGATAGATAAGCTATCGAGGGGGATCAAGATGAGAGAATCTTGGTTATGCTTTTGTTGAAATTTCTCTAATTCAATTTTGTTTTCCATAAAATAATAATAAACGCACTGCCAATTATGGACACAGTACTTCCTCATAATTGGTACACATAGTAAACACGTGGCAATTTTGAGATTTTATGCTAAATATCTTGTATCTCCGAGATTACATAACTGATTTTCTTCAATTTTATATCGTAGAATACCATTTTTTCAAAAAATTCTGTATCGGCAAGTCATGGACTTTATTTTTGGACTTTTTTGTCCAAAATTTTGGATTTTATTAAATATCAGAGCTAAATCAAAATTTAATAAAAAAGATAATAAATATAAATGCACTATGTGAAACGCTAATACATACAATATTCAGAGCTAAATCAAAATTAAAAAAAAAAAAATATAAATGCACTATGTAAAACGCTAATACATACAATATTTCATCAAAATCGGGTGTGTCGTTCTCGAGATATAAGCGTATAAGTAAAAAGTTAGTGGTCAGGCGCATGGTCTGTATCATACCTATCACCAAAAACCGCTAGTGCGCAGTTGATTAATTTAAAACGTAATATGTTTACAAAATTTCGTCGAAACCCGTTCACTAGTTTCAGAGATTTACCTGTAACAAGGAATGATTTTAACCGACCGACAGACACATGAAACCAAAGTTGCTCAGTAGGTTAGATAATATTAGAAATATATCGGAAGTAAAATGAACAGTATTTTAATCGAATACGAGAAAGAGCGAGTTCTAAGATTACCAGAGGTATTTCTTTCTTTTTTAATCTAAAGATAATATTACACCTACACAATTTTGTATATCAGAAATTAATTCTTGTACTTATTCCGTTTTTTAAAAATTAATATTAGAAATTCTTTTGAGTGTTTCTGAAAGCTCCATTAAAATCGAGGATTAAAGCTTAATTAAACAACAATAAGAAAGTTGATGGTAATTTTGTACCTTCCTTTAGCGCTTAATTATTGTGGAGGTGCTCGTTATTTTTTTAACTGGCCAATAATAATGAAAATGAACATTTTTTTTTTAAATTATTATGTTTATTATTATTCAATTTCACGTTCGGTATATTGAGTAATTTTATTAGCCCCTTGTTTAATACCTAGTCTATACTCTTTGCTTAGGATCCGATTTAAAAAAATAACTAGAATTTTTATCATTATTAAAAAATAAAAAACACTGCCAATTATGGACACAATACGACTTCAAGATTGATTCACATTGTGTACTAGAGGCAATTTTGAGATCCAAGTACAAAAAACAGAGCAGAAAAAATCCTACCCCGCCGGGGATCGACCCGGGTCACCGTGCGTGCAATACCTAGCGCGCTAACTCATTCGGCCACGGTGACTACCAACAGCTAGTTCACTTAAAACTCATGAATTTCGGTATCAAGTACACCTATTACCTTATTTACATAATATCATGAGAAGATCCTCTTTAAGTGAGTATATAGTGTTGAGGTACCTACAAAAGTTATTAGGAGGATGTAAATAATCAACAAAATATTAATGTGCAGATTTCTATTTTTGTTTGTGAGTTCAAATTGTTCAGACCAAACAGTAAGAAACATAAAATTCTATTTAAAAAACTTTCAGAATCCATCATAATATATATTGTACTTAGTTACATAAAAAATGTTTTCAATTAAATTTAAATAATGAGATGCAATTTTTTTTCTGTCGGCCCATTTCAAAAACCTTCTTTTAAAAATATTTCCTATTACAAATGTTTATTTTTTCTTTCTTACCTATTTTTAAAATGAACAATGAACTATTTTTAAGAAAAAAAAAATAATAATAAAACTTTGATGGGTAGTAGGTATTTTTTTATTTATTTTTTCCCCCCTATTCCTCATCGATCCACAACTAAAATACTGAACTCCCCTTTCTCAACACAGTTTGTTTAACTTTGAGAAAGGGTACTAGTCTTTTATTTTGAAATATGTAACAATACAATGTAATAAATAAATGGAATTAAATAATAATAGAAAGAAGAGATAGCGAAAAATTGATAGGAGATTACCCCAAAGAAAATTTAGGTACGATTCCAGGAAAATTGTCAAAAAACCAACATTCGCGCCGCGCTGAATGAAGGCCTGGCCGCAACGCGACTAGTGCTAATATAAAATTCTTTATGAACAAAATTTCAGAAATTATTATAGGTATAAATATCAGTACTTTCCTATCATCGCTGGAGAAAAAACAGACAGGCGCCGATAAAAAAAGAAAAAAATATTAGGAGAAAATACCTAATTTTGTAGTAATTATTACTAGAAAATAAATAAAAACTTATTATCATTATTACTAACCCAATAGAACATTAAATTTGTGCCAGCCTGTGTTTGAAAAGTTATTCCTGAACCTTTGTAATTATCACTCTTTCTTTTATCTTTTCTCCAATTCTAATTACTCTCTTCTCTCTTTCTCCCCCTAGCCTTTCTCTTTATACCTATCCGCATTACTTTGACCTTTTCTACCATTTTCGAAAAATTCAAAATGCGAGAAAATTCTATCTCGAAATTTTTAATATGTAAATTCTAATTTCTCCAAAGAGAACGAAAGAGATAAGGTGAGACGAAGAAAGAGGGAGAGGGAAAGATGTATACTGGAATAGAAATAAACTAATGAAAGAGAGAAAAGGAGATATTGAGAAAAAACAGCAATGTTTTTAATCATATAAAGAGAGAGGAGAGAAAGAAATATAGAATATTGTAGGTATTATAGAATTAGTGGAACAAGATGCAATATCAGAGAGTAGAGAGAGAGAGAGAAAGAGAGAGAGAGAGAAATAGAGAAAGAGAGAGAGAGAGGGAGGGAAAGAGAGAGAGAGAGAAAAAGTGCATAATATATTTTTAATTACTTCCCAGCAGGTATCAAACATGAATAATATACATGATGGGGACTGGTATTATAATTAAAATAATAATATGGAGATAGGTAGATATTAGATCTGAAAATGCCAAATACCAAAATCTGATAGTATGTAAAAAGAATCTTTTGAGTAAAAGATTACTATCACCAATGTTATCATATGACTTTAAATTAGAATTTCGATTTAGGTACCTCTAGTTTTTTTTTATTAGATAAAACTTTCATACAATAATATGCAATTATACATTTCTTAAAAGAATGTTTACTTATTTAGAGTTTGTATAGAAGAGAGAGAGAGAAAGAGAAAGACAGAGAGAAAGAGAGAGAGAGAGAGAGAAAAAAAAGGGAAAAAAGAATGTTAAAAAAGAGAAAACAAGCAAAAGCAGAAAGATAAAAAAGCAAAATATAAGCAGGAGAATAAGGAAAAAACGAAAAATACCTAGATGGAAAGTCGAAAATTACAAGGGAGTAAGATGGAGTGGAGAGAAGGTAAAAATGGCAGAGAGAAAATAACGTGTGACACCTCCCTGACTTGTGTGACAGTGTGACAATAATACTAATCACGTATGATGATGAATAATGATTGAAATATTCAAAATTGACATCGAATTCCTTTCGCCCTACTTAACCTGGATGTTGAGAAATGGAGTTTTCCGGGAGTACTTCTGTATACATTACTCCCTTTCCTTCTCTCTACTCCTCACATCTCCCAACTCTCTCTCTCTACTCCTCACATCTCCCAACTCTCTCTCTCTACTCCTCACATCTCCCAACTCTCTCTCTCTACTCCTCACATCTCCCAACTCTCTCTCTCTACTCCTCACATCTCCCAACTCTCTCTCTCTACTCCTCACATCTCACAACTCTCTCTCTCTACTCCTCACATCTCCCAACTCTCTCTCTCTACTCCTCACATCTCCCAACTCTCTCTCTCTACTCCTCACATCTCCCAACTCTCTCTCTCTACTCCTCACATCTCCCAACTCTCTCTCTCTACTCCTCACATCTCCCAACTCTCTCTCCTCTACTCCTCACATCTCCCAACCTCTCTCTCTACTCCTCACATCTCCCAACTCTCTCTCTCTACTCCTCACATCTCCCAACTCTCTCTCTCTACTCCTCACATCTCCCAACTCTCTCTCTCTACTCCTCACATCTCCCAACTCTCTCTCTCACTCCTACATCTCACATCTCCTCACTCTCTCTCACTCTCTCTCTCTACTCCTCACATCTCACAACTCTCTCTCTCTCTCCTCTACTCTCCACTCTCTCTCCACCCACATCTCACTCTCTCTCTCTCTACTCCTCACATCTCCCAACTCTCTCTCTCTCTCCTCATCTCCAATCTCTCTCTCTACTCCTCACATCTCACAACTCTCTCTCTCTACTCCTCACACTCCACTCCTTCTCACTCCTCACACTCCCACTCTCTCTCTCTACTCCTCACATCTCCACCTCCCTCTCCCAACTCACTCTCTCTCTCTCTCTCTACTCCTCCAACATCTCCCAACTCTCCTCTCTCTCTCTCTACATCCTCACATCTCACAACTCTCCTCTCTACTCCTCCATCTCACAACTCTCTCTCTCTCTACTCCTCACATCTCACAACTCTCTCTCTCTCTCTTACTCCTCACATCTCACAACTCTCTCTCTCTCTCTCTACTCCTCACATCTCACAACTCTCTCTCTCTCTCTCTACTCCTCACATCTCACAACTCTCTCTCTCTCTCTCTACTCCTCACATCTCCCAACTCTCTCTCTCTCATCCTCACATCTCACATCTCCAACTCTCTCTCTCTCTCTCTCTACTCCTCACATCTCCAACTCTCTCTCTCCTCTCACTCACATCTCAACTCTCTCTCACACTCCTCAACTCACTCTCTCCTCTCTCTACCCTCACATCTCCAACTCTCTCTCTCTCCTCCTACTCCTCACATCTCCAACTCTCTCTCTCTCTCTCTCTACTCCTCACATCTCCCAACTCTCCTCTCTCTCTCTCTCTCTCATCTCCAACTCCTCTCTCTCTCATCACATCTACTCTCTCTCTCTCTACTCCTCACATCTCCAACTCTCTCTCTCTCTCTCTCTCTACTCTACTCCTCTCATCATCTCCCCTAACTCCTACTCTCTCTTCTCCTCTCTCTACTCCTCACATCTCCCAACATCTCTCTCTCTCTCTCTCTACTCCCCATCTCCCAACTCTCTCTCTCTCTTCTCTCTCCTCACATCTCCCAACCTCTCTCTCTCTCTCTACTCCTCACATCTGCCAACCCTCTCTCTCTCTCTCTCTACTCCATTCACTCTCCCAATCCTCCTACCTCACCTCTCTCTCTCCTACTCCTCACATCTCCAACTCTTTTCTCTCTCTCCTCCTCTCTCTCTCTCCATTACTCCACTCTCTCATCTCCAACTCTCTCTCTCATCTCTCTCTCTCCTCACATCTCCCATCTCCCTCTCTCTCTCTCTCTATTCCTCACATATATTTCTCTCCCTTTCTTCTTTCTCTTTTTATTCACTATCTATCTCTCTCTTTCTCCTCTACTCATTATCTCTCCTATATTTTTCTATCTCTCTCTTTTCAACACTGTACCTGATTTCTTTATCATTTTCTGTCCCTCTCCTTTTTTCTATTCTCTCATTCTATCTCGTTTTATTCTCAATGTCTCTCCCTCTTCCTTTTCTAAGTCTTGTTAAGATTTCTTTTACCTTCTCCTTCTGTTCAGAAAACGTATTGAAGGAAAATAATAGGTCACAATGAATTGAACAAAAAATGCATTTTTCATTTCTCAATTTTTTATCGCAAATGATATTATGCGCCATGATGAATGTTGTTCCCCTCTCTCCCCTCTTCCACCCCTACTCCTCTTTGTAGCCCCTACTCATGTTTGTAACCCCTTCTCTACTTTATAACACCTACTCCTCTTCACCCCTACTCTTCTTTATAACTCCTACTCCTCTTTGTAACCCCTACTCCTCTTTGTAACCCCTACTCCTCTTTTTAACTCCTACTCCTCTTGGTAACCCCTACTCTTCTTTGTAACCCCTACTTCTCTTCGTAACTCCAACACTTCTTTCCAACCCCTTCCCCTCTTTATAACCCCTAATCTTCTTTGTAACCCCATACTCTTCTTTATAACCCCATACTCTTCTTTATAAACCTTACTATTCTTTATAACCCCCACTCCTCTTTGTAACCCCTACTCTTTTTTAGAACCCCCTACTTCTCTTTGTAACTACTACTCTTCTTTATAACCCCTCCTCCTCTTTGTACCGGCAGACGTGATTTAAATTGTATAGAATAGGTACGAACTGCAGATGGAATATTACATTTTCAGTGAAAATTCAAGTTTTCTCTTGAATTTCAGATCTTCAGATTGGAAAAGAAATAAGTAATTGTATTTGAAATAGAATTTGTGAGTCCGTTTCATGAGAAATCGTTCATTATAGTGTACACTAAGTATAGGACTACAGATAGTTTCATTGCAAATGAAAATAGAAGATCCGTCTATTATTTGTATTTTTGTTTATTAGGAAAGAAGACGATAATATTTGTTTATTTAAATTGGAATATTAGAGTCCACTTGAGAAGAGTTATAAGTACATGCATGAGTAGTTGAGTACCTACTACCTTCCTAATACCATACAAAAATGTACATAGATAAATAATACAGACTAAACTGGGTATAATAGAACATTTTACAACAGATAACTCTTTATAATAGAGAAAATCTCAGGTCCCTGTGTCACCTATTTATGTGTACTAGAGAACTGACTATTAAAAACCTCTTTATAATAGAGAAAATCTCAGGTACCCGCGTCACCTGTTTATGTGTCCTAGAGAACTGACTATTAGAAACCTCTTTATAATAGACTTTTTGCTCTCTCTCTTGGGTTCAAGTTTTTTCAGGTGCGACTGTATAACTAATGATAGTTTTATAAGTGATTTATACCGTTAATCCGTAACTACATAGTTCCTTCTAGTTCCGTAACTAGCCGGTTTGAGCATTAGAAAAAAATCTTTTTTGGTTAACACAAAATTAATCATACCTACTATGGTGGTGATATTACTAACCTGCATTAAATATTACTAGGAATCACTTACCGTTACCGTGCTTATATGAATGAGAATTTGTGACCTTTCCTACTGCACTGCATGCTCAACCAACTCACTCACCTGAAAATAATTAGGTAAGTGAGGTACGGATAAGTATTTTGAAAGAAATATATAAATAGTTACTCTGGAAACATACAATACCAATGGATTGACATTACCGGAAGCCCCTAGAAGGGCAACAATGGCTGGGGTTAATGTGGGTAGCTATAGTACGATTCCTAGTGATTGGAGGGTAAAACTCCCCTCCTGAATTACTAGATGTTAAAACCAAATAGATTGATGGACATGAAAGGAGCCAAGCAATTGTATCCGGGCGTTCATAGTATAATCTCATCACCGCCTGACTATAATTTATTATAGTCAGTAATCATAATTATAATTTATTATTATTAAGATTAATTTGGAGATATCAACAGCATTATATATAATAATTTTATTATTATTATCACTTTTATTTTGATTTCACTATTAAAAATAAAAATCTGGATTTCTTTTCTAAAAGAAATGCTTATGACTGTGCTGCAATAGTTTAAGTAGGCTCCTTGCTTACGGAATGAATTCTGTATGTATATGAACTGAATTCTCTTTTAAATTTTGTTGTAAAAAATGGGTCTAACCGGTA
This sequence comes from Bactericera cockerelli, assembly GCA_024516035.1. Classification (NCBI taxonomy): domain Eukaryota; kingdom Metazoa; phylum Arthropoda; class Insecta; order Hemiptera; family Triozidae; genus Bactericera; species Bactericera cockerelli. Next base: position 11,119,324 of record CM044956.1, on the reverse strand, counting down.
AACTTGTAAAGAAAAAAAAATGTATGTTCCTTCGTTCTTTCCCTTTGCTTAGAATTCTATATGATAAAATTAAGCTACTTCATTAATTATATCTTTCCGCGTAGGCACTTTCAAAGATACTAAGGATTGCTACGTAAATAATGAACATAATAAAACACAATAAAAAGTTATAAATGTTGAAAAAGTACAAGAAATTCAGGCAATAGAAAGTAAAATGTCAACAATAGAGTTATGGGGTCAAATTCGAATAAAATACCTTTATGGGCCCAGATAGTTTTGGGTAGGTAACAGGCGTGGCCGGTGGGAAAGTTTTGGGGCTGCTGCCACATAAACCGTACTAAAATGAGATTTATGGAGTCGATCGTTCAGTATCCAAAGAGTTTGACCTTGTTTACCATGCCACAATCATAATAATAATTATGCATTCATTATTTTAGAAATGTGTAATTATATTAATTTTGTATTTTTTATTATTGAGGATCTTGAGAAAATTCTCTATTTTTTTCTTCTTTTTCGTCTGGGGGTGCTGAAGTTCCGCCGCTTCTTAGCACCGGCCGCGCCTGGTAGGTAACTAAAAAGTCAGAGGAAGAAGAAGAAGAAAAAGAGAAATAGTAAAGGAGAAGATTAAAAAAGAGTTGAGAAAATGGAGGCTAATAAATATTCGCAACGGTTTTCTGCTGGTGAAACTTTGGGCTCTTTCCTCTTTGTAAAATGTTCTCTTTCAGAATAAGGAAATTGTGCTGACGCAGACTATTATAATCAGACTTAACCTTTTACCAAACAATTATTATTTTTAGTATTTTACACTTTATTAATAAGGACATATATACAACACGATAATTACAATTACAAATTTATATACAATATAAGAAGTAAACAAAAAATATACAGGGTGATTCAGAAAAGTACCGTCAAACGTTAACCACATATTCTATGGGCTAGTTAAGGAGGGGTCAACTCTATAAAAGAAAGTGCGCAAATGCCTCCTAACGGAGGTACACGCCCCTTAAGGTGTTTTTAAACAATCGAAATTTTCATTTTACGGCTTACCTATTTGGGATATCGCAATGTGGTAAAAAAATCACTCTCAATACTAGATAGCACCTTTCTTTTGGCACAAAATTTAACACCATTCCAATGTCAGGGGCGGTCTCAGGAGGGTCAGATGGTAGAAAAAAGGTTCTAACTTTTTAGTCGTTGTATTTAATTGAATTTGGTTTTCATCATTTTAAAACCTATGTCATTGTCTACAAAAATGGTCGGAATAATTTTTCCCTCAAATTAACACAAAAGCTTGAAAATTGAAATTGAAGATTTTAAAACCGCATTAAGTTTTGAAACCTATGCAACTAGCATACAATTTTAGAACAAGAATTTTCAGCCAATTCATTATTTAACTATGGAAATGTTAAATATTGTCTTTTTCAGCCAATTCGTCAATCTTTTCGAAGGCGTATGGAGGTCTGCATTGAAGCCAGAGGAGCCCATGTGGAACATTTGCTGTAAATTTTATTTCGGCTTAAGCCCTTCAATTTCGATTTTCAAGCTTTTGTGTTGGTTTGAGAAAAAAAATATTCAGAACATTTTTGTAGACAATGACAGACGTTTTAATAGGGTGAAAACCAAATTCAATTACAAGCAACGACTAAAAAGTTAGAACCTTTTTTCTACCATCTGACCCTCCTGAGACCGCCCCTGACATTGGAATGGTGTTAAATTTTGTGCCAAAAGAAAGGTGCTATCTAGTATTGAGAGTGATTTTTTTACCACATTGCGATATCCCAAATAGGTAAGCCGTAAAATGAAAATTTCGATTGTTTAAAAACACCTTAAGGGGCGTGTACCTCCGTTAGGAGGCATTTGCGCACTTTCTTTTATAGAGTTGACCCCTTCTTAACTGGCCCATAGAATATGTGGTTAACGTTTGACGGTACTTTTCTGAATCACCCTGTATAAATAATATGTCCTTACAAAAGGGCAGAGTTATTATTTTTGGCAATCTCTTCCACCCAACAATAAATGTATTGATACTAAATTATTAAATTAATTAGAGTTACGTCTCTACTGAGCAACGTACATTATACACCTCAGTAGCTTGATCATGCTTTTTTGGTGAGTATTTGGCACTTTTTCTCCGATCAGGGGCGGAGTTATGGGGGGGTCCACTTCCGTAGAGGGTTTATTAAGCAAAGTGGCCTTTATTTGAGATCTACTATACGTGGTTTCTTTTTGTACATGACCCTTTTGATACACCCTGTATACGCACCCGGCTAAATTTACCCCGAGTTTCCCTACTAAGAGGCTTTCTTGTTTTTTGTCAGGTCTTTGTTCTTTCCTATAGGAAAACAAATTACAAGAAAAGGAATTTACAAAGAATAAACACGTCTTTGGCCTGTTTGAAACGATACATCTTGAACAGATGTTTGAATATGAAAGCATTTGATGGTTATTTAATTTTTTCATCAGGGATTCAAGGTTTCTTCTTTTTATCTTTCTCTCTCTCTCTTTCCTTCCTTGTTTCTCTCTCCCTATCTTCTTCTTTATCCTCTCTCTTTCTCTCTCTCTCTTCCTCTTCCTCTTTCTCTCTCTTCCTCTTTCACTCTCACTTTCCTTCTTTCTCTCTCTCTCTCTCTCTCTCTCTCTCTCTTTCTTTCTCTCTCTCTATCTTTTCATATGAATTAAAAAATCTACAATCATAATAATATTTCAATAGTTATTATGTCCATGAGGCTGTTGATAAGATTTGACAATCATGGGAAGTTTTTCCTATCGTCCTGATTGTTTATTGCCTCTAGGATTTTTTCTCTCTGCAAAATATTGTGCTTAGAGAATCTCAAAATACTCCCCAGGGACGGATAATGCAGAAATAATTTCCTGGCATAAAAAAAATGCTTGAATTAACCCTTTGATTACGAGACTACACAACAAGTGTTCAAAGCATAAACAAATGCCTGGGGGTTTATTTAATGACGAGTTTGGTTCATACGCACGTAACCTACCACAAAATAAATAAGTGGATTTAATAAATAATTTTGAACTTTTTTTTTGTTGTAGATTGTATAACTCTTTGTCTATACTGGTAAACATATGCGAAAATTCAGCAATTCGACTAATTTTTTTCTCGCGATATATCCACGTTAACCCTCATGCTTCTGGAAGTATTATATCTGGTACCCAGACGCTTTGAGTCAGAGCGCAGACGTCGTGAGGAAGAGGGGGTTTTTAGAGTTTGGCCGTACGGCGTAGGATAGGTGAGGGAACCTCGAGTCCATGACAAGAGGAATGCCTGCGGCGTTCTCAGTATCGGAGGTCTGAGCTGTGGTCTTCAAACTCTGGAGGCAACATATCAGTCCTCCCTTCTCAGCTCAGCTGATTTTCCTCCGTTTTCTCCCGACGTCTGTCCTTATCACAAAAAAAAAAAAAAAAAAAACCCTCAAGCTTAAAATTATTGTGTAAAAAAGTGAACCAAAAAATTTATACCACAATATCTTAAAACTGAAACCACATGGGTATATGTATAACGGATATTGTTTCAATTCAATTCAATTTATTTACTGTGAAAAAAATCTGGCTGGCTGGTGGACTATAAACAGGGAGTAGACCAGCAGTCTGGCTGGAGGACTATAAACAGGGAGTAGACCAGCAGTCTGGCTGGAGGACTATAAACAGGCAGTAGACCAGCATTGGCTTGGTTCTGGGGGCCCTTGTCAATTATTAGCCTCCTTGTAAAGACAATGGTAAAAGTGCTGAGTCATTCCTCCACTGTCTAGCTACCATCGTTCACGATGACGCCACACTATGATGATGAAAAAATTCAACACATAAACAATGTGTTTCACATCAAAGAAATTATAATCTAGAATTAGTATTAAAATTATAATTTAGAAAGCATATAATTAAAACAAAACAAGATCTTCAATATTAGACTAGAATCTGCCACTATCTAGTCACTAGATAATGGCACACCTGCTCCTGAACTCCTGACCATGCCATGTTGGTCTTGAAAGGTGTCTTCATTCAGATCGGAAATGTGGATTTCCAATGTAACTTCAAATGTGTTCCGAATCTGAGAAGGGCATGGATTTCTCATAAAGTAACGAGTATGTAATTGTAGATAAGTCAGACCGCAGGGTTCAAAAGGGTTAACTAATAATAAATACATTATGGTTTGCTCCGTGTTTGTATAATGGTTCTATCGTCTCTCCTACCCCTCCTCAATACTACCCCTGCCCCCTCCTTCTTTCTACTCCTCTCCTCCCAACTCCCCCTTTCTGTTCACCGGACCTTACATTACTAATATACCCGGTAAACAATGGCTAATCAACTTCATACTATGTAATGTACTGTGAGTATGTATAGCTTGTAATACACATCATATTATACTGGTAAGTATATGATCAATATGAACATAGTATCATGCAGGTATACTTACTCGTGATAAAAATAAAACTAATGTTACGCGTAGACTGACAAATGACTCACTCATACAACCATTCATTCAGCCACTAATCACTGTATCTCTAGAGCGGTGCCAGATTTTACATAGTTATGTAATGTATCTTTAGACATCCGAGGACTTTAAAGGCAGAGGTTCAAGGTTCGATTCCCTATGTAACACAAAATTATTCGGTTCCGTACTGGAGCTGGAGCAACCAGTGGCGGCATTACAAAACAATGAAAGGTAGTACCTACCAGTGGCGGCATTACAAAACAATGAAGGGTAGTAAAAGCAACGTGGATCCTCGAAAACTAAGAATTTGGAATCTAAGTTATTATTAAGTCAATAAATTTAATAAGTTAGGTAGGCATTACATTTTTTTAGTGTATTTTTTTTTAGAGATAAGTGTATTTATTTAAACATTTTATTCCATAGCAATGAAACAAGAGCTACTGTAGAGGCTTGTGGTCTGTGTTGTAGCTTGCCCATCCCGTAGTACACCTGATACCTGCCCCTTGATGGGCGAGAAGTGACACAATACTTCCCATTTAGGTACTGGGTAAACACGAGCACACCGGAAGGTCTCCTTTACAAAAAACTGTAACCAAATAATTTAGAATACAATTTTTTGTCAGCTCGGGGGATCAAACCTGGGACCTTCCGCATGGCAAGCGAGTGCTTAACCACTGAGCTAATCGCACGCTCAGTGGTTAAGCACTGAGTTAAAAAATTATACCTTACATTTGTTTCATATTTGAAAATCCCCTTCATATAAACAAACTTCTGTAAAATGGAATTACATTTTCATTGTTGTGTGAGAAACATGTTATTATGACATTCATTTTTATGTAGAAAGACTTTCCATCCAAATTATAATAGAGAGCTTTGACAACAAAAAAACGTTCCCTGAGGGACTGAACCCTTTTGAAAAAAAGACAAAAGTCCGCTGATGCAAATCAAAATCTAATTGGCAAAAACATGATGTAATCAGGATTTATGTAAAAAAAACGAATATTTTTTCTGTCATTTAATTAGTTGCGAGATTAAAATGTTGAAAAATTATAATACGTAAAACGGAACTAAAATATTTGAAGATTTTTTTGTTTGTTAAGAACTACTCTTGCTGCGTTGCCAAAGTTCATTAGTTAGAAAGCATTGACTAGCAGAAATTTATTCGAACTGAAAGATTTCATCCTGGATGAAAGATCTATTAGATTCAAAGCTTTTCTTTTGCTCATTTATATTCAAGAAAATAATAATTCAACTCAAGGTTTTTCCCTCTTTATAATAGACTCCTTAGATTTCCCATTTAGCCATTATAAACGTAAACTGCTCATATTTAAATGGCTGTAAGTGCATTACGCTCACAAAGTAAACTGGAACTCTCACAACTTCAGTAAAAAAAATTATCAGAAGAGCTCAAGGTCCTAATATAAAATTAATTTGAATGGAATATATTATGTATTTATTCAAATTAGAGAATATAAATCAGCTCATCCAGAGCAGAAGAATGAGACACCGTGCCCATGACACATGCCGCATTCGACTTCTGGAAAGCTATGCTGATCCGTTGGCTATTAATATAAACTTATAAATTAATCTTATAGATACTATTTTATTCGTCGATCTTAGAAAACTCATAAAAGAATATGAAAAACCATGCAAAAAGAGGTGGAAAACAAGGAATAATATCACCCATGTGAGAAATGGAACAGAAGGGGGATTGAAAAGATGAAAATAAGGAAGAAGGGGGAAAAACAGAGAATTGTGTGAATATGAAAGTGGCATGTGAACAGCAAATAAAAACCTGAGAAGCAGGCGAGAACAATAAGAATAATGCAGGGTTTGAGAAAACAGGTGGGGCACTCATTGAAAACAATAAGAATTTCATAAATTCAACCCGTTCCTACTAATGCTGGGAATTGAGTAATTCTACGCACGTAAACTTGGAGCACATATTTCATTTTTCTTTGAATTTATTTGCTCCACGAAGAGCATACCGCAAGGTATTTTGGTTAGGTGCGCCAGTGCGCCACTAAGACGACCATTCACACGATCTTTGGTGTTGGACTTCGCACGTACAACTAGAGTAGTGAGGTCAGTACTTAAATCTCAGGGCCGAATTATAAAGCAGGATTCAAGTAAAGATAAGCCAGACAGTCTCTTTAAGTAGGGCTATAGTGCGCTGATGTGATTGGTTGAAAGTCCGACTTGAGGGTGTCTCTGGCTTTTCTTAAATCTTGCTTCATAATTTGGCCTTTACCGTTTGAGATTTGTAAACAATAATGCAACTCGACTGGCAATCTATTGATCCATGGTATTTCTACAATAAGTCACGTTATGTGATCTCGTGGGTTGTCAAATACGAGGACTCGTCAAGAGTGTAAGCAAACCATTAATAATTATTTTCAAGGTACCTAAACAATCTAAACATATTTAAATATGTCACAAACTTGAATTATTATTATTATATGAATAATGGCTCTATATACCAGCACAAAACACAAAGCTGTGGTATTAAACTGTGCTTGGTAGTATATCTATGGATGACTCAAAATTATTTAAATGTTTTACGAGTATACAGGGTGTCCCGTATACAGATGCAAATATTTTGAGGGTAGGTTCAGCCCACTGTGGACTATCATATGAGCGAAACTTGCAGTGGGGCATTTTGCTTCGTTAAAGAGTTATGGCCAAATCCCTGTTTTTCCCACAGGTCTAGAGGTTACTTGGATCGATGCACGTTTTTAAAGAAATGATAGCCAGTAAGTAATTTTTGACTTCATGTATGGATAGTCATGCATATTTCCCTTGAAATGCAGTTGCTTGCATAAAAAAATATTGAAAGACCAGAGAGATATTTAATCATAAGTTCAATACTTTTCTAAAATTTGATTTTTCACTGTTTTCCCTTTCGTGAATTTAGAGTACTTCTACAATTGCAATTCTGCGTATCACTAGTTAAAAAAATACCCTATTATGTTTAGTTTTATAAAAAAGAAAGCTCATTTATATTACTTTAAAGATCATGGAACGCAGTACACACAAAGCTCAAAAAACACTTCTGAATCATGATGGAAAATTCAAAGTTGGCTGAATTTTAACAGAATTGGCGCGTAATTTGAGGTATAAATACACTGCTCTGGGATGTTTAACAGAGGGAAATTGATCATTCACAGTGGTCGGTCGGTGTGAACTTTTATGTGAATGGGGTTACGGAATCACATAGTTATCATGAGGAAAAATGAGAGAGGCTGCAACGAAAGCAGCAACCAGTGGTGTAATTATGGAAAAAGAATACACATGGAGAAAGACTCTGCGCTACCAACAAAAATTATGATTTTATTTTTAGAAGTACCTAAAATTAAAAATATCATTTTTGTGTTTATCACAATCATGTTATCAAAAACATAACAAATAGTGCCGAAAATTAACCTTGGGTAAAACTCGAACATCCAACCTTAAGTTTACTATTATTATTAATACTTTATTTTTATTTTATAAACAATTGGACCAAGCTTTATTTACATTTTTTTTTTTTACAATGAACATGGTAACAATTTGTGAAATAAATATAAACAAATACTGATCAAGGGTGGTGATACAGTGATACATGTTTGTAGTTTATTGATAAACTACAAACATGATACATTCTGCAACACAGGACATGAAATGAAAAGAACCCAAAAGAATATGTAGCGAACCAAGGGCGAGGTTTAAAGCTTGTGGCTTTCTCTTCCACCGAACAAATTGATCGCCTTGTTATTTTAACTATTAGATTTGATTGATAATAGTTGGTTAATAGAACTAATTGTACTCAGAAAATTTTCATTTATAACTTGCAGTTGGCACAAAAATAGTCACACAGACCGCTTCAGGCATCGAGTATTCTTCAAAATGCAATAGCGCCCAGATTCAAAATTTGAAAGATGTGTTTCTCTCCTTCTGGTGCCGTTTGATAAGGCGTATCTCATTCGTTCCTTCACGCGTCTGAAAGAACTTTGTATTTATTGAAACAAAATAGCAAAGGGTATTTTTTTACCTAGTGATACGCAGAATTGCAATTGTAGAAGTACTCTAACTTCACGAAAGGGAAAACAGGGAAAAACCAAATTTTAGAAAAGTATTGAACTTATGATTAAATATCTCTCTGGTCTTTCAATATTTTTTTATGCAACCAACTGCATTTCAAGGGAAATATGCATGACTATCCATACATGAAGTCAAAAATTACTTACTGGCTATCATTTCTTTAAAAACGTGCATCGATCCAAGTGACCTCTAGACCTGTGGGAAAAACAGGGATTTGGCCATAACTCTTTAACGAAACAAAATGCCCCACTGCAAGTTTCGCTCATATGATAGTCCACGGTGGGCTGAACCTACCCTTAAAATATTTGCATCTGTATACGGGACACCCTGTAGAGGTAGGTCGGTAGTTTGGTACCTACCTCATCATTTTATTTATTTATTTACTCTTTATTAATTTACACTATAGTACTTGTAGATTTACCAACATTGCTCTAATTAATATTTTATAGATGCTCTGCACATTGCATAACTGCGTAGTTTTGAGGCGTGCATACAAATTTTCTCACTAGCTTGTGTCAAAATCAAAGTAGATGACATTTTCAAAATTCTCATTCGTGCGGGCTTCTGAACAGATTAGAGTGTCATTCTTGACAGTTGACTTCCTATGTAATAATGAAATCATGTCTCGTAAAATAATATTTATCATACGGTCTTCTGCATGTCTGAATACGTGTCTAAGGAGAGTCCGTGAATCTAGCCAGAACTTGAAATCCGTTTCTTGAAACAAGAAAATAATACAGAAAGGGAAGGCGGTTAGCACATAATGGAGTTTATTCTTAAAGACACCAAAATTGGTGAAGATTTCATAATTATATACATTTTGTAAAATCAAATATTTTGCAATGCTAATTGTACTAATTGTACGTATAAATTATAGGCAAAAATAAGATATTGGGAAATTAATGATACGGAAAAGTCCTATAATTCTGCGCTACGCACTACAAATTGAGATATAATAACACAAAGAAACACATTTATTTTTTATTTATTGAACAACTTTACCCTACTAGTGTGGTTTTGTATATTGAACATTGACAGGCTCTTGCAACATAATTTCAACGCACATAGAAACAAGTACAACGTTTTTAAAGCTTTGTACTTCGAACATGGTCACAAAAACATGGGTTCTTGCCAGTGTAGTGTTGGACTTTGAATACTTTATTACTATTGTTATTATTACAAAATTGATGAGGTGAAGTTCTGAAAATGCACTTGTAAATCGTACCCAATACAAACGACCTACTATTTCACTTTGAAACACCTATTTGAAGAAAAAATTGAACCCAAAATGAAATTCAAACCGACCTACTTCACAAAACCCATCATCTTTTTGACTTCTTTTTCTTCCCTTTTGCATTGCAATCACAAGCAGACATGAAAAACACCTTAGTGACAATTCAATTCATACTCCCTCGAGAGATCAAATGCAATTTCAAATGTCTATAACTTTATTTCAACCCTCTCACTCACACTACTCTCCTGTCTCTCCTCTCTCCTTTCAACTCTACTTGAATCCTTCTCTGTTTTTTTTTTTTTTTTTTTTTTTTTTTTTTTTTTTTTTTTTCTCTCTCTCTGTGTCAAGGTTCTTTAACTCTCTTCTGTCAAGTTTTGTTTGAATTTTTTTTATCAGATGATTGAATTTTTTTCAAGTGTACCAAAGATGTGTATGTAGGTACATAAAATCAATTTACATTTCATTTATACATAATAATCAACAAAACAATAGAGGATTTCTCTGTGTATCCAGAGAGGAAATGCGGCAGCTGTGATGGGCACAGTGCCTCGTTCTTCAGATTTGGAGGTAATATTTTTTATTCGTAGTAATAAATACTTATTTGTTTGTAATTTTGATTATCAACAGCTATGGTGTGATTGGTTGAAACTCCGACTTAAAGAAGCGTCTGTCTTATCTCAAATCGAATCCTGTTTTATAATTTGTTCCTTATCATGCTATGCTACCCAAAGAAGCTGTGAAAAGATCCTTGCTTCACTAGAAATAGATTATATGAGTACTTAACTTCACGAGGTTTTTAAGTCCCATCACGAAGTGCGGGAACATGACTAGTATGTTACATAATCATCAAACATTGTATACCTTTAGAAGAGAGTATAGAAACTTGGAATGGCAAATATTTGTCTAAACTTGGAAAGATTTAGAAACTTTCCAGCGCTCCCGACGTTGCTAAAACATTCTTCTGTTCCAATTTTAAACTCCAAGTTTCCAAGAGAGAAAAAAAGAAGCTAAAAAATGATGCATGATTTTTCAATATTAAATTATTTTTTACGCGACAGAAAAAAAAACATCTTTATTGAATTAACTAAGTTTGTTTTCTTCTGTGCATAAATAATTTTCTCTCCGGAAGTATGGAAGCTAGGAGCGAAGATAAATTTTACACTTTTTAAGCAAGTTTTTTTTATGATGAAAGTCCATTTAACAATTTTTTCCCATGAGATCAAGTTTGCTGTAAGTAATTTTAGCGTTTAACTCGAAGAATTAAATTAAGTTAATGAAAAGAATTTTAGATTTTCTAAGTCAAGATTGTGCACTGATAGTCAAGTGGTTAACGAGCTAGTCTGGTAATCCAGGTAGCGTAGGGATTCGTTGGTTCGAATCCCACCCAGTGCATGAATTTTTCCTCATTAATTTGAGTTTGTGACCAGATAATAAGACTCTGAGGGTTAGGTGGTAGAAAATGCTTTGAGCATTTTCTGGTGGTTACATTCCACTAAACAGTGTTATTATTATAAATTCTTATTATTTTTGTTCTTCAGGGGTTGGGGTCGTCGTTTTATTATCCACTCGTCATTCGTAGTGTTGTGGATTTGACCTATACAGAGTATACAGTATACAGTACCTATATTTTGGAAATTCGTAACTATTCTTATTAATAATATATTCTGTAAAGTCACAAGTCTTCCTCAATACAAACTAAACTTAGGCACCGGGCACAGTCAAACTTTTGTCGGCTACATTGATTACCTTCTTGTGTCTCGATTCTGCTGACGCATTATTAATTCAACATGAAACTCGCATTAGCCCACCGAGGCACGTGGAGAAATGTTCAAGAGGGATACAACATAGGTACAAACTTGTGCTGATTGAGGTACTTAAGATGAAGAAATAATGAGTCTGCACTGCTGATTCCAACTAATACCTTACGAGTGCTGAGCTTAGTGTAGACTTTCAGAGTGATTCGGAGTATTTTCTCGGAAGACCTCGGTGCAGAAATGAAAAGGAAGAGAATGCCGTTGGCATTAGCACCGCCCTTGATCAAGTTTTGTTTTATTTCAATTCTATGTAAATATTCTATGTACCTACTTTATTGTAAATAAAACTTGATCCAACATGTTTTAATAAAACTAAAGAAAATTACAGTGACTTTAAAATAGGTAGAGTAGGTAATTGGCGTAATTGCCTGCCTCCGTGGCGTAACGGTCTAGCAGTGTTATTGTTATTGTGTGGTGTTTATGTAAAATTAATAATAATAATATCACTCTTTAGTGGAAGATAACCACAGAGCGAGGTTAATGCTCAAAGCATTTTCTTCTACTTCTTAACCCTCAGGGTCTTATTATTATGTGGTCACAACATCAAATTAATTATTAAAAAAATATGCAATGGGTGGCATTCGAACTAACGGATCCCTACGCTATCTGGATTACCAGACTAGCGCGTTAACCATTTGACGACTAGTACACATAGTTATAAAATAATGAGTTGCTAAATTAAATTTAATTAAAATGATGTATCATGACTTTGCTGAATACTCAAAACAAGCAGCGAGTGCACATGACTACGCCATACATTGCAAACCCGGTGATTACATGCTAAGGTCTTACGTGGTTGGAATTCAGTTTCGCCAAGCACGTCTTGCTATCAAAACCCCTCCAGACAGCAGAAAGCCACTCACTCAATGCTAATTACGTAGCGAGAAGAACCCCCCCCCCCCCCCCATGTCATGGTACAGGATTAGCTGATAGCATGGAGAGCTCTTCATTTGGGCAGAGCATGTCTCGAGTATCAAGGAGGTTACAGGGTGCAATGGAAATTTCTGGAGTATCAAGGAGGTTACAGGGTGTAATGGAAATTTCCGGAGTATCAAGGAGGTTACAGGGTGCAATGGAAATTTCCGGAGTATCAAGGAGGTTACAGGGTGTGCTAGAAATATTAAGGTGGTTAGAAAGAGAACGAAAAGTTTTCTCAGGTATCAAGGAGCAACATATATCTCGAATACCAAGGAGTCAAGGAGGTGTAAAGAAGATCACAAAATACAAAAGGTATCAACAATCACTTTACAATTTAATTGCTGGACCAAGTAAGTACTTGACCAAGCAAAGAAAATACTAACTAAAGCATGGAAAACTTATGGGACATCTTATTGTCCAATAGTTAATCCTCATTAATTTGTGTTTGTGACCACATAATATTAAGACTCAGAGGGTTAGGTGGTAGAAAATGCTTTGAGCATTACCCTCGTCTCGTGGTTACCTTCCACTAAAGAGTATTATTATTATTAAGAGAGCAATTTGAGTGCCTATCTAAGTTTATATCTTTTGATTCTTTTTTATATTAACGTTCACAAGTCGTAGTGTTAAAAGTAAATTTACAAAAGAATGACGTGGTAAAAATAAAAATAAAGAAAATAAGATAAATACAAAAGCACTTCTTTTACTAACTGAGTTTCTTCCCGTACCTGGTTAGGTATCAACAAGCTGACAAAAGTTTCCCAAGATGTGCATACGTTCACAACAAATACGATCGCAGGAAAATGATTGTGCTGAGACATTTCCCAGCTTTCAGACTGCTAGTGCCTACACAAGAGAAATGGCGTTTTCCATTACGTCACAACAAACTCATTTACTTTATTGGTTTTTGTGAGGTAAATAAGAAAATTCAACACCTTATACCTACGTAGTAATGGAAAGTAAAAATTAGATTTTTCATCAGAAAATATCACTGATAAAGAAAGTCGTTACACAACCCGATTCTTTGGGTATTCAATATCAGGAATTTAAAATTTATGCTTGCAATCTCATTTTTATACAAATTTTGCTGAATCAATTTAAAAAATGAAAGGGAAAAATGTTCGTTTTCAAAATACATGAATCTTGTCGTTTCCTCGAGCATTTTTTTATGTATATATAATATCAAAATGATTGCTATTTCATAATACTTACATATACATATGTTGTATATTGGCACATTTATTATTTATTTTATTATTAAACTGTCATTGATAATACATGTACCCAAATGAAGGTATATTATAGGTATTGTTTTTGATCATACGTACGATAGTAAAAATTATATAAAATATAATATAATGTATTATATTATATTTACAGTATATAGGTAACCCTCATTTTTATTCAACGCCACATAAAAGTCCTTTTACATTTACCATTTTTGATGGTTTTCGCCATCGTTAAAAATAATTTAATTAAAAATACATGGGTGCATCAACCTATCAACGGGTTATTGTTTACCGGCCATCAAAATTAAAACTATTAAATCGGGTTTGGAAAATTATGTACATTAAAATTACCTTTTATATACTACTGGAAGGTCTAAAAGAACGAACGCCCTTCTGTTTTTATTGATCACACAAGCATTGGAGTTATAAGCAGGTGCCGATAAAAGAGTTTATCGGTAGGTTCTTAACTTATATGAATACATAGGATTGATATTTTGGATCTGATGGATAAGGATTAAGGAAGGTTAATAGATGTGGGTTGGAAAAAAGGTGAACGCCTTTTTCAAAGCTACGTGAAGTTGGCTGACCACCAGAAGCGATTTGGTCGCTACTTATAGATCACACGTTTTGTACCGTTTTGTACCAAAAAAAATTGAACCACTACAAATCCAGAGACATTGACCCCCCTCAGGTGGTCAGCCAACTTCACGTAGCTCTTTTTCAAATGTAATTAATTTTGTAAAACACATTTAATATTTTAGTCTATCTTCGAGTAGTTCTGAGGGAAAATAACTTAACGAGCATTAACCAGTGCTGTGGTGACTTGCTTTCTAAGCCAAAGATCCGAGGTTCTTACCAAATTCCGTGAAATTGTATTTAAAATTAGGTATAGCTAAAGAAAATTGTATTTTCAACAATGCCTCCTTCATGATACTCTTTTTTTGACAGTTCACAGGCTAGCGCAATACCCATTTGTAGTTGGGATCTGGATCCTTCTTTTGTCAACAATTCTATGATAGTAAATACTTTGAAAAAACATGACAATATCCCTAGTTAAACATATATGAAGTCCCGATAGCTCAGTCGTCAAAACGTCGCGCGGTGGTCTAGTAATCCAGAGGTCGCAGGTACGAAATCCAACCAGGACATGAGTAGCCATCCCCCTATTTGGGATATTGCTTCCATAAAAATAAGTTGCTTACTGCTGGAATAATGAGACTCATAAGTCCTGATAGAACAGTAATAAACACTGCTCGATATTATTATGAGCACATAGGTAACTGGGAAATTTAATAATTTCCTCAGCTTGTTAATTCCATCTATGTATGCTCGTACTATCTCTCCGCTCTCATCATAACTTTCTAATTTAATGAAATCACAGCCATGTTATACTTGAAGGGACGCCTTTTTTTCTAGCTTTTTTAATATGAAAAAGTTCTCCCCTGTACATAAAAACTGGAAACACTATTGTCGAGAAGACGGAGGGATACGTTCCTCGCTCAACTAAGCGAGATTTAATTTACATTTTACATTGTAGTATTTAATTACATTGTAGACAAGTCTACATCAGACGAGCGGTCTCAGGACACAGGCATTGCCGTCGAAGTTTTCACGACATACCTCCTGCCGCCCGCTGAAGCTGGGATATTTTTCAATTAACAGGATATAATAGGCAATAAAATTTCAGAATAATATTGTAACCTAATAATTACTAGAAGCAACTTCTCTTGCACAGTATCCTTATGTATTGTATGCATTTTTTTTATGTATGCATTGTTTATCCCAATTATTTATCTGAGAAAATATTACTAATAATGATAATATAGCCCAATTTATACTGTCCGACTAGCGGGTTACACCCGCCGCTTCGCCAGGCCGTCAAACACACACAGACACCCACACACATACCCACACACACCCTCCCACCCAATCACACACAACCACACACCCAAACCAACACCCACACACATCACACACCCACACAGACACATACACACATACATACTCATACCCAAACCCACCAGCGACCTACAGCAAGTATAGTCTGTTATATCAACGCCGCCTAATGGAATAAAAATATATCAATTTCATTATTATGTGGGGGACACAGAAGTAGCCTCCACGAAGATATTATATAAAAGCGTATATCGGGCGTTCCCCGGGCAACGGCATACAAGGAAGCAGGATGTGTATGACGGCGAGTACTTCTACTACCAAAAACAATCAACTTGGACACGTAAATATATTATTATGTGTACATAATATTCCAAGTATACCTCTAGTCCTTTCAATCTTGTTTTAATATGACTGCCTCAATCTATGTATCTAGTTTCTAGTTAGACATAAATGAACACGAGGATACATCTAGTACAAAAATATTTCCATTTAAACATACATATACATCTAGCACATACATATTCCCATCTAGTACATACATATAGCAAGCTTAATTCCTCCTTGCAATGGACTGAGAACAGTAACAGACACCTGCCTATGGGACCATTTCACACTCCACTAAATGTTTCAGTGTTCTCTCAGCATAATTTCCAACACACAATTAGTAATATGTACTTACTTTGTACAAGATAGAGTTATAGCTACAGGGTGTCCTCTGAAAACACCATTCATTGTAAGCATTCATTCAGTTAGTCAAAAAGTGACAAATGAGTAGTTGATGTACAATTGTGCATTAATATCAAATAATGTCCAATTACATGAGGGCCAAAACATACCTAATACAAATAACGAGTCTCATCATACAGCGTGGTAATGCTGCAAGTATAATGGCAGCATTATCAGCACAAGAAAAAATGGATGCCATTTACTACCTTTAAATGTTATGTTGTAAAATATAATAGTTTCTGGTGAAAATTTCCAACTCCAAATACACGATTAGTAATATTTTGCAGTTTAGTAATGCACAATTTTAAGTTATAGTTACTAGGTGACTAACATTCATTTAGTCAAAATTTGACTAAAATGGACAAAGTCAAAATGGACAAGTGAGTACTTCTCACCAAGAACAAAGGAGATAAGATATTACCTGGAGGTTAGATAACATTAAGAATGATATAGAAGAAGTGGAAATAGATCTACAACAATGGATGATAACATTAAGCATGACATGAAAGAAGTGGAAATAGATCCACAACAATAGATGGAAGCAGCGCTGGACAGAAGGCCCGAGCCACGTTAAGTAAAGTAAGCAGTGGTTGATGTACTTGTACAATCTACATGAGTTTCAAAATATACAATTCTTACAACTACCCTCTCCTTTTCAATTAGTTTCAATAGAAAAGTGAGAAGTTGTACAAAACAATTAATTAATTTACACTTTCTTTTTTCTACTAAAAAAAATAAACGATAAATTAAAAAAAAACTTAAAAACTAGACAATTTAATTTGATAAAGCTTCGAAATGTGATGGTGTTTCTCAGGTAGGTACAGCGGTACACCCTATAAAAATATGGAAAGAGGAGGAAAAGAGACCGATTACTGAGTTGGATTCATTTACAAACCCAATGCATCACAGAACAATGCACAATTGCATTATTCAGATGCACTTCTTGGACTCAATCACAGCATCATTCTCCAGTTACACTCGTTCAAAATCATCTACACTTACGTAATATAATAATAGAAAGATAAAAAGCAGGAGAGAGAGAAAGGTGAAAACCTGATTGAAGAGAAACAGAAAAAGATAGGTTAGGTAGAGAAATGGAGAAAAAAAATCATAAAGAGAATACTTGAAGAAGAAGTGTGAAAATGAGTGAGATGAAAGAAGTGAGTAAAAGAGAGGAAAAATAGCAATAAAGAGCTAAAACAGAAACTCAATGTCAAACATGTGAAAGAATGAGAGAAGGTCAATGATAGAAAATAAGAAAGAGAGGATAGATATATACAAAGTTTATTATAAACTGCAAAGCAAGAGGAGACGGAAAGATGAGAGACATCAAAGAAGGTCAGATAAAAAATATTGCACAAAAAAGAACACAAAAAGTCGGTCTGATAATTCTATACAGGGTGTCCATAAAGTTCCACTCCACCCTCCGTATCTCAAGAACGACTGAAAGTATAGATAAACGCAAAAACCCGTGTCCCTTAATTTTTTGAGGAACTAGGTTCTTAAATGGAATGGTATGTCTGGTGGCATATTGTTTTAAAGATCTCATTGAGAGAAGTTCATTGTAACACATTTCAGTGAGCTACAAACCGTTCTCGAGATACAGAGTCGCACCAAAAACTAAAAGCAACAAAATAGGTCGAGTTATACCTTGTTTCAAAGGTTTTGATAAAAGAACAAAATTTATCTTTCTGAAACTTACGGTTAACGAGTTATAGGTAAGAACATAGGTATATAAGCCAGGGCGGCCGACACTGTATATTGTGAGCGGTATGTTGTAGCTCACTGAAATTTATTGCAATGAACTTCTCTCAATGAGACCTTTAAAACAATATGCCACAAGACATACCATTCCATTTAAGATTTTAAAGTTGGTCCGTGCCCATGCCCACTGCCCTGCCTGAGTGGGGCAGTGTAGGAAAATATTTGCTGAAACATATTCCTTAAAAAATTAAGGAATAAGGGTTTTTCCGTTTTTCTATATTTTCAGCTGTTTTTGAGATATGGGTGGTAGGGTGGGACTTTCTGGACACCCTGTAAGTACATTGTACGTGATATAATATGATTAAAAGTAGATATTAAGAAAGTGAAAGAGAAAAAAAAAACTAAACAGAAGGTCAGAGACAAAAATCAAGAAGGAGA
The DNA here is from genome assembly GCA_024516035.1 of Bactericera cockerelli. Lineage (NCBI taxonomy): Eukaryota > Metazoa > Arthropoda > Insecta > Hemiptera > Triozidae > Bactericera > Bactericera cockerelli. Next base: position 11,100,835 of record CM044956.1, on the reverse strand, counting down.
GATAAAGTTATAAAAGAAATAGCTCCAAGCCAAAACAAAAGAGTAAATGAAATATTTGAAAGGAAACCAAACTTCTTATCCCCAGTGGTTAGAGCAATCAACCCTGCAATAGAAGTCCGAACCAATTAGGAAGGAAAACAAATGAAAAAATAGGAAATACGGGAGAAGATATAAATAAAATTCATTTTATTGATTGGCCACAAGGGTGTTGTGGAATATCCCCCACCCCAAATCTATTAGCCAAGGATCTCCCCATCTCTCTGCGGTAGAGTATTCCCCCGAAAATACCTCCCACCTATCTCTCTCTGTCCATCCCCCTTTCACATTCTATAAGCCAATGATCCCGCTTCCCTCTCTGTGTTAGGATACCTTCCATCCTCCCATCCTATTCTAATAGCCAAGGGTCCCACCACTCTGTGTGCTAGGGGATACCCCGCACCCAATCTATCAGACAATGCCCCGCCCCTCTCTCATTTAGGTGCCCAAACTGTACAGTCTGTACACGGATGCCCCACCCCCTGTCTCTATTGTTTTTTCCAGTGTTCAATAAAATTATAGTCGTGTATGCTTCTATGAGCGAAGTTATGTGCCCCTTTCACTAACTGAAGTTCTTTTATCCACCGAGCTTGACGGGATTGGTCAACAAGTGACACATCCGCCGACGCGACGGACCTATGTAACGCCAAGTAAGGAAATAAGAAAGTAGCATTAAAAGGTCACACTACGAGTACATTTCAGAGAGATTCTGGTAAATAGATTAAAAAGGTGGTCATTGAGATGTTATTCTATATGTCAGGTAGATTACTCTATTCTGGTAGACTAAATATTTGAGAAGTATTCAGGGAAAGGTTACTCTGTATCTTAGATAGACTACTCTCTATTCTGGTAGACTATACAGGGTGGACCAAAAAAACGTTTACACCCGTTAATGGTATATTACTGACGACATTTCCAGGCCGGATCTGCAATCCGTTTTTTCGGATTCGCCTTCGTAACTGCACAAAGTGATTTTTTGCAACTTTCCGAAAAAGTCCGACTTTGGCTTATTCTTCAGGTCAGTACTTTTTTCCTGTTCAAGATGAGTTGATTCTGAACAATTTTGCAGAAAGCCAACAAAATTTCGATGTTTCTAGCTACACTACTTTGTTTTTTACGATTTGGTTTGTCATATTTTTTTACACCTGAACAGAAAAAAACACCCAAAAAAACTTTTTTACTAAATAAAACACTTGACATTTGTCCGAACAAATGTTGGCACAGACATGGGCAAATTTGATAAAAGTTGGCGGCCGACCCGAGGATGCTAAAAAATAATTTTACGATTTTTTATCACGTGATCTTCTGGGAAAAATTATTAGATGTTTGCCAAAAACTCTTCAAAAATCCTAAAAGTTTTCTAGCTGTAGACTGTGTAAGGGCGTCCTGTATTGTTTACAAAAATTGTTTACATTGCTTTTTTTGAATACCGCGGTCTCACATGCCTTCATCAGCCAGTTTAGGAAAATTCAAATGATAAATTTCGTGCTACTCAGATTGTTAGTGGTGTTAGCTAGATGTGGTAGTGCTAAGAGTGTTAGTCGCATGACCGAGGTTCAATTCTCGACGGTTAATATTATTTTAATTATCAAAAAAATCTGATGGAATATTTTATTCAAACCTGTATCTGACCTGTTGTAACACCAACAACTTATGTTTTTTTTTGGGGTAATACCATCTGTAAATTGAGTTATATCAGATACTATTGGTATTACAATACACATAATTATTATTCATATGTAAGCCCCTGAGAGACTGCCTTGATAATGTAAGGATGGTTTTTTCTTATGCTTCCCCACGAGAGAAAAAAAAACTAGCGAATTTTCCAAACGAAAATAGAGTTTATGAAATAAATCCAGGTAAATATGTAGGTAGGTTCTTCTATCATAAACAATACTAATTAAATAACAAATATTTACCGATTGCCAACTCTTAATAGAAGTCTTGAAAAAAAATAAGATAATATTTTGTAAAATTAATAAACTCTTGCAGTCTTTATTATGTTTTATACTATTTTGATATAAACAAAAAGGTATTTAAAAAAACATTTTGTGTTAGTATGTTCAATGAGAAACGATTAGACGCGCACGATTAGCTCAGTGGTAAGCTAATCCACCCGGTCCGAACGCCAGAGCCAGCAAAAAATTCATGACTACAAAATAAAAAAGACTGTTGCCATTTTTTATTTAATCATAGTACACACTATGGATTCTCCTCACACAAATTTTTGAAACCAATGGTGACTTTAGTACCTTAGTTCTAACTCAGAATTGTCCCTCTACCTTCTTGCCTTTCTTTCTCTCTCTCTCTCTCTCTTTCTCTCTCTCTCTCTTTCGCTCTCTGCCTCTCTCTCTCTCTTTCTCTCTCCCTTCTCAATTCCCTTAGAGGAACTGTTGGAAGTGGCGTCCACCTTCCTGGATGCAAAGGTTGAACCTCTTCATCATGTTCCGTCAAATGTTGCGGAAGATTCCAGGTTTTTCTGTCAGGTCATCGAATGCCAACAGGATTCTTGCTACCAGATTTCGTAAACTATGTTTTTCACGTGATCCCAAATGTTCCTGTTGGCAACTCCATATGCTAAATGCGTATCTGCCATTTCAGCATCCGAATTATAATAATGTAACTTGTACTAAAAAAACTCAAGAAGTTTAAAGATAATACTTCATAGAATGCAGAAAAATATGCTTGAAAACTATCATCGAGAAACAAACAATCATTCATTTGACTGGCCTTTAATTAATTCCAAGGAAAATAATTATCAGACATAAATAGCTAATTACTCTTTGAGTACAAGACGACCCTACACGGTCAACACTTTTAAGATTTTGAACATCATTTTTTGAGACTTACCTGGTTTGTTTACCCAGAAGATCACGTGATAAAAAATCGTTAAATTATTTTTTAGCATCCTTGGGTTGACCGCCAACTTTTATCAAACTTGCCCATGTCTGTGCCAAAATTTGCTCGGGCAAATCTTGAGTGTTTCAAAGTGTAAAAAATTTACATGAGAATTTTTTTTCTATTCAGGTGTCAAAAAAGATGCCAAACCAAACCGTAAAAAACAAAGTAGTGTAGCTAGAAACATCGAAATTTTGTTGGCTTTCTGCAGAAATGTTCAGAATCAACTCATCTTAAACAGGAAAAAAGTTTTGACCTGAAGAATAAGCCAAAGTCGGACTTTTTCAGAAAGTTGCAAAAAATCACTTTGTGCAGTTATAAAGGCGAATCCGAAAAAACGGATTGCAGATCCGTCCTAGAAATGTCGTCAGTAATTTACCATTAACGGGTGTAAACGTTTTTTTGGTCCACCCTGTATATTGGAGAAGTATTCAGTGAAAGGTTACTCTGTATCTCAGATAGACTACTCCCTATTTTGGTAGACTAGATATTGGAGAAGTATTCAGTGAAAGGTTACTCTGTATCTCACATAGTCTATTCTGGTAGACTAGATATTGGAAACAATAAATCAAGATATAAAAGGAAGCTTTTGTAAACTACCTTCTCTTTTCTCTCTTACTTGTCCCTTTGTCAATAAAACTTACCTCTCTCCATCTTCTCTCTTACTCGTTTCCAATATTTTCACTTTTCTCTCAATTTTTTTCCTCCTCTCATGTCCTTCGTTTGAACTCTATATTTCTCTCTTTCTCTAAAATTTCCCCTCCTTTATCCCTTTATCTATGAGTATACTATGATGACCCTCCTTAAGCATCTCTTTTTCTAAATAAATTCCTCTTCCCTCGCATATTTTCCAAAAAATTTGTTAAATCTTTCTATCCCTATTTCTTATCTCTCTAATTTTTTTCTCCTCTTCCACACAATCCCCTCGTTTCTCTCAAACTTTCCCCTCTCATTCTCCTATCTATTCCTGCCTCTCCCTTTTTCTACATCCCATTGCTAATATTGCTTCCTCTGCCCTATTTATATTTCTTACTCTCTTCTTCTCTGATCTCTTTCTATCTTCTTTCAAATTTCTGTTGTCTCTCCCTCCATACCCTCTCTCTTTTTAACTATTTCTCTGCCTCCCTGTAAATCTCCTTCTTCCTTTTCTACATCCTAATGCTAATATTGCTCCCTTTTCCCTATTTATTTTCCTCATTATCTTTTCCTCCAATCTCTCTCTATCTTCTCTCAAATTTCTGTTGTCTCTCCCTCCATATCTCTCTCTCACCCCTCCTTCCCATGATCCCTCCCTATATCTCTCTCTATCTCACCTCTCCCTCTTATACTACTTTCCTCTCTCCCCATCCTTTGCTTTTTGTTCAACTAGATTTTCCCACGTATATCGTGCAGAAAATGCTCCATATGAACCTCCGCTTCTACTCTTCTCTTCTCTTCTCACAGTGACTTCCCTGCCACCCCTATTTAAACCCCGAAGGCACAGAAAAAATCGCTTGGCTTTGTTTCATAAAACTCCGCGGTGAAACTCTTTGAAGTGCAAAAAATAGTGCAGGGATAGAAAAAAGAATGAGACATAAATGAGGAAAAAAGAGAGATAAGCGATAGTATGAATAGAGAGAGAAAAAAGACAATCTTAAATGAACAATAGAGAGAGCGATAAAGGGAGTAAAAAATAACGAGAGAGAGAAAAAAGGTATCACGAATAGAATTAACTTGAAGAAAGTATAAACGAAAAAGAGAGAATAGAAGTAAAGTGGACAAAAAATGAGAACGGAAAAAAACTGGAAAGAGAAAATAAATAAGAGAAGCAGAGAGAACAAGAAGTATTATGATATAATATATGTAAGTGTGAGAGAAAAAGAGATTGGGATGTGTAAAAAAGGAAAAATAAACAAGAGAGAGAGAGAGAAAGAGAGAGAGAGAGAGAGAGAAAGGGGGGAAGGGGCAATATAAAGAAAAAGAGATAAAAGATAAATGGAATTTTAAAATACCTACATTATGGGATGAAAAAGAAAATTTACAAAAGTAACATAAAAAAAGAGAAGGAGACAATACATAAACATTGGAAAGAGAGAACGTTAAAGCGTGTTATGAAAGAGAGAGAGAGAGAGAGAGAGAGAGAGATATGTGCTATCGATAAAAATGTTGGTCAAGGTACCCGAGGCAAGGGGCGTGGCCGTTTATATTTCACAAGCAGTGTAGCAGTAAATTGAAAAGAAAAAAAACAAATTATTCGATTTTTCAGCAAAAAAATCCCGATCAGATATTTTCCTTGTGCTACAAACCTCTACACTCTACCAGGTCCATAAACAATGAAAAAGCTTGGAACAGTAAAATTTTGCCAACACCAGGCGCGGCCGGTGCTAAGGAGCCTCGGAACTGCAGCACCCTGAGACAAAAGAGAAAAAGAGAGGATTTTCTCAAGTCCTAGCTCGTACATAATGAAATCATGACACATTTCAATAATAATGAATCCATAATCATTATTATTGGTATGGTAAACAAACTCAAACTCTTTAGATACTATAAGAACGACTCGAAATATCCCATTTTAGTCTGGTTTATGTAGTAGCACTCCCAAAATATTTTCCCACCGGCCGCGCCTGGCCAACACGAACAAAAACAATTGACTCTTTTGTTTGAACCCTTACGCCTCGCCATGGAAAATAATGGAGTCAGGACAATTGAATTAATTGAAATGCAGATTGGAATTAAAAACTTGAACGAGAAATCTATACCTGCGAATGAGGCTGATGAAAATATGCAAAAATGCAAATAATTGGTAGATTTACAAGTGTACTTCCAATCTTGTTTGTTTTTGGGGTACTACTCATACATTCACTTGTAACTGCTCTGGTCATATTTCGACGTTTTTTAAACATAATGGGTCCCCTCATACCTCGTGAGGAAAAATGAGTAGCTGCTTTAATGTTAGCAGCGACCAGTGGAGAAATTATTGGCAAAAGTAAGATATTAGGATGTTAAAAATATACGTAAAAGTCCTATAATTCTACGCTACCCACTAAAATTGTGATGTAATAACACAATGAAACACATTTATAATTTTAAACATAATGATCTGCTTGGCAAAGTACTGGTCATACGAGCTTTTGTGAGATCAAGAGGAATGCCAGAAAGGTACCTATACTAGTTTTTTTTGGCATTGGGCAAAAAAAACCATACAGTCAAATACTAGACGAGGTTCAGAAAATAGCAGGAGTTACATGGCAGTCAGCAATAGATAGAATTGTGTGGAATCAAAAAGAGGAGACTTTTATCCAACAATGGAATAATAATAGTTGACTTTAATGATGATGATGATGATTTGTTCGGCCAAATACTAATATTAGCTCAGCCTCACGGGTACAGAGAAACTCAGCAAAAAATTGTTTGCCAAGATTAGATTAAATTTTAAACCAAGTGAATCACCCATCCATCGCTTCTCCATGCTCAATGTTACTCAACTTTATGTTGTTAAAATTGAACGGTATTCATTGTGTCGTAAATTTTATATCTTCGACTCTGAATACGTACAGGCCTTTTTATTTTCAAATTTGTTCACTTCAGGCCAGATAAAGGTACATTCTTTCCTCCTCTTCCTCTACACCCACCTCCCCTTCCTTCCCTCCTCCTCCTCCTCCTCTTCCTCCTTCTCCTTCTCCCCCCCCCCTCTCACTTGTACAAGGAACAATATATTTTATGTATCAATATTTCGGAGGTGCAAGATTAGGCTGTTCTTGTTTTCTTTCGAAACAAAAGCGTGCGATATGATTTACGAGCAACCTATTTTATCTCGGTCTTGTTTCGGGCTGAATACCTATGTGCCTACGTTTTAGGTAAAGGAGCATGACAGATTTACAAATAATTAAATATAAAATTTAATGTAGATTTTACAAACCGACCTCAGTAGCCTTATCGATCAAGCTATACTGAGGTCGGTTTTTCACACGACCTAATACAATTCTTAAACCCATCTAGTTTTATTGACAGTAATTAATATTATTTTGATAACTTGATGCCATTTCTAACGCTAACGACGCCGCTAAACCCAGCTAATTTTATTGATAGTAGTTAATATTATTTTTGATAACTTGATGCCATTCCTAACGCTAAGCCTGTCAGAAGTGCCAATGATTTTGTTGTTACTTAAATTACAACATGTAATGAGCAAAAAATAATGCATATAAGAAGTTGACTCCTTGAGAATGGAGCTAGCTGGACGGGAGCAGCGCGCTTTCAAAAGCAGAAGATTATCCCCCTCCTCCACACATGTGATCTAGTAAATAACATGAAAAATTCATGAGAAATCCCCGAGCTTGGTAATCATGGGATATACATACCCACTCAACACCCAGCCCAAGATACCCAGCCCATACATAAGAGATACCCACTCTTCCACTCAACCCAACATCCATACATCATCCTCAAACAACACTCTTCTATCAAAATTGTAAAATATGTTTCCAAAGAGGTTTTCATCATCAGTTTTTTCCTGCGAGGGATTCTTTCTTCTATTGTGAAATACATAACCACTAGTGAAGCTCAATTCTGTTTTCTAGTAAATTCTCTTTATCTAATTCTAACTATAATCAAGCGCAACTCTTCATTCTGAGTACACAATACTGTGTGAAGTTGTAACTGCGTTGTTTCCTCTGAAAAATTAAATTTAAAGAGGCACTGATGGAAATACAAGTTTAGTGATGAATAGACTTGAAAGATAAATCCACATTCAATATCATTAAATATGATAATATAATTATGTTAAAAAATTCCCAACAAATTATACATCACTATCCTAGTGAATATTTAAATTTTATAAATATTACATTTATAAAATTCAAAATATTACATATTATACCTACCATTACTTTGGATTTCTAATATGGACTTAATAACAATTTTTTATACATCACGTTATCAACTACCTGGCCACCTTAGAAAATTGGTATTTATTGTGAGTTTCCAGTAAATGGAGGGTAAGACTCCCGTGTAAATTCGACTTGGATGTTCAAAAGACGCAGCAAGAAAAGACTGTCTATATTATAGACAGTCTTTTCTTAGTGAAAAGGGAAAAACCTTTTAATGTAGGTTTTGACCCAATAGCATCGCGTCCTTTAATAATCCATTATCTCCTGTGTTACTCTCTGAACCCCTTCCTTCTCCTCCCAAACATTTCTCATCCTTCCCAACACATGCATACCGGCCATATATTATAGACAGCCTATCCATCATATTATGCTGACCTGCCGGATGAGACTTCATCTTTTTTCTCTGACAGGCACAGTTTTGGTTTGAATTTGAAATTGTTTGAGCTGTTTCTGTATGCTTTTTACCCCTACTTTATCTATTTCTGAGACTTTTTGTCCGTTTTATGTGCTGACTGAGAAGACAAAAATAAAAATGCTTCTATAAACCTTTGCCATTGAAAAGTAAAATGAACCGAAAATGATTAGTGTTTCCCTCTCTGAGAGCGGATTCCTCCATCACTAAACAAAATCATACTATAAATATTAGGTATACGAGTATGTGTAAGTATAATAACTTAATAAGTGTAAGATGAGTATGTTTTTATTTCAGATTCATCTTGTTTTTTCCTTCAGCCAAAGCATGGTACTTTTACCTTAGAGTTATATAAAACAAAACAATTCAAACAAACATACGTAAATATACAGGATGTCATACGATGTCTCCTCTGAGCTATGAAAGTGATCTCAGAGCAGAAAATTTGTAAAGTTAAAAGTAACATATTTGTGTTAATCACTTTCGTTATATCACAACTACTCAAACTAGCTTTACTAAATCTACGCTGAAACCGGGACTTGAACCACCGACCTCCGGGTTACAAATCCGCTGCCTTACCGATGATGCTTCTGAGGTCGGTCAGAACAGAAATTTTGTATTTCCAGCGGGGCCCAAGAAAATCGACTGCTTCACTTAAAATGACTCACCCTGTGTGTATGAAATTTTCTAAAAACAAAAGTGCCTCAGGGAACAAAAGAAATTTATATAATGTAGACATAGAGAAGATCATTATTACGAAGTCTCGGTGATCACAATATTATCAGAATTTCGTTCGCTAAACATAAATCAGAATAGACATAAAATCCGCCCCTTAGTTATTTGCAATAAAGACTCCATTGTATTATTATAGAGTGGTAGCAAGTGAATCGCCCATACATTACCTGTGCCCCGACTTGGCTATGGTCCAATACATGCTGTAGAGTAGTGTAGAGGTACAAAACTGACAATAATAACTACCTATTTGTAAAATTTATTTCATGAACTCCGCCCAGAGAAAAATTCACTATTCGAACTTTATTATAACGGGTACTATTACCATGAATAGTATGGATCACATTTTGAATAAACAGTTTCACAAGAAACTACAAAGTTTTTTAACCACAACGTTGAGATTGGAGAAGAAATAAGGGCCGAATCCGGATTATGAAACAGGATTAGGTATCTAAGATTTATTAACCCAAGCCACTATCACTACTTATCACGTGTTATTGCCCTAATCATGGTGGCTCAGTGTAATTGCCTATCCAATCGTGATTCATCAAGACAGTTTAATGTGAAGTTAACTGGTTTCTCCCACACAAAAAACAAACAAACAAAAAACATACTTTCTATGCCTTATAAGTACTAGAAAGTAAATCATACGAATGTTATAATTTATTAAAAATGGAGTAACCATAGAGAAATGCCGAATGGATGGAAGGAAGCACGAAAAGAACAGGGAGAAGCATGGAGTTGTGTGATTGAGGAGGGGTCGCCACAATCCGGATATTAGGTTTCTGACAGGTTTTTTCCTCGTGTAATATTTCACACGATGAATGGAGATTTTGATGTCTACTGTCTACTCTGTTCTGGGGGTACATTCACTCTGGGAGTAAGGGAGGGAGCAAAGAAATTCTCAGCAGGGATAACGTATTAGCAGATCTGATTGGTGCATTGCAGAGGAGGAGAGAGAGGGGGTTGGTAATTGGAGGAAAATTAGTAGAGTACTAAAATAAAAATGTATGAACGCCTTGTATCTTTTATTTATGCAATGTGCAATGATTAGATAATAAACACAAATTCTCATTATTTTCAAGATATTAAAAAGAGTTGGTATTGCTCCGTTTATGTAATTTAACTAAATAATGGGCCCAATTGCGCTGTATCAATTACTTACGAGCACCTATAGGCACCGGAATAAGTATTGTGTTCATTTATAAAAATTACCTATACCTAATTATCTATGTAACTACATAATAATGTATTACCTATTTAGATTGATTCAGAACTTTATAATGTACGAGTAGGCCTGTATCAAGCTCACCGGGAGGTGACATTTCTTCAAGAGAACACGTGTCAGGCGACCTACATTAACACGAAACAGAGTTTGTATTCAGGATTTACTGAGATAGCATAAACTTCTTCATAATATACAGGGTGGACCAAAAAAACGTTTACAGCCGTGGTAGATTACTGACGCTATTTCCAGTCCGGATCTGCAACTCGTTTTTTTTCGGATTCGCCTTCGTAACTGCACAAAGTGATTTTTAGTACTTTTTAGAAAAAGTCCGACTTTGGCTTTTTCTTCAGGTCAGTGCTTCGTTTCTGTTTGAGATAAGATTATTCTCCATGATTCTGCAGAAAGCCAGCAACTTTTTTACTCCATGAAACACTCAATATTTGTCACAGCTTCCACTCGTTCCTGTTAGCAGCTTCATATTCTGAATGCATTTGTTTCTGCTATTTCAGGATCCAAATACATAATAACTTGTAGGTACTTATAAAATTCAAGAAATTAAAAGAAAAGATTTCACATAATGCAGAAATATATGTCCTTGAAAACTATCATCGAGAGATAAATAATCATAAAAAAGCAGTTACGAAGGCGAAGCCGAAAACACGGATTACAGATTCGGGCTGGAAATATGTGCAGTAAACTACCATTAACGGGTTTACACGTTTTTTTGGTCCACCCTGTACAACATTTTGTCTTATCTTATGGTTTGTTCGTAGGTTTGTTGAATACTTGCAAAGGATTTTTTTCAATCCTACTGTGTTCGATAAAATACAATCTTGTACTCATATTGGAGCAAACACGATAAACATAAATAAAGCAAAACATAAATATAATAACAACATAAAAAAATACTATCGAGCAGGAGGCTACACCATAAAAACATGTATAGAAATATATAAAAATAATGTAAGTACAAGTATATTCCATTGTATAATTATGAACATCGAACAATAATAATATGACCTACAGTCTATAATAATTTTAGTCACTCGAAGGCAAAATAGTTACAAGCTAAATATCAAATAATATTATTTTTAAATTTTTTATAATTAATCTGCCAGCATGATTATGACTTTACTGCAAATATTATAAAACTTCATCAAGAAAACACTGTATGAGTAACTGATTTAATAATAACGATCTAACTAAAGGGTGGGGTTAGTTATCTGACTAAAGCGAACAGAGACATTAAGATAGGGCATTCTGTGCCCTTTGAGCATATGAGGTCTTTTTTTTCCTTCCTCAACGACGATAAAGTTGATATCAAAATATGAACATTGTAATATCATATGACGTTCAATATGGATTTAAGAGGGGGGAGACGAAAGAGAGGGAGAGATAGGATGAGGGAGAGAGGGTGAGGATGATAAAGGGAGAGGGTGGAAAGGAGGGAGAATATGAGGGAAGGTGGGAGACGATGATGGAGGGAGAGATAGGATGAGGGAGGGAGAAGGAGGAAAGTAAGGAAGAGAAAATTAGGGAGGGAGAGGATGAGGGAGTGAGAGGGAGGGAGAATATGGGGGAAGGAGGGATAAAATGATGGAGACAGAAGATAAGGGAGGGACGAAGAAGATGAGGGAGGGAGGTTGAAGGTGAAGTAGGGAGAGAGAAGATGATGGGGGAGAGGGAGGGAAGGAGGGAGAGAGAGATAGGATTATGGAGGGAGAGGAAGGGAGGGAAGGAGGGAGAGAGAGAGATGATGATATAGGTAGAGGAAGGTAGGGAAGAAGGGAGGTAAAGAGGGAGGGAAAGTGGTAGGGAGAATATGAGGACATGAGGGAGCGAGAAGATAAAGAGGACAGGAGCTTATCTCTACTCTACTCTCCCATGTATGAAAAAGTCACGCGAAAAACTATAATTGCTTCTCCTGATGTTATCTGTGCGAGCAGCACTCTGGCGCAATAAAATATAAATGTTATCGTGGTGGGAGGGGATATTATTTGTGACGGGAGGGGATATTATTTGTGACGGGGATTTTTTACTTTCTTGTTTTCGTCTTCTTTTCAGTGCCATTTGCCACGCCAGTGAGCACAGGTCCTTGCCGTGTGGTTTTGTAATTTAAGATTTGAGATTTTTTTTTTTTTTTTTTTTTTTTTTTTTTACACAAACTTACGGGGTTAAGCCCATTTTTGTTACAAAAAAAAAAAAAAAAAAAAACTAACAAAGTTAAATTTAAAATTAAAGAAAAAAAACGTGATGAAAGGAAAACCTTCATCGCAACCCCAATTATGTCGAGAGCACGGACCCTAGAGCAATGATATGGTGGTTAACCATCATCAATGCATCAGCTCTACATGGGCCACGCTCACCACATCATTGAGTGTGCAGAAAATTACATGCATGCACTTCCAGTGTCAGTGGAGTAAAATGTACCCCTTGTGAAGTTTTAGTTTCTAATTTACCTACATTAGGAATTTTTCTGCTCTGTACTTGGATGTTCGGGGTCCACTCATACCTCTTGAGGAAAAATGAGTAGTTTCTTGTATGAGTAACGACCAGTGGCGGCATTACCACGGTAAAAAGACATTAATGTAATAGAATAATTTGAAATGTGAAAGAGGCTCTTAGTAATGCTGCGCTACCCACAAATTCGAACGGTTCCCTAAGCTATCTGGATTACCAGACTGGCGCCTTAACCATTTGACAACCAATGCACGGTTAAAATTAAGCACAGGTTAAAAGCACCAATCAAGCACAAGAGCAAGTTAAAGAGTTAGTTATTTACATTAGGGATCGCGTTCTTAGCATTTTATTTTATATTTTAATACATACATAAAAACTTACATGTACCTGTACCAAAGGTAAATGCCGTCTATTTATTCAAACTCCTAAAGTGTTAAGATAAATGCACAATATACCTACATATAAATAGTAGAGATATGAGATAGACCGTTTAATTTTTCGAAAAACGACTTTCTATGACCTAAGCTTGAGCAGGTTTACTTTTTTATATAGAAATTTCCAAAAATAAACATACAGTAGATGGACAATCTCTACAATCAGGCTTATTGCCAAATAACAACTAAGCATTTTCTACCACCTAACCCTCACAGTTTTCTTAACTATTATGTGTCACCGTGGCAGAGTGAGTTAGCGCACTAGGCATTAAACGCATGGTGACCAGAGTAAAAAGAAATTAATGTAATAGAATTCGAAAAGTACAGGAGGCTCTTAGTAATGCTGCGCTACCCACAAAAATTGTGAAGAGGCCTTGTCCTTCACCACAAATAAAATCATACATACATATATACAGGTAATTATAATTGCCAGAAAGAAGATAGACAGACGTCTAGACTCTAGAAGAACATGAAAGAAACGTCGAAACTTGTCTGGTTTTTAATTTAACACTGAATTTTAAGAAACATTTCTTTTTTAAAGAAAAGGACGAGGTCAAATTTCAAGGCAGCACTGACATGATGTTTCAATAATGACGTTCACATTGTTCACAAAAAATAACTTTTCAAAATTTGGTTTAGGTATCTTTTTTTTTTTTTTTTTTAAAGTGGGGTTTAACGTCGCTTTCAACTGCCATGGTCATATCACGACGGGGGTTTTACCCTCCATTCGCAGGAAACTCACAAACCTGCTACTCACATTGACCGTTTTAGGTATCTAAAACCAGCAAAATACACTTCGTGTGAAAAAATGGGAGAACGCGAATGATTCTTAAAAAGAAGTGATATCATGAGTAATAAAGTCCTAAATTGTCACTTCTATCATCGCTGTAAAATGATAGGCTTGTAAAATTCTTGTCATAAACATTCTAAATAGTCTTTATGGATAGATGCAATTATAGCCTACATTTAGCGTAAAAAACAGGCTTATCGCCTTGGTCAAGAGCCATTAATATGAAAAAAGCCACATTTGCAATCTCAGAATTAATTATATCGACTTGTATCTTAACTTTCAGATTACTTTAAACGTTGCGTTGGTAGATAGTTACACACTCGGAAGATTTGTTTTGATATGTTTTAATCATTTAGAAATATTTGATAATGTTATTGGAAAAACTGCGGCCTTACAATCTTCATTACAACTAAATAATGTGTCAAAGAAACTTACCTAATTGAAAGGGTGCTCACCTGCTCACCCATTCACCGCGGGGAGAGAGAAGAGATCTCTCTCTTCTCTCCCCTACGGAAAATAAGAGAGCACGAACGTTTAATTTAATTCAATTATTGAAAGCGTTTGACACAAATCAAGTAAATAGGTTCCAACTCTTAAGAACATTTTAAAAAATAACAAACTTATGAGTCTTCCTAACATCCCCTGCACCTTCAGCCTATTATGTGAATTTGTTTCAAGACTTTCGGATGAGTGCCAATAATGAAAGAAGTCTATTGCCTTCCAATGGCTTTCGAAATGATCACAACAGGAAATCACAATTGAAAACTCCAACAACAACCCCGACCCCAATTAACTGGCAACAAATTCCAAGGAGTTCATAAAATAAGAGGCCTGAGAAAGTATCCCGGGGGAATTCTAACTTGTTCTTTGCCAAGCTCTCTAGATTAGAGCTTTCCTTCGAGATGGAAGAAGGGAAGACGTTGAGAAAGAAGAGAGGGGGGTAGAAAACAGATTGTAGATATGAGAGAGATGTAGAGAGGTGTGAGAGAGACAGAAATAGAGAGAGAGAGAGAGATGTAGGAACTGTCTGTAAGAGAGAGATATGTAGAGAGGTGGGAGGGAGAGAGACGTAGAGAGGTGGGAGGGAGAAATATCTAGAAAGGTGAGAGGGAGGGAGAGAGATGTAGAAAGGTGGAAGAGAAAGATGTAGAGAGGTGGGAGAGAGATGAGGAAAGTGATAAGAATACTGAGAGAATAGGAAGAGGGAATCAGGGAGAGAGAAAGAGAATATGAAGTAAGTAAATATAATGAGAAATAGAAAGCTGGAGGGTTAAAAGGTCCTAATTCTAAAAAAAAACATACAGACAAAATAAAATGAGTAGCTTCTGCATGTTGTTGTGAGTAGCGAATAGTCATGGCATTGTGAGTGTATGGGGTACAAGGTAATTTTTGTAATTTGTATTAATTGTACATAATAGGTAGCATTATATTTAGTGTGACTAATCCACACTAAGGGGACTGTAGCTCTTGTTTTGTGGGGTAGTTTCATTTCTTAAAAATAGTTTTTTTTTACCTCTAAGTATTTCACTAATGTAACTCTTACCACACTGGTCTGGTCTGCTGTCCTTGGTACTCACACTAACCTGATCCAGCCAGATGGGAATTGGGACTGAACAAGATTTTTTTTTACAGAAGTCACTGATAACAGTTACAACTTGACCTTGTTTGTCGGTCCCAATAGCTCAGTGGTCAAGACGTCGCGTTGGTCTGGAAATCCAGAGGTCGCGGCTTCGAATACCAGCTTGTACATGAGAAGTTAAACTCCTATGTGTAAAGTTGAGCACATAGTGCGTCTTGGGCATTACATTACATACTACGGGATGGGTAGTCTAAAACATTTTAAAAATAAAATACATTAGGAGATGAGAATTTCGGACAGGTAAATTTGACCACATATTAT
This sequence comes from Bactericera cockerelli, assembly GCA_024516035.1. NCBI lineage: Eukaryota > Metazoa > Arthropoda > Insecta > Hemiptera > Triozidae > Bactericera > Bactericera cockerelli. The sequence goes on along the minus strand of CM044956.1, from coordinate 11,085,077 downwards.
GGTACGTCTTAGGTATTACATTACATTAGGTAGTTAGGTACGTTTTGGTCATATTTGCAATATATTTCAAGAATTTGTATAAAAAAAAAAAATAAAAAAAAAATGCGCGTCAGAAACTGGTGTATGGCGTGGTGATGCTGCACTGCTGGTCTGAAAGTTCTGTATCACTTTATTTACCACGGAAAATGGAAAGAGAAAATTAATAGAAAGAGAGAGGATAGAAACTGCCCACATACTTCAGAATGAAGAAAAAGAAAAGGAGGTAGAATAAAGTATAGTTAAGGGAGGTTGGATTATAGACCAGGGAGGGTTAAGAGGAGGTGGACTAAAATATAGAGATGGGAGGGTGGACTAGGGAGACCAGGGAGTGTTAAGAGGAGGTGGACTAAAAAATAGAGAGGGGAGGGTGGACTAGGGAGACCAGGGAGTGTTAAGAGGAGGTGGACTAAAAAATAGAGAGGGGAGGGTGGACTAGGGAGACCAGGGAGTGTTAAGAGGAGGTGGACTAAAAAATAGAGAGGGGAGGGTGGACTAGGGAGACCAGGGAGTGTTAAGAGGAGGTGGACTAAAAAATAGAGAGGGGAGGGTGGACTAGGGAGACCAGGGAGTGTTAAGAGGAGGTGGACTAAAAAAATAGAGAGGGGAGGGTGGACTAGGGAGACCAGGGAGTGTTAAGAGGAGGTGGACTAAAAAATAGAGAGGGGAGGGTGGACTAGGGAGACCAGGGAGTGTTAAGAGGAGGTGGACTAAAAAATAGAGAGGGGAGGGTGGACTAGGGAGAATAGAAGAGGGGGCGAAAGTTTTAACCAGAACGGCTTTCTCGAATTTCTTCAGGCATAAAGCTTGGCGAAAAGCTCTAATTTTATTTCCGTTCTCGTGACACAAGTAATGGACTTGGAGGAGGCTTGCTTTTTTCAACCACTTCAAGATTTCTGAATCCCCTCTTGCTGGAAAAGAGGAAAGTCTGTACCAATTGAGGGAACAGAAAAGGGGCCTAATTTTATGTTAACAAGGACCTGAATTTTATGCTGTCTCAATACGGGAAGGTGATAAAAAATGTATTTCACTACCGGCAGAATCCGGCACATGGCGAAAAAATGGCTGAGTTTTTCAGCTTATTTCTGTGATGTCATTGTTAGCAGCTTAATGACAAATAGAGGGATTTTTTAAGAATCAATCTTGAATCTTTTAATATTGTACTGCACCTAACTTTGAAATAATTAAGAGAATTTTGTTTTGGTAGTTTTAAAAGAAAACAGAAATAACGGCACTGGAATATTTTCGTTTTAAATCTACCTGTTGATATAAAGTACAAATTTTCAAATTCTTCGCAGTTTTCAGTGTTAAAAAACTAAAGACTGAAAAGCTGCTGTCAATATCAAACCAGTTTCACTAAAAACTGCCTTGCGTGTGATTCGAACTGGTGTCCTCTAAGACAAGAGGCCGCTGCCTTAAACGGTCAAACTACTGAGATGGGCGATAAAAATGCATTGTATTTAAAAAAATAAAAACAACATGGGCAAGACCTAGTTTTATTTTAACCTTGGCGCTTGTACCTTTTTTAACTGCATTAAATTGAATGCATCAAGTTTGTGCCTCTGTTTTGTGGTAAAGAGTAGAAAGTTTATGTTCCTGCGGTGAAGGGAGTGTTTTAATCAAATCCCAGGTAGTAAGGTAAGTGATTCAATTAAACTTTGCGAAAACTGTGAGAGAGATGGGAGAAGAAAGAAGGAGAGAGGAAATGTGAGGAAAGAAGAGAGCGAGGGAGAAAAATGGATAGAAAATGGGAGATAGCAATAGCACTGAGGAATGAGAGGAGAAAGGAGGGGGAATGAGGAGAGAGGAGAGGGAGAGGGAGAGTGAAGGGAGAGAGAGAGAGAGTGAGAAGAGAAAAAGAGAGAAAGAAAAGGAGAGAGAAGCGAGAGGGAGAGAGAGGGAGAGAGGATAGAGAGAGAGAGAGAGAGAGTGGAGAGAGAGAGTGGAGGAGAGAGAAGAGAGAGGAGAGAAGGGAGAGAGAGAGAAGAGAGAGAGAGAGAGAGAAAGAAAAAGAGAGAAAGAAAAGGGAGAGAAGCGAGAGAGGAGAGAGGAGGGAGAGAGCGATAGAGAGAGCGATAGAGAGAGAGGGAGAGAGAGGTGGGAGAGAGAGAAGGGAGAGAGAGAAGAGAGAGAGAGAAGGGAGAGAGAGAGAGAAGGAGAGAGAGAGAGAGAGATAGGGAGAATAAAACTTTCAACTTTCCCTCATTGAACTGTATTGTAAGTGGAAAAAATCCGCCTCAAGTTTTCCCAGGTAAGTTCCTGTTATCTAACTGGTCTCACCAGGTGTAAGGCGCAAAGTACAACCATATACATATGTACATATACAATTATACACCATGGCTGCATGGAACTCGAACCACTGAACTCTGGTTTAGGAGTTTGCTACCGTTCGAAATAATTGAGGTTGATCAGAAATTTTCATGCAAGGCACACTTTCATTTCGGACGAAATTTACATTTTTGATATCTATCACAGAATTTGATATTATTTGATAAATTTGATATAAAATTTGATACCTCATACCTATTTATCATATCACTACCTCGAGATAATTATGACATATTTTTTAGTTATGCTATTAGAATTTTCCTGCATAGCCTACTATTGCTATGCTATTAAGCTTGATCTTTATAGGTTCAGTTCGTGGAGGCGCCGAGGGATGTAATGCACTTTCCAATCTCATAAATATAATATTGCTACGAGATTGGAATTTGCTGGCTTTCGAGGAATTGCTTCTCTTATTAGCTTACGACGCGATGCCGACGTTTACATTATACATTATTATGCACTCTATGTTATAAAAAACCTATATTTGTTGTATAATTATAATTTCCTTTTCATTATTCTCATTATACTTTATTATTATTGTTTTTTACCTTTTTAACGTAGCGTCGCGCGTCGCTTTTAAATGCATGGTCAAGGTCATATCACGACGGGTGTGTTGCCATTCATACGCAGGAAACTCACAAAGCCTTGTCCCGCATCGAGTGATATTTTGTACGTACACACAAACAAACAAACTGATAATTAAATTTTTGACCAAGCTCTTTTATTTTATTCTTAGAATATTTCTAATCCCAGTTTTTACGAAAGTAAATAATTAGTGTGGATTAAAAATAACTCACAAAGCGCCGAATCCTATACTTCACACATATTATGTATTTGAATTTTCAACGTGGTAGTCAAGTGGTTAACGCGTTAGTCTGGTAATCCAGGTAGCGTAGGGATCCGTTGGTTCGAATCCTACCCAGTGCATGAATTTTTCCTCATTAATTTGGGTTTGTGACCTAATAAGTTTATAAATTATTGAATTGAATTGGCAAACACAATTCACAGGGATAAGTGTATAAGTAGCCTGAGTGAGTACCTACTAGATAGTCATTATTCAATTTAAAGTTTAGATTGTCTGTGCAAGACAGGAATTCTTAAACTGTTGTCTGTGGAATTAACTCAGTTCTTGTTTTATTTTACCTTAGGTACTTTAAAGTACGAGTAAATATCATGTAAACTTTAAACATCTAATTGATCCATGCACAGGCACCTATACTTAATAACTTTTAATAACGTTGTGCGCGGCCACAATGGAGGCCTATACACTGGACCCTGGGTAAATTAATCTAACAATGTTATTAAATTTAAGTGGCCTCAATGGAGTCTCGAAAATCGTTTATATCAAGCTGTAGGAACCAATGTCTAGGGTCCAGGTGTATTGTATAGGCCAGGGTCCTCGTTGTGGCTGCCTACTTACACTTGCATAATATGAATGTGAGATCGAACCCCTCTGACTTCCCAAGACTTTGCAACTCTTCCCATTTAGAATACGATCTGTCCAGGTATGTTCTGATATTCATGTATAATGTATAATAATAATTGCTCAAGTGTCCAATTCTGCATGTTATGTAAACATATTTTTATATAAAAAAGTATTTTGGAAAGCCGGACTGAATAGTCAGGTGACAGATGTGTCACACGGTCGAGAAGTTCTCAAATATATAGTACAACTTCTCACTTTTCTGTTACACTGATTAAAATAGAGAGGTTAGTTGATGGTATGGATATTCAGAACTATTATCTGCAGATGAGAGCAAATAAGCTTGAAACAGCTGTCCAGGTATGTTCTTATATGCATGTATACATCTATTACAACTACTCACTTTTCTGTTTACACTGATCAAAAATGTTTTTCAAAAATGTATTGTAAATAGGTAGTTCCATTTAAGATTCCAAAGTCGACCTCCCATGAGGCAGCCCCTAGTAATGATAAAAAATCAAAACCTTGTAGAAAAGGTTTACCCCTCGATATAACGGTACACTTGATATAGCACTAGATATTTCAAGTGGCTCTTTTTTTCTGGCGGACCCTGTATATTCCGTCACGTCAGTTCGTTAGCCAAAAGCTCACTCCAGCATACATTTACACACTCGGTTTGAGAGGGCTCCTCTCTGTAATTTGTATTCATTTGAAAGTTTAAAATCTCTGGGACTCTCAACCCATGGAGGTTGTTGGGGTTGGAACAAGGTTGGGGTTGGAACGAGATGGCAATATTGTTGATAAGTTAGTGGATGTGATAAATGAACCGATGGCTTTCTGACCCCTTGCACGTTGCATATTAAACAAGAATAATTAATACGAGTATTTCACCACACAAACTACACGATTGAATACACATTTTAGGTAAATATGTAAATTTATGTATCTATTCATTCACTATCCGCTACAAAATGGGACTGTAAAATCAACAAAAACTGAGTCTTAATTTTGGTAATGGTATTGGTGCTCAAAGGCGCATGCATTTACGGAAAGAGTCCATATAAACATGTAAAAAATAACAAAAGTTAAAATTAAAATACATCTTAATATATGTATAAATGTCAAAGTCACTGACTGACTGACCACTCACTGACTGATCATCGCTCTACAGCCCAAACCGTAAGTCCTAGGAAGCTGAAATTTGGTAGTAGCTTTGTCTTATAGTCTAGATGTGCAATAAGACGGGATTTTTCAAAACTCTCACTACAACACCTGCAACCCGAAAAAAAAAAAAAAAAAAAAAAATTTTTTGCTTTCACGGCCATGCCTCGGCCCGCAAAGCGGGCGACAGCCCGCTAGTACAATAAAAATTTGAAAATTACCTTTCAAAATTCAAAATATGGGTGGTAAATATATGACCAAATAAGTAATAATTATCAATAAATCTTCATTTCTCATAGGTACTGTGATTTCACTTCGATTTTTTGTTGAATTTAGAGTCTTTTATCATAAGGCTTGATTATTTGATTAAGTGTAGCCTATCATCACTAGCCTGTTCAATGCCCGTCTGGAGCAAAGTAATAATAATAATAATAATATCACCTTATTTATATTTATAATGCCCGATTAGGAATATTAAACTCCCATTTTTCCAGCAGTAAGCCAAAGACAAATTAATATGTGGTAAAATTCCAAATGGAGGATTAATTGTCATGTCCCGGCTGGGTTTCGAACCCTCGAACACTGGAATTTTTGGAAAGTAGGCCCCTGATAGTTTCCAACATGTGCTTCATGAGTCCAAAGTGGTCCAACCGCTGTCTTCACGACTGTGAAAGTACAACCCTGCTGAACTGGGGCTTCAAATAAAGCATTTGAAACAAAGATTCACAATTATTAAGGTGAACAACTACGAAAAGAACAATCACCAACTTCTGGTGAGCAGGAGAAATGTTCTGTAAAAGTTATGACCATGCCTGCCTCTTGAATTGGTTCAAATAAGGTTCCGACTCTTGTCTGAGTTATTCTACGATATTTTCAGATCTCTTAGGGCTGCATTAATAGACGTTTTTTATACCTCTATGGCGCTAGGTCACGGAACTGCGTACTGAAAACCGATGATTAGCAATGACTTGAGATATAGAATTTGTCCATTAATTTCGCCCTTATTATTGTTATTTATATATTTCTTTATGTACACTGTGAGTAGTCACCTTGGCCGAGTGAGTTAGCGCGCTAGGCATTGCACGGACGGTGACCTGGATTCGATCATCAGTAGGGGAGAATTTTTTCTGCTTTGTACTTGGATGTTCGGGGTCCACACATACCTTGTGAGGATAAATGAGTAGCTGCTTTATTGTGAGCAGCGAGCAGTGGCGGAATTATAGGCATAAATATACAAAAAAGTGCTGTAATGTGCTACCCACTATAATTGTGATATAATAACACAAAGAATCTCATTTATTTATTTTTTATAAACACTGTGTGTCCCGGACAAGGATGCAATCTCTGTGCTCTAGTTTAAATAAATATTAGCTATATGATTTACATACTCTTATATGTGCTGTAGGTATTATGTTCTATGATGCACATACATAATATAATTGTGTATTTGCCAGTGGTGCCTGGCTGGCTTTTGGCACATAAGTCATTTCTCAAGAGCTTAAAAGAAACAAGAGCAAATAAAGAGATGAAAGAAAAAGAGAGAGCAAGAAAACATGTCTTGCGGAAAGAGAAAGTTAGATGGAGAGAGACAGTGAGAGAGAGAGGGAGGGAGTGAGAGGGAGAGACAGAGAAAAAAAGAGAGAGAGAAGTTAAAGAGTTAAAAAGAGATAATTCAATAGGAGAGAAGAGAGAGTGAAATATAGAGAAGAAGATTGGGAGAGTGAGAGAGAAAAAGAGAGAGAGAGAGGAGAGAGAGAGAGAGGAGAGAGAGAGAGAGGAGAGAGAGAGAGAGGAGAGAGAGAGAGAGGAGAAGAGAAAGAGGGAGAGAGAAAGAGAAAGAGAAAGATAGATAAATAGATTGAGAGTGAGAGAGAGGGAGAGAGAAAGTAAGATAAATAGAGAGAGAGTGAGAGAGAGAGAGAGACATACAAAAAGAAACAAAGAAAGGCATAGAAGAGACAGTTGAAATAGGGGGACAAGGGTCACTAAGTATTCTGAGTAGCCAGAGGGTTCATTTCTCATGTTCCGTAGAGGAGGAGAAGAGGAAAATAATAATATCACAGTGATATGACCATGTAGTTGAAAGCGACGCGCGATGTTAACTCTTTGCGGCACAGCTCGGATTTTTTAAATAACCTTTCCGGCACGGTGGTCCCCAGAAAGACCACTTGGAAAATGTACCTTACTGCACGGTGGTCCATATGAGAACTGTCTTTAGTATCGTCTCAGCACGCTTCACTCAGCCAGGGACCACTCAAGCTTCTTCCTATTGGATAAAAGTTTTCGGCTGTAGTCGGACATTGTCGTAGCTTTCACAGGCACAACAAGTCAGGAGGGCCCGTGCAGTAAGGGTCCATTTTATGTGGTCCTCCTTGGGACCACCGTGCCGCAAAGAGTTTAAACCCATTTTTTTTTTTTTTTTTTTTTGGGTGATTCCATAACTTTCCTTTCCAAAGGATAAGGAAAGTAAAAAAGAATAATAGGTAATAATATCACCTTAATATTATACCTTATATATATAAAAAAAGATGTACCTACTACAAGTATTGAATGGTATGCTGTGTTCTAGCAACTCTGTAATAGAGCAGTATCATTTGTTTCTTTAAATGAATAAATTGTTTTTTTCTATACTTTTCGATTAGGACAAAAGGTTTGTCCTAATCTCTTGACACAATGGGACATCCAATACTAATATATAATACCAAACAATATTTTTTTTATTATTCCACTATTAGATTATATTTATCTACATATATTTATATTCAACTATGTTTTTTTTATAATTTTATATTTATATTGTTTGTGAATAATTTTGTAAATAAATATATATTCAATAGTAAAAAAAAAAAAAAAAAAAAAAAAAAAAAAATTACCATTAGCCCAATACGTTTATGTGATCAAAATCACAATTAAGAGGATAATTTGTCCCGGATGGCTTTCGAACCCAGGTCATCTCGATTACCAGACCGGCGCAACGCCTTGAACTCTGAGCTACCAGAACAGAAAAAGAGAAACTGAATTAGAAAAGGCGAAGAAGGATGAAAGAAATATTCTCATGACATGGAGGTTAAAAGATTGTTAGGTTACTAGGCTAGGTTACTAGAAGACAATAAAAATAATAATAATACTCTTTTGTGGAAGGTAACCACCAATCGAGGTTAATGCTCAAAACATTTTCTACCACCTAAACCTCAGAGTCTTATTATTAAGTGGTCATAAACTCAAATTGAAGAAAAATTCATGCACTGGTGGGATTCGAACCAACGGATCCCTACGCTACTTGGATTACCAGACTAGCGCGTGAACTACTTGACTACCAGTGCACCAGCGCAAAAGGGGCTGTAGTATAAGAAAAGTTTCCTCAATAGAATTAAGGTGATTAAAATAGTATAAACTCTAACCGCACCTCACTTAGTGACCTATCTATGTATGTCCTCATGTATACTTACACGGTCCTACAGACTATTTACCTGCAGTACTCTTATCTCTTATGCCAAAGTATACACCTTGACACCTCGAGCAGCTTTCAGGACTTAAAATCATACACATACATCTCTATTAATTCTCCTCATGCGTCCCTGAGGCTATTAATGAAAACCCACAACTGCAAACACAAGTTGATTCATCATCCCACTGTGAAGACAAACTTGAAACTCTAAGGACTCAAAATCATTATTCCCTAACTACCTAACTTTATAATACCGTCTCCTTTCCCAGTCCTTAGTCCTTACCCGAATCATAATTTCGTAGAAAATCCCTCGGCAGAACCCTCCTACGCTCTGGTTTCCATAGAAAACATTTCCTAATCGTATTATTTGTGTGGCATATGACATCTCCTTCCAGCCCCAAAGGACACGCAAAGTAACGAAAAGTAGGGTAGTATTTATTTATCACGGATTTCTCATTTGAAAATCTATCTGGAAATGTATCCTGCAAAGTATCCTTCTCAAAGCTTCTCTGTCTCACGGGACTTATCCTTCATGCATTTAAGATACGTGACAAAAGGGTTCCCGAAAAGCATTTGGAGGAATAAAATCGATGATTGAGTGGCCCCTTGCTGGAGACAATCCGAGTGGCACTCGGCTCTAGTGCCGAAGCACGCGTAATACGATACGCCTAAATATGATCAATTGGAAAATGTAAAAAATTGATAAGAATCGATCACATTTCAGGAAATTTATCGTCGAGGGCGTTATTTGAGAAGGAGGTTTTACCCTTCATCTGCTGGAAATTCATAAAACAAGTACCCCACATTAATATCACGATAATTCGTGATATTAATGTGGGTGTGTGTATTTGACTACAGAGATGATCTTCTTCTCTTCAAATGGAACTCTTATTTGACTACAGAGATGATTTTCTTCTCTTCAAAAACTCTTATTTGACTACAGAGATGATCTTCTTCTCTTCAACTGGAACTCTTATTTGACTACAGAGATGATTTTCTTCTCTTCAAATGGAACTCTTATTTGACTACAGAGATGATCTTCTTCTCTTCAACTGGAACTCTTATTTGACTACAGAGATGATTTTCTTCTTTTCAACTGGAACTCTTTAAAAGAGGCTAAAGTCTGTTATGAGACCCGCTACATTATATTTTACAATGTTTTCAATCTGCCACTGTGAAGTAAATCGATCCAATGTTGCTGTAAAAAGTGATAAAGGAATTCTCTACTTCTCAATAGAGCTCCCCAGGGACTTGCCCGATATGTATCAAAAAGTTACATCAGGAAAAAGTTATGAATTCTTTTGAGTGACTTTTTCCAATGTGGTCACGAAAAGCTTTGATTTGAAGAGGATGTCCTGATTTTATCTCAATAATTCAAAGAATTGTTCCAGTTCTTTTATTTTATGGCCCAGTATACATCAAAATCAAAAGCCCAGTATTCATGATTTAGCATAATAAGATTATTGTATTTTTTACAGTGATCATAATAATTATCATAACAAGAACGGCATCCATCTAGATATTAACAATGGTTTTATACCTCGATCTACTCCAGCTTGGAACGGAGAAATAAAGCTTGCAAAATTATTGCAAGTAAACGTCTTATTGTTTTCAATGGGCGGAAAGTTTTCAGCTACAATAAGTGTAAAGTTAGGAGAAAAGCTTGCCAAAAATGTACCTTGTAGCTAGGTATACTTTACAACGTGTTTGTAAGTATAATTCTCACATTGTTCTATTCCATTATACAAAGCTAAGGGAAGTTTCAATTTCAAAATGTAACCATTAAAACTTTATTATCCCTGATTATTCTTTGAAATTCAGTTTCGTTCGCGTTGTTTTCGAATTTTGCGGCCAAACAAACCCTTTTAACGAGGACAGACCGCATGGATTGCGGCTTACACCTCCACAACAGACAAGGTAAGACAAAGGTTTACTTCGACACTAAACATCTATTTTGGAAAGCAGGTTTTTCTATCGCTTAAATGTAGTCTGTTTTATTTTTCTGTTCGGTCTGAGTATATTTCTTTCTAAAGGGCGTTCTATTTCCGAGGTTTTTGATTTTTAGTTTCCCAGATTACTTTGTAACCTGGAGGTGGTTCCGTTTACTGAGTATAGTAAATGATAATCAAACTATGCAGAAAAATATGACGAGCATATTTCAGCTCGTTCATGCTGTCTTTTGAAAATTCAAAATGTAACCGACATTTGCATTTTGGTTGCCTGACCGCGTGTGGGAGTTCATGCACAGGCCTGTATGTCAGGTGTCAGGGCTCCACTTGTTGACATGCATGCATGTGAGTGGCCGGCTTCTGACAGGTACAATAATTCCACTTAAAGAGGATTGAAAGTGTAATGGTAGTCAAGTGGCGCGCTAGTCCGATAATCCAGGTAGCGTGGGGATCCGTTTGTTTCAATCTCACCCAGTGCATGAATTTTCCTCATAATTTGAGTTTGTGGCCACATAATGATAAGATTCTGAGGGTTAGGTGGTAAAAAATGCTTTGAGCATTAACTTCGCCTGGTGGTTATCTTCCACTAAACAGTGTTATTATTATTATTTTTGCTCGTCGGGGTTGAGGTAGGCACTTTTATTTTACTTATCGAGGAATTCCACCTAATCCTCGTTCGACTGCGTCTTCGACAGGTATGAATAGCCACAGGGGCGACGGTCGATGGCATGTTGAATACTCTCTTTCTCATAATGTCGCTGAAGCTCGGCAAAGTGGTTGATCATAGCCCAACCAAGGCTGGGTGAGGTTAATGTGGGTATCATTAGGTTCGTAAGTTTCCTACAAATTGAGATTTAGAATACCCGTTTGGAATGACCTCGATGTTAGAGAGATTTTAAACTAAAAATAAAAAGAAAATACGTTATGAATTTTATTTCAAACTTTTTGAAGTGAATTTTCAGTCTCGAAAATTGTGATAAAAGACAGAATACTTCATAAGTTCTGACTCTCATACTCATACTTTTTTAGTGGGAGAAATCAAAATGTATTTCGCACAAGGTTTTTGATTATCTCTCATAAATAAAAACATGAAACAAGTAAAGATGAAAGGAATTTTCTCATGCTAGAAGTGTTGGGTAAATTGAGTTGTATATTGTTGGTGGATGGTGGTTTTTAAGATAGGTAGTAGTATTTTGATTCTTTAATTTAACTCGAGATTATTTTATATTTTTCTTTTATAGATACTCTTCAGGTTCAACTTAATTTTTTGAAGTCAAGGGATGCCAGTATTGGGCAGAATGAGGATAGATAACAATGATCACAAGGAGGTGTGATGAATAAGAAGAAGATAAAGGAAAAGATTAAGGTGAAGCAGAAGAAGTATAAGGATTAGAAGAACAAGAGAGAGAAGAATATGAGGATATACTTGAAGAGATGAAAAATAAGAGGAGAGATGCTCCTGAACTCATGCTCTATTTACACAATAGAAAATTTCCAGATATGGATAATGGCATAAAACGATATTCCACACTCTACAGGATGTTCCTGGAAGTATTGGAATGATTATTTATTGGAATTATTAGTTGATAGTTAGGTCTTAAGGTACGTCCACACTATGTCGAATGTGTCGATCGAGGCTTTGGAATATTAACAGTGTCAATCGACAGTGTCGATGGACATAATGTGAACGCACCTTTAGAGGGCACAGCATGCAACTTTAAAGGCACATCATGTGAAATTAGAATCCACAATAATAAACATACTAATAGCTCTAAAAACCAAACCACTCCGAAAGTTCGACGTATTATTCAAATTTGACCGAGTCTGAACATATTTAGCGTGAACTTTGGGGGAATTTTTTGGAAACTGTCAAGTTTGCATAGTAGTTCACATAAGTCGGTCAAAGTGATTTTCTCTTCAATTAACCTTGTTTTTCATGATCACGCATTTTACTTCAGATAAATTTCTAATATTAGAAATTACAATTTTTCGTTTTTTTTTCTGAAGTATTTTTCTTTGAAGTATTTTTCTTATCATCGATTATTTATTGGATAGTTAATAATATTTCGGTGAAAAACAAAACGGATATACTATATATTTAGGTGAAATCTAGAAATCTTCTATTTCTAGTAAATTATGACTTGATGCCGAAATATTTTGAACTTTAGAGGCTTTCGTGATTTCTCATCGAACATAGCTCCGCGGGAACACCCTATATGTGGACCACGGGATTCGAGGCATGGTCAAATGTATAGCAAAGAATTTCTAGACTATACTCGTATAGCATGTGTAACAAGTTATGTAGGTATTTATCTATGTTCGAGGCATGGTCAAATGTATAGCAAACAATTTCTAGAATATACTCGCATAGCATGTAACAAGTTATGTATTTATCTATATTCGAGGCATGGTCAGAGATATTGCTAACAATATCTCATTTCTGCAGCTCAGACGAACAATGGAATTTCCTTGGAGAAAAGATATGCCACGGGAGTTTTCTTTTCACAAAAAAATCTGGTTCAGAAAGTATTACTGAAGATTCAATATCGTTGATTTTCTGAAGTTCAATGAAAATTTCATCATGCCTTGTATTATTGTTGTAGTTGTTATTATTGATGATCTGTTGCTTTCAATAGAATAGAAAATTGATATTACTATTTATGTATGTTCCTCCATATCATACATATATTTCAAAACGTGTAGTTTGTGTAATGTGTGGGTATCTAAGATGTGTTAGTGGGTACCTATATTGTGTTTTTTTACTTTCCTTATTAACAAGGAAAGTATTGTATACGTTGAAAATTTGACCTACCCAGTTTTTCACGTTTTTGGACGAATCATATAGCCCCAGGATACCAAAAAAGGTTTTTTTGGCCATTGGTCATAAATATTTAATACATAGGTACACATTTTTTATACTTTGTTTACACCTCTTGGACGAAGAAAATCAACAGGCGAAAACTAACGCAGCCTTGAATTTTTTTCATTCATAATTTTCAAGAGAATAAATGTGAATTTGGTTGTAATTTTTGTGGAATGCAGCAAGTATACTTTCGGGTCTTCCCTCAGCTGATTTTGTAGAGGTCTACAATCTATAATTTTTTTATTGTTTTATGTAATTTTAAATAAACATATTATACCTACTTTTCTGGCCCATCAAATAGAGTCATACCGATTGCAATTTCTGTAATACCCACCTAAATAGTACTTCCGGCAGTATAATTATGTATATAATATTAAACATTGGAAGCATTTGTTTCAATACTTTCAAGATGCAATATGTTTGACATCGTCAGATATCGAACCCGAAACCACTGAGTAAGAAAAGTTACTCTCCTTGAAAAAGATCTCTCTACCTACCTTATGTTTGGACTATTCAGAGAAGAGAAAGTGAGTTGTAAGGGAATTTGTGAGTAGAGAGGCGGTAAATAAATAATGTGGGAAATAGGGAACTACTGTAAACATACGATAGGGAGGGAGAGATAGGGAGATAGATAGAGAGAGAGAGATAGGTAGAGAGACAGGGAGAGAGAGAGAAAAAGGGAGAGAGAGAGATAGGGAGAGAGAGAGAAAGAGAGAGAGCGAGAAAGACAGAATGAGAAAAAAATAAGGATAAAAGGAAGAAGATGGTATGGGCAAGAAAAATTAGTATTTACTTACGGCTGACGTGTGACTTTGTACAGAATAAACATTGAAATAGGAGAGGTCGAAGGAGAATAGAGATACAGATATTGAAGGAAGAAAGGAGATAGATAGATGTTGAGGGAGGGAGGAGAAATAGATCATAAATAGATTTTTTTTTGCTTTATTGACAATAAATTATTAATACAATATAGTTACCTCTTAAGCTAATTCTAACTTATTTTTCTAGCTAATTCTAAGGAGAGAAAAAGTATGACGAAAAAAAATGAGAGAAACAAAGGAATTTTTCTTTCTTGAAGTGTCCTAATAATTTGGTCATGATCTCTATATATAAATGTCAAAAACACTCACTGACCACTGACCACTGACCACTGACTGATCATCGCTCTACAGCCCAAACCGTAAGTCCTAGGAAGCTGAAATTTGGTAGGTAGCTTTGTCTTATAGTCTAGATGTGCAATAAGACGGGATTTTTCGAAACTCCCACTACAACACCTGCCATTGACGAAAAAGGATTTTTTGCTTTCACGGCCATGCCTCGGCCCGCAAAGCGGGCGACAGCCCGCTAGTAAGAACATAATGAAGAAGAAGCAGAATACAGAACGCATTGTCAGTGAGACCAAAAGTCTGCTAAGCTTCGCTTTGGACCAGTAATTAAGACGTCTCCTGATTCTTCTGAACATCAGAGGTCATTCCAGAGGGGGAATGTAGCGTTTGCTGGAAAGTTGCAATAGCAGCTATCCACTTTAACCTCACTCAGTCTGGTTTAGGCCGGTTATAGCCAGCTTGATGATAGTTTTAATTTGCGTGGTCAGTATGGTCACCTACCAAATTCTAACTTCGCTGGACGTTACTTGAGTTAAAGTTGTCGTTTAAAAAACCATTGACGTTCACTAAAGCCTATTTCTGTTTCAGTTTTGCTGCTCTGTTTTCCCACATTTATTCATTATTATTTTCTTCTCACTTAATTTTTCTGCCAAACAGATAACATGTGCACCTATGTGTTAGTATAACTTTACACACTGTGTGTGTGTGTGTGTTTGTAGTTGTCCAAGTTTGTTCTGATAAAAAATAAACATGTGTAATACCCAGCATAACTTCTCACTTTTCTGTTTATACTGATTATTTGATTAACATAGAGAGGTTATTTGATGGCATAGATATGCAAAACTAATTGGTATACCTCTTAATGAGAGCAAGTATGTTCGGAAAAGCTGTTTGGGTATGTTCAGATATTCATGTATAACATCAAGTGAAACTCCTCACTTTTCTGTCTATACCGACTCTGTACCCCATTCGTTATCCTCAATTCCCTCTCTACGTCTATCTATCGTCCACCTCACAACTCACAACACCGACACACGTAATATAGTTTCTTCACTTTTCAAATTCAAAGGGACATCCTGTCAGTACAAAGGCAAGAAAAATCTTCTCAAATCTTCCACAGAAAATTCTTTTCATTTCCTGTGTGTCTGTGACGATGGATTTCTGCTCTCCTCCTCCTCTTTCTCCTTCTCCATCTATCTTCTTCTTCTATTCTTATTCATCTTAGTGGTGCATTGGTAGATTTGGTAGTCAAGTGGTTAAGGCGCTGGTCTGGTAATCCAGGTAGCGTAGGGATCCTTTCGTTCGAGTCCCACCCAGTCAATGAATTTTTCCTCATTCATCTGAGTAGGATGTGACCACATAATATTTAAACTCTGGGGGATAGGTGGTGGATTTTTTTAAAAAGCATGAACCTCGTCTGGTGGTTACTATTCACCAAAGAATATTATTATTATTATTTTATCGTAGAAATGTACCTCCAATGGCTCTAATTGTCATTTTTCCAGTCACCAGAAATTTTCAAGATCGTGCAGCTTATACTCTGTATAGCAGGTGTACAAGATTATTCTACATACATAATTCTTATTAAAAATAAAAATGTTTCAAACTAATTAGTAATTCATCCAACAACATACCTACTATTCTTTGCATACATAATTAATAATTACACCGAGATACTTTTCAGAACCTTTTGTCACGACGAGAGTTGAAAAATTTCTTTTCGAAGGTTTTTGTCAAAAATTTTCCCCGTATTAACAAAACAAACATCAGATATTTGTATTCTGAGTTCGTTTATGGTGCACACATCTGGGGTTAAAAGTAAAAATCACACGGTGTACGTACTTGTTCAGTAGGTAATGTTTTCTTCCCATTTGTCAGCTTCCGGGTAAGTCTTGAATTAAAAAGAGATTTCAAGATGGAAACAAAAAACACTGCCAATTATGGACACAATACTTCCTCGTGATTGTTTCACATTGTTTACACGTGCGAATTTTGAGTTTTTATACTAAATTACTTGTATCTCCAAAACGGATGAACCGATTTTCTTCAAATTTGTTTTATATGATAGAAAACCGTTTTTTCTACATTCTAGATTCTACAAAAATTTCTGTATCGGAAAGTCGTGGTCCTTATTTTTTTACTTTTTTGTCCGAAATTGCGGATTTTCTTAAATATCAAAGTCAAATTATAATTAATTTAGAAATAAATATAAATAACTTAGGTAAAACAGTAATTTGCATGTTCTTACAAAATTTCATCAAAATCGGGTGTACCGTTCACGAGATATAAGCGTTTAAGTAAAAAGTTAGTGGTCAGGCGCATGGTCTCTTTCACCCAGAACCGCTAGTATGAATTCAATGAATTTAAAATGGGACCATCTACAGAATGCCTCCTAGATGTGTGCAAAATTTCAACAAAATCGGTCTAGTAGTTTCCGAGATTTGCGCGTTACAAGGAATCGTTTTAACAGACCGACGGATCGACAGACCGACAGACCGACAGACCGACAGACCGACAGACCGACAGACCGACAGACCGACAGACCGACAGACGGACACAAAACCAAATTTACTCAGTAGGTTATGAAACGTCCAGAAATATGAAAAAAATTGAAATCGGAGCAAAAAAATATTTTTTTTTACAAAAACGAACACAATACTTCCGATTTCTAATCTTAGAAATTTCTCGGAAGTAAAACAACATGATCACACATCAACAACAAAATTAAAGTCATTCACCCAACGCAGGATATCGAACAAAAGCATACCGGTTATGAACAGCATAATATTATAGCTAATTTCTTAGAAGCTGTACCTAGCTTAGTAAAAATACCTTTGTGTATGTTATCTTGATATTTAAAAAAATATATTTAGAAATATAGAGGTACATATGGGTAGCTGGTAAGATTTCCAGCGAATATAGTTTAAAACCCCCGTCCTGATTAGGGCGTTAAATCAAATAAAATAGTTGGCGTTAGGAAGGGCATTCTGACTCAAAGCAATACCTGAAGTATTGCTAACGCGGTTCCGGGTACTGTTTCCTGCACGCAGTCTGATTTGGAAGGTTTTAGTTGGTAGGCGCCTGACTAGCAGGTGAGTCCAACATAACTTGATGAGCGTCAACTGGGGATCTGCAGAAATGGACAACACTTCTGTATATACCCTTTTGGACTCGTCATTTATTCATGAGAATTTCCGAGCCAATGAAACACTGCGTGCAGTTTCTTCAAAAAAAAAAAAAAAAAGGAAGGGCATCCAGCCTTAAGAATGTGCCACAACCAACCAATTTCAACCATGAGGTAGCACAATGCCGACCCCAAGTAAGTTGGGAAAAGGGCAAAGTGAAAGAATAAGAAGATAGAATTTCTGACTCAAAGTTAGCCAGAAAAGTAGAAAATAAAATAAATAGGTATGTGATGGAAAAAGCTCCTACTTTTTTTTTTTTTTTTAATTGGTAAAATGTTGCGCTCAGATACAATTATTATTTACATCTTTTCAGCAACTTGTGGTTGTGGGTAAGTAATGTTGTTCGGGCAAGAGAAAAATGACAAAGTAACGTCCTGCACTTGTAGTAACGTCCTGCACTTGTGTGCTAGTGATGTGTTATGAATAATATTGGTAAATTAGTGATAAGATGTACATTATTTCTGAGCTGTAATCCTACCTGCTATGAACTGGAGCATGCCCGCCATCTTGGCAGTGGCGGGGTGGATGACGTAGGAGACACAGCAGGCGGATATGGCGGTGATAGCCACCACTAGAGTGAGGGCACTGCCCACCCCCGCCAGCACTGTGGTCACCTGCCACCAGGCGCTGGGGATGTCCTCGAAACTGAAACCATAGAAAGAGAAAATACATTATTCCAAAGAAAATAATACTTTCTATATCTTATAGGTAATAGAAAGTATAAAACATCTAGTTAAATGTGACCGATAGCATTTTTTTTCAATGAAGGCAACTTACAGGTGATAGAAAGTATAAGTTATCATATTTGTGTTAATCACTATCGTGATATCACAACTACTCAAACTCGCTTTACTAAATCTACACTGAAACCGGGACTTGAACCACCGACCTCCAGGTTACAAGTCCGCTGCCTTATCGATCAAGCTACTGAGGTCGGTGGTGATACAAAGTAAAAATAATATTCTTTAGTGAAAAGTTATCAGGGGGAGAGATTCATGCACTAGGCATTTTCTACACCCTCAACTGATAATTTTACTTCCGAGAAATTTCTAATATTAGAAATCGGAAGTATTTATTCTGTAAACAAAACAGTAAATAATAATTAGTAGATTTACAATTTTATCCTAGAACAGAGAGAGATCATAATACCAAGCATGATTTTTAAATATCACATGAAAAAAAATATACAAGTAGAAATTCAGGCATAGCCATACAAAGTAAGAAAAAACACACACAAAGCATCTCATACATATACGACCAGGCGCGGCCGGTGTTAGAAAGCTGCGGAGTTGGGTTTCCTTTCAATTCCTAGCCCGTAGAACAATAAGAACGTAGTGGCAGCACCTCGAAATGTTATCCGGAATCCGCCCCTACATACGAGCCCTTGACGACATGTATGAAAGACTATCGGGTTGCAAAAATTGCAGACGGAGTATAAATAGTAAACTTTTGTCGTAAAAATAACAGCACCGTCATTACTTGAACTTTCTTCTCCACTCAGAAGACAAATACTTCCGCTTTGATAAGCACGGAAGGAGGTGATAAAAGCGCTGGAGCTGAGAGCGTCGCGTTGCCTCGTTTCACTTAATATAACCCGGGGAGAACGGGTCTTTTGATGCTTAAAAAATAAAAATATAATATGTATTATAATGGAAAGGCAAGGATAAAAGAAAAAGAAAGAAATAGAAGGGATAAGGATGGTGAAGTAGGGGAGAGGGACATACAAAGAGAAGGAGAGAGGCAGAGCCAGGGGAAGTAGGAAAAGAGAGACAAAGAGAGGTAGGAGAGAGAGAGAGAGCGAGGGGAAGTAGAAAAACAAACGGAAGAGAGAAGAGAGGGAGAGCCAGGGGAAGTAGGAAAAGAGAGAGAAAGAGAGGTAGGGACAGAGAGAGAGAGAGTGGGAGAGCAAAGGGAAGTAGAAAAACAAAAGAAAAAGGGAGAGAAAGAGAGAGAGAGAATGACAGAGAGAGAGAGAGGGAGAGAAAGTGGAAGGGAGAAGAAAAAGGCGAATAAGAGATGATGAACAAAAAGAAGAAATGAGAAGTAAAACACGATATCTTCGATATCTCTATTAGGAAATTCTCAGAATTTTTAAAAGCAAAGGGGATAAAAATAATTATGGTGCTAAAAAGAGAGACATCGAAAGAGAGATAGAGAAATGGTGTGTGTGCGTGAGAGAGAGAGAGAGAGAGAGAGAGAGAGAGAGGGGAGAGGGTGGGGGGTGAGCAGAATAACAAAAGGAGAGTAAAAGAATAAAACAAGTAGAAGAGTAGGCGAGCAAGAGAATGCCAATTAACTTCATCGTGAATTGTTTACAGAATATAATATCTTCTATAGAAAATAGGATAAGAAAAGTAAAAAATTAACCGATATTCTTAAAATTTGTTTAATTAATATGGTGTAGAATTCACAAATGCATGACATTATTGCTAAGAGTGTAATAAATAAATAAAATAAATATATGGTAGAATGTCTATCCTACATTCTAATATTCTATACAAAAAAATACTGTATCTCGGGACTTGAAGCATCGACGTCCCGGTTACAAGTCCGCCGCCTTATCGATCAAGTCACTGAGGTCAGTACAAAAAAAATCTGTAAGGACAAGTTAAAAAGGCTTCATTTTTGCACTTTTTGGTCAACATTTATGGATTTTCTATGTACCTATCAGAGATTCAGAGCTCAAAAATATATTATTACTATTTTTTAAATTGTAACAAAAAAATATGTTTTACATTTTTTACGAAAACAAACACAATATTTCCGATACCTATCTAATATTTGATATTCTCGGAAGTAAAAGAAGAACGAAAACAAGAAATGAGATGTAAAATAGACTGCCTCGTTCCGATATCTTCATGAAGATATTTTCGGAATTAATAAAATAGAAGGGTATAAAAAGAAAAGAATTATGGTGCTAAAAAAAGACATTGCGAAAGAGGCGTAGCAGGAGAGGGAGAGAGCTTTCTGTTAGGATATACATTTTATATTTGAAGGAACAGATTTCGTATTATTGTTGACGGCTGCTTTACAATTTGGAAAATCTTGTTTTTATTACACATTTAGACAACAAAAGATATTTCAGTGCAGAATTTCCTGAGATGAAGTGATCGATTTCTCATGAACATAAAATATGTTTATGAAAAATCTAATATTTTATATTATATTAGGTATCTTATATTATATGGAGAATCTGTGTATCAAATTATCTCTTGAATTTATATAAATTTTTGTGCTCTTTATTTCAAATATTCTTAGGTTCTAAAAATTACTTTATTACTATTTATTTTAACTCAAAGATTCCCACAGTTTTCATGGAATAAGAAAAAATTTAACAAGCATTTATAAAATTAATATCACTTCTAATATTTCTTAGTAATTAACCCATAGTTTTTTAATGAAAAACCCAATGATTCTTAATGAAATTTCGATGATTAGTGAGCAAAATAATAAGCTGAACTATTGTAAAAAGCTTTCTGTAGATTTTAATGAGCTCGAAAGACTATGCTAGTAACGAACGAAAACCTCTGTGGCGTTAGAGACGAATGCTTTTATTACAAAATCAAAGAAATAGAGGTACATTCTACATCATCTAAGAAAATACAAGCTTTAATTTTCTCAGAGTAACAACAACATAAATGTAGCGTTTAATGGAAACACCTTCCGAGATTTAACTGGCAAAGTATTTACCATGAATAAAACAATGCACTTATGAAAGTTCATGTGCTTTCTAACATACGACAGCAATTAGCGCAAACTGTCAGCAAGCGAGACGCTGTAATAGACTATTAGTGTTCTTCTGGGAGAGTTGTTGTAATAAACCATTAGGGGTGTTCTAGTGTTATGCACCGTGCATAATTAATATCCCCAAAAACTATCTCTTCGATGTAAAAAGTTCCACGCCAAATCTCCTGGTTAAAAAGTGATGCAGTCACATCTTGGGCTTGTCACAGAAGTTTTCATCGGTGATCTTTTCGTAATAATTATCTTCTTTTTTACTTTCCTTATCCTATAATAAGGAAAGTATTGTATTCGTCGAAAATTTGACCTACCCAGCTTTTCACATTTCTGGACGAATCATAGCCTCAGGATACCAAAAAAGTTGTTTTCAGCCATTGGTCCGTGCGTCTGTCTGTGTGTGTGTCTGTGTGTCTGTGTGTGTGTGTGTGTGTGTGTGTGTGAACAGGATATCTGAAGAACGGTAAGAGCTAGAGACTTGAAATTTGGTATGGAAACTAATTTTATACACCAGACGAACCACGAAACTTTTGGTTGAAATCGGCCGCATTCTACGGCCGCAGAGCCGCACATATTAGCCGCAAGCGCCGCTTCTTTGAATTGGTTACAGATACAAAAAAAGTTGAAGAACAACATTTTCTTATATAAAAAAAATAATAGGGGTCTATTCTCATCTTTTTTTTGATATCTTGAACTTTTTGGACCTCGGCCTCAATTTACCGGTATTTACCGGGGACCCGCTTTGACTAACTTTTTTATTATTCATCCTAGATGGGGGTTGTGACATATCAAATTCAATGACTTTGAAGTGCTGATTACGAATTTGGCATTGCTTTTTAGCTACCTGTTATCATTGAGTCACCAGTGGCGTAATTCGACTCATTTTTGTGGGATAAGGAAAGTCGTGTGATGTTTACACCAGATTTTTTTGTTTCTTTTTTGAAGAAGGGAAAGCTGATGCCAAAAAGTTTGGGACTCAGACATGGACTGCCCGGTATCCATGACTAACTAACACCCGCGGCTCCTCATCAATACTCATACTGTTGTGAGACTGTTAAATGTTACTTCAACAACGACAATATACACGGAATTCGTAATATCTACGGAAAGATATTATATTATGTAGATTCAACAGATTTTGGTTGTTCTTTTTTTAATCTCTTTTGGTTCATAAAAAAATTATCATAATTTTTCACGAGAATAATGTTACAAATAATCTCACCCAAAAACTATATTAAAACAGTCGAACCAGGATATAATGGAACCCAAGGAACGGAGCAAAAATTCTAATATGAAAGAGTTTTCAACCAGTTTTCTAACACATATATCTCCAATGCATGTGACTTTGGATTCGAAAAACCAACCTCCAGGTTACAAGTCCGACTCCTTATCGAGCAAGCTACTGAGTACGTATGAATAATAAAATTAGATACATTATTAATCATTGGCTATACTATCGTTCCGGCATTTTTTATTACTTGGCGGAGCGCAGAGGCACCCTATGTTTCTTAACACACTCCCCTGAAAATACGAGCATAATATAAAGTAAACGAACCCTGATTTTCTTGGAAGATAATTACCATTCAGTGCTACATACCTGCAGATTTTCATACGTTCTTAGGAAATGGGTTCATTAACTAAGACCAATTTAAAACTTAGGATCTTAAATTGACATGGGAGTCTCCTTTTTCTTCTTCTTCTTGTAGTGCTCATCTATTTTGGATTTTTGCGACCATCACGGAAAATTTGCCTTTATTAACAGCTAATCTGAATAGTTCAATAGTTTTCTTCCTACACCATTTTTGGACATTGTCCGGCAATTGTCGAGACATGGGAGTAAGTTTGTCAATTTCAGACATACCTTCTCCCATGGCCACTTCAGCCAAGTCAGCATTTAACGTCGCCAATACAATACATGTTCTTTATTTGTCTCTGTCGTTTGCATTGCAACCGGTTTCAGCGTGGACTTAGTAATGAGAGACAAATAGTTATGGTAACTTAACTTTGATGGTACAACAAAATCAGCTTCACTAAGATTGCCAATATGTGGGAATGTGGGACTCGAACTACTGATCTCCACGATACAAAACCACCGGATCTATGTCTTAATGATCAAGCAACGAAAAATGTAAAGAAATCAAAAACACAGATGAAGACTTCCAGAGATTGATGCGAGGGTCTTGACTAAGAATTGATGGAGAGAAGAGTTGCCATTACGATTTTCAATCAATATGATACCTCTACCACTATACAAAAAGACAAACAAGAGTACCCAAGTCCAATACAGAAACAGAAATGATGTCGAAGAATTTTTTCAGAAGAAACAAAGCAAACGAGAAAAACTCAGTAAATTGTAGAGATAGTAGAAGAGAAATAGGACGACAAAACAACAATAAATAAAAAGAAAAATAAGTGCAAAGAATTCTAGGGAGGAGATTGGAAGTTTGGGGAGAGGGATTGGGGTGAGGATGAAGCAGCTTGAGGAGGGGATGAAGAAGCTTGGGGAGGAGGATTGTGGTGGCGATGAAGAAGCTTGGGGAGGAGGATTGGGGAGGGTATGAAGAAGCTTGGGGAGGGGGATTGGGGTGGCGATGAAGAAGCTTGGGGGAGGAGAATAATGTTAAATTACAGGTAATAAGAAATATAAGACACCTCCGTAATTGTTGTACTTACAGAGGCGCTGCTCATTTTTCATTCATAATTCCACCTAATTTATCATAAGCGCGTAGCTACTGTTGGTTCTATCTTCTTGTAATGTCTTCCCGTATATCACACATTTGTCGTGCACAAGTAAGCACTGCTAATTTTTTATCTAACGTTTCGGAATTCTGTTATGTTGTTTATTTTTCAGGTCCTTCTTTTTCTTCTCTTTCTTATTCGTTTTTAACATTTTCTTTCCATAGGAAATATAGGTCTTTAAGATTTACTTCTGTGTGCATTTATCTATGAAACAACAAGTTGTACAACTGTATGTTGTCCATGTGTAGGACCTGGAGTTCATCAGGTACGCAAAAGTACGGAATCTAATATTAATCAAGCTACTGAAGTCGGTTTTATAATGTATACCTACCGTATCAGTTTTCATCACTGAGGTGATGTTCTCCCAATCACTCAATCTAGACTTTCCTAAATATTTTCCATAATAGAGACTCAACCCAATCCCTGGGTACATGTCAAATCCCTGGGTACATGTCAAACGTCTAATCGATCAAACTAATTCAGCTAATGACAGTATAAGTCATATTTCATAGATAGTTTATACCTTCATAGTTCATATCATTAGGAATCCTCTACCCACACTAAACTTACGGGAAAGTCAAAAACTGGAGCCGCTCCCCAAATAAAATAGAGAGACAAACCTTATCTAGCATGAGTAAAGTTGCAATTATTTGCTTCAGATTTTATACCTATTATAGTCTATTAATTATGCAATACTATGTATGATAATGTATTGTACTTTTTAGATGTTCATGATGAAAGTTAGGTATTCAGTTTATAAAGTAAGCTTCTGTAGAGTTCGAGTTTCATCAATTTGCGTACACCGTACAGTGCCTTTTTCAGTCTGAGGCAAAGAAAAGTCATGACTTGTTTGATAAAGATGATTAAAACTGGTCTCTCATTTTAATAAAACCAAAACCAAAGACGTGGAAAGGCAGAAAAGAAATGAGAAACTTTGGGAGAAAACGTTTTAAAATTTATGAACGGGAAATGAATTTTTTGTGTAAAACAAGAGAAGAAAGTAACGAGGGGGCGGCTTGTGCTTTCCATTGCCTTTGAAGGTGCACTTACAGCCGAATCATGAAACAGGATTAAATTCAAGGAAAGCCAGACCCTCCCTCAAGTCGGAGTTTCAACCAATCAGAGTGCACTATAGTCTCACTTTAGAGTGCGACATTAGAGTGCGCGATGTGCTCAGTTTCATGGCTACAAAATAAAAAAGGCTATGAAACACTCATAAAAAAACTTGAGGGACAGTTTGGCATATCCTAAATTTAGTCCTGTTCTTTAATTCGGCCCCATGGGGGGAATCCACTGAGTGCCACATTTTGTTTCCTGCTCCACTTTTCCTTTGGGTTCTTTGGAATCAAATGAGGTCGAATCCTACTGACTGAAATGTTATCTACTTCGCAAGGCTTGGCAACACTTCCTATTCGAAAATCTGAAACGCAGCGAAACAGGACAGTTGTTTTCAAACTGATGTTTTTATTTTAATGAACTTAACACTAGTTTAGGTTACTCGTACGTTAGGTTAGGACTAGCCCAGCCTACAGGCCGAGTTAACTAGAGACTGGTTAGGCCTCTAGTGCAGGTTAGGTTAGGTGAAGAATAGAACAGACTACATGCCACGGTTAACATAATTTAACTAGAGATTGGTTAGGCCTCTCGCTTAGGTTAGGATAGGAATAGAACAGACTACACTTCAGACTTAACCTAACTCAGGTTGGTTAGAATAGTTAGTCCTCTAGTTTAGGTCAGGTTCTGTACACAAGCTACATACAGGTCGGGCCTAAAATAATTTACCTAGATATTGATTAGGACATTTCTTGTTTATAGGTTTGGCTATGCCTAACCCAAACTTAACTTAACTAGAGGTTGATTAGGATCTAATTTAGGTTAGGCCGGCCTAAAATAACTTAACGTAACTTAGCCTAACCTAATCCATCGGACGATAGCATAGGTAATCTTCACTGGTATCAAAATAATATGAAGAAAAAAAAAAAAAAAGATTTGCTTGTATTGTTGATTTAAAAAAATATTATCTTCTAATAGGTTTAGTACATCAATTTTATGGAAAATATCTATTATCATATATAGTTATATACTAACTAGAGCCGCTACCTAACACAAATGTAACATAGAAGTCCCGGGACCCGAGAGCAAGAGGGGAAAACTTGAAAGCAGGAATTAATTTGGTAAATGAAATTCAAACCTCCTTTCGGGAAAGCAAAACCTTTGGGGAATCTTTGCGAAAAAAAAGTAAACATGACGAAATAAACGTTCGAAACTGAACGAAATTTTTGAAAACCTGACGGGACGCGAGGTGGGCGGGGTTTTGTATTAAAGTTTGCAGTTTGAGAATGCTGTATCGCTGACCTTTGAAGTTCTATGTGGGACAAAGGATTCATTTCCTCACATATTGTCCTCAATGTCCTCGTCTAAGATAACTTTGTCCTCATCCTTGCGAGCAGTGAAACGAAAAGGACACAGATTTCATCCGGATTGAATTTGAAAAGAATTTTTCATCTTTCGTATCTCTGCTCTAATTTTCATCTTCGAATTCAGTTTTATTATTTGAGATTTAAGGTCCGGTTATTTTCGCAGGATCGAATATTCCAATGTCAATATTGCTGAAGAGAAAAGAAACATTACTAGAAGAGGATATATCATGTTTGCTTACCATGTGAAAGATACCAGGGTTTGAAATCCAGCGGTGATAAGAAAAAGTATTCCAAATCTTTCTATGTATGTTGGTCAAAGAGAATACCAAAGGCATTATCAACACCCTTGATCAGACATTGTTTTTACCTTTAATAAAATATACCCTATCACTGTACCTGTATATAAAAATTGTAAATAAAGTTTGATCAAAATTGTTGAATAATAATAATAATCCTGGGTTTATGGTTACCCCAGATAAACCTGAATACTTTTTCTACACTGGCCTGACTTAATCTCTCTGTCTGCTGGGGGACGTTAAAGAGGGAGAAGACGATTGTGTTAGAAAACGATGAAAAGAGAACAGACTGTCGTACCCTAACAGGCCAGGCGAGTTTGCAATTTCCGAAGGGTTTAAAAGCTTATAAAAAAGCCCAATTTCTCACGATCGATGGTTGATTGCACTTCGATATACAATTTTTTCGACTTAAGTTAGATGGAGACCCAATACCATCAGCTGTAGCCAAGCTGGTTAAAACAACAACAACAACTTTTTCTACTGGAACATTTTTATTTATTCGAAAACCAACTCGAAAAGTTGTTACCATCATTTAAGAGAGATATTTTGAGTTTTTGTACCAATATCTTGGACATATAAAAGTTAATAGGTTAAGCAAATTTCTGGCGTTTACGCTATAAAACTCGTGTATTTTTACGTTTTTCAAAAATTTCTCTCAGTCAATTTTGAAATCCTTCGAGAAGAACTACAGGATCATCTGAGTTGTAATTAATTAAGGTACCTTTATGATAGTGATGCATACCAGCATACACAGTAGGCATTAGTATCAGTGAAATGATCGTTCATCACATTAAGCCTAAAACATTCATCTCACCGTTGAGAACAAACCGATAATTCTCAAACAATAATTACTATAATACCATGCTTATACATACAGGATGTCACAGGATCAAAGTCCATATGAATTATTTATTAGGTAAGTAAACCAGGTATTGTGTGATAGTTGATAGTGTTCATTTGTAAACCGAGTAAGTTCCATTATTTTGGGATCAAAGATGTTTCAAGTCTGTTATTTTCCCGTGGTACTTATGTCCACATTGTCGACACAAATTCTTCGGTGCAATGGCCCCAAAAAGTACAAAAAACACGACAAGCCAAAAGTGGCGTCATTTGTCTTATTAATATTATGACTAGCTGTTTTCAGTACTTGTACTGTTAATACTGTGATAAATTTTAGGGCGTTTGCAAATTCCCCCGATTTCATACAAATTGCCCCGTTTGCAAATTTTGAGCTCGAAAGGATACACTCAAATTCCCCAGCTTGCGAAAAAAGGGATGATATAAATTCCCCTGATGGTCAACCTACAGAAAATAACAAAAAAAGTTTAGGATGGATTGATTTTTATCAAAATTTCACTTTAACTTTTTAACTTTAATATTAATGCTTAAAGAAAACTCATTGGCCGTCACAAATGCCCTAAATGTAAAAGAGACGCTAGGCAAAAAAAAAGGTGTCAGACGAACCCAAGAGAAAAGTAAGTGAAGTTTAAAGTTATCATATTTGTGTTAATCACTTTTCTGAAGTCTACTCAAACTCGCTTTACAAAATCCACGATGAAACCGGGACTTGAACCACCGACCTCCAGGTTACAAGTCCGCCGCCTTATCGATCAAGCTACTGAGGTAGGTACAAGAGAAAGTATAGGAAGTTACGACAGATTCCTTTACACAAT
The DNA here is from genome assembly GCA_024516035.1 of Bactericera cockerelli. Lineage (NCBI taxonomy): Eukaryota > Metazoa > Arthropoda > Insecta > Hemiptera > Triozidae > Bactericera > Bactericera cockerelli. Next base: position 11,056,712 of record CM044956.1, on the reverse strand, counting down.
ACTATAGATGTGCTCGGAAGTAATTATTTTCAACCATCTCTGAAGACTTTCACCCTGTAAAACAAAACTCCCTCATGCAGAAAGACATAATACCTCTGTAGTCCAGAGACTTTGCCGGGAGCCTCATTTACACAGGAGGACCCACCCATTCTCACAGCGGAGAATTAGGGGAGCTTCGAGTCCGTTGTTTAGCGGGTTTAACCCCCCTCTATACTTGTATCGTCCGTTGTTTAGAACGGCGGTTTAACCCCCCTCTATACTCGTATCGTTAAACTGAAAACTAGATAATTCTCTTTATGCCGTTAAGTAATAGCATTGAAGCTCTATGAACATTACTCTAATTATAGGACACAACATCAGAGGGGAGGCATTGTCCATTGGCAGTGTCCCTACGACTTGAACAAGGTGGTGGGTGAGAAGTTTGCGATGGAGATGGAGCTGGAATGTCATACTTTTACATCAATTTTATAGTACCTATTTCATTGTATTGATAGTAAGAGGATGATTCCTAAATACTAATACAAAAAATACCCTGGGAGCTTGAAGCGTCGAATCTAATACATGGTTAGACCATTTGGGAAAGACATTGATTGGAATTACGGGTGATCCCGTTTCAATCATTTTCTTTACCGAAAAATTAGTCCTAGCCATCCAAAGAAAAATGCTTCTTGCATCCTCGGTTCCCTTCCGGAAGGACGGTCCCTGGGACAAGTTTTTTGTATTTAAAAAAATAAAACATGAATTATACTTCTTAAAAAAAAACATGTATATATCGTGCCTACAACTAGTAGAAGAGAGGAGGCATACCACGGGATGGACGAGTTAACAGCTACAACACAAACCACTATCGTTTAACCTAAAGAAAAAAGTACACAGTAAAAAAAAATCCGTATTCCTGCAGAGGTAAAAACTAAATGAAAAATCTGAAGGTCAGAGTGAGTATTCAAATGCATATCTAATACTGTTTGTCTGTTAATACTGTTCGATCGAAACAAAACTCGTGCAATTTTTTAAACTAACGAATAGCTAGGTATGCAAATTGCAAACTGAGCAATTACATACTCGTACATAGTTGTACTATGTTAGGTATGTACAATAATTATGTACATAACATTATGAAATTTCATTGCTTTCTTTTCTATCGGATAAGGAAAGTAAAAATGGCAAAGGGTAAGGTCATGTATTGCTTTATTACTGTAATGAGTGTAATAAAATACCTATAAAACACAGATACTCAAACTAGCTACACCTACTTCGCCATATTAATATTATTATTATTAAATACTTTATTCGATATAAAGACATAATTATTTATGTACAATACAAGTAATTATTATATTTATTTTTTTAATGGAAACAATATAAACAATAATAAGGGGAATTATTTAATTTTTTTTATACATATGTCCTAACTAAAGGGTGGGGTTATTGCCTATGGCAAACTTTTCCATTCTCTTCCACCCAACGTCATACTGTGACTCGAACTCTTGACCTCCATGCTACGAGTTTGCCGCCCCGCCCTAACGATCAAGCTCCCGAAGTCGACCGAAGTAATTAAACTTAGTGTGAGAAATCGCATTCTTTCAAACTTTTTAACATTTTACTTCCGAGAACTTCAAATATTAGAAATCGGAAATATTGTGTTTTAACACAGCTAACACAATTTTATTTCATAAGTTAACAACGAAAAATCAAAACTTTCCTTCAAGAATAAATTTGTTAAACTTGGCAACACTGAAAGAGTTTTGATTATTCAGATGGAAAATCAATGAATTGTTTCTACGTAAACATTTTGATTAAAAATTTCAAATTTAGTTTCCAATTTAGCACTGTTCCAAAAGTATTAAAATAGAACGTTTTTCGCGTTTATTTTAACTATTTCAAACGAACGTATCGCGAATTCGCGAAGCAAAACTGAAATCATGGTAATTAAATTAAAAGATATCAATGCGTTAGAAAAAGGTTTATGGATTAGTTTATACATAAATTAAAAGTGGATTGCTTTTTTAAATTATAAAATTACCAGCTTGTGTTGAACGGGCGGGAGATTAGACTCACCAATATATTCAAGGTAAGTTGCAAAAAAAAAAAAAATGAAATTCATTAATAATAATAACACTCTTTAGTGGTAACCACCAGGCGAGGTTAATGCTCAAAGAATTTTCTACCACCTAACACTCGCAGAGTCTTATTATTATGTGGTCACAAACTCAAATGAATGAGGATGAATTCATTCACTGGGGGAGATTCGAACCAACGGATCTCCAACGAAACAATAACACAGGAAAGTAAATAAGTGAGAAGTGGGGGAGATGTGGGTATTATATTTTCACTTTAGTTAGGTATCTCTAGTATTTTCTACAAGAAGATAACATGTACCTTTCAAACTTACAATTCCTAATGAAATATGAGGGAATTAATGGGGATAGGTTTGATAAGGATTAGGAATGAAATATTTATGAAATAAACTTCTTCTAGTGCTCCTCACTTCTACGCTTTCCTTCTACTCTCATTACCTACCACTTCATCCACTTCTTATTTCCTGCTATCTCTTTCCCTTTTCTTCCTTTCCTCTTTCTTCATTTATCCTCTCCCCTCTCTATTATATATCTCTCTTTTTCTATAGTATCATTCTTACCTTAATCCTTTTTCTTGTTTTCCTCTTATATATTTAACTTTCTTTCTCTCTCCCCTATTTCTCTCTCTCTCTCTCTCTTTTCTCTCTCTCTATATCTCCCTCTCTTTATCCCTCTGAAAATGGAACATGTAGCAATCCAGAGTACATTACTTTGAAAGGTTATACAGTAATACACCCACGATTACAACCGGAGTCACCTCTCTCTCTTGGCTTTAATTGTTAGATACGAATGTACCGCACACAATTCTCAAGTTATAATAATAACACTCTTCAGTGCAAGGTAACTTGCAGGTGAAGCATTTTCTAGTCAAGTGGTTAACGGTAGTCAAGTGGTTAACGCGCTAGTCTGGTAATCCAGGTAGCGATAGCGTAGGGAATTGTTAGTTCGAATCCCACCCAATAAATGAACTTTTCCTCATTCATTTGAGTTTGTGATCACATAATAATGACTCTGAGGGTTAGGTGGTAGAAAATGCTTTGAGCATTAACCTCGCCTGGTGGTTACCCTTCACTAAAGAGTGTTACTATTATTATTAACTCTAAGAGATATCGTTATTACAGTAATTTATATTTATTTTTTCGTCCTTTTCCATCCACATTGGTTCGAGTCTAAGAAAAGAGGAAATGATTATTAATAACCTTAATGAAGTTAGCAAGTTAGGTGATTCATGTCCCAGGAAAGGCGTATTTTAGTAAAGCAAGTTTGAGTCATTCTATCATCACACTTGTGAAGAACACGAGATATCAGGATTCAGAAACCATTATATCTTTTGGACTGAATATACCTACATAAATGTTTTATTAAATAAAAATCCATTTTGTTATTTTTTTGCATGTTGATTTCAAAAAATAAATGCAAATTTTGTCGGTTATAATAACACATAATAGCAAATGCATATACCCGTCAATTTCATTTGAAGTCGAATTCGTGCAAAATAAATTGAAATGCATGCGAATAATGGATGCACGAGACATGTGACGCTCATCTCAGCTTTCATTTTTTAATACGTTTTTCATAACAAGGAATTTCTGTAAATTTAAAAAAAAAAAAATATGAAAGGAATTTCTGTGAACTTTGAAAAAAAAATTGATTACTTTTTTAAAAGTATGCATAGACTTAAAAACGTGTCAGCAAAATATCATCATCATTGTAAAGAATGTAAAGGAATTTTTGTCAATTTTTTCTTCTTCATTATCTCTATGAAACTTATTGACTTTAAAAATGAGTTTGACATCAAAGGGTGGCGTGGACAGACCCTGTCATTTGAATTGAACAATCTGGAAATGAAAAAAATCCGTGAAATGTCTAGCAATGAAGCACTGATTGTTCAAGGAGGCAGTGGAAAAATTCCGTGAAATGTCTAGCTGTTGTTGTTGTTGTTGTAGCCAGTTTGGCTACAGCTGGAGGGGTGAGTGATGGTCTCCAGCCAACTTTATTTCAAAGTTGACTCGTCCTGAACCTCATATTTCTATGTGTGATCAACCATCATGAGGACTTGGACTTTTCTTTATAAGCCATTAAACCCTCAGGAAACTGCAAGCTAGCCTGGTCTGTAAGGGTTGGCTAGTCTGTTCTCTGTTTATAGTCCTCTAGCGGGACTCTAGCAGACCCTGAAATGTCTAGCAAAGAAAGACTGAATTGTTCAAGGCGGAAGTGAAAAAATTCCGTGAAATGTCTAGCAAGAAGCATGTTGTTCAAGGAGGTAGTGAAAAAATTCCGTGAAATGTCTAGCAATGAAGCACTGATTGTCCAATGGAGGCAAATACACAAATACAAGGAGAAGAGACACAATCTTACTGTGGAAACATTTTAAACAAAAGAGCAGGGACGCCCTGGATATAGGTCTTTAGCCTGTATTCCCTCAACCTGTTTACGTAATGGCAGCATTATTGCTGTGTGTGAACAGTGATAAAAAAAGAAGGGACCCAGAAACATGTGAACAGAAGTGATATTGATTGCAATAGTGCAATTTTGTGATGGTGAAAGCTAAGGGACCGCACTGTGGTAAAAAAAACGAAAAAGGGCCCCAAAAGTTGGCCGATTGAGAGCACTTTTTATTATATTGAGTGGATCTGACAAAGTATTGATAATACCCAAAATGTGACATATTAACCTAGGATAGAGGATAGAGTATCCATTAATTATTGTACATACTTACATAGTGAATGGTGTACTATCCTTCTATTTATTAAAACCTGCACATGTACACTGCAGAAGCATGTTTAAAATTTCTCAAATTTCATTGAGATTAGAAAGATTAAGCTGTCACGAAATAGAAAGAGAGTGCCTAAAAAAGAGTGGGAGAGCCGAGAGAGAGAGAGATAAAGAAGAGAGGGAAAATATAGGAGAGAATGAGAGGGATAGAGAGATTGGAAATTAGATAGAAGAAATGAGAGAGATGAGAGAATAAAGAAGAAAGAGAGAAATATAGGACAGAGGAGAAGGAGAGATGAGAGAGATAGAGAGAGTGGAAATGAGAAATGTGATAGAGAGAGAGAGAAGGAGAGAGATAAAAAGAAGAAGAAATATAGGAGAGAAGAGAGGAGAATGAGAGACATAGAGAGAGTGGATATGAGAAATAATGTGATAGAGAGAGTGAGAAGATGAGAGAGAAAGGTACGAGAAAAAGCTTAGAAACGACAAAATAATTTAACTTAGAGTAGATGGAAAATTTTATATTGAGAACGCAATGAGAGAAGCTGCTATTGTGAAATGGAAAATTGAAGCTGTTTGAGGAGATAGAAATATGCAGACAAGTAAATGTATAGTCCTGGAACAAGTAAATATATGGCACTGTGACAAGTTAATACCTGATATAAAAGTGAGACAGGTAACATGGAATGAGAAGTAGTAATTGGAGAACATATAATATAGGTTTTGACGACAAAGTGAACTTTGTAGTTCAATTTGCTGGTAGTCAGCAAAACCGTCGCGCTGATATTATTTCTATCAATCGAACCCAAGACAAAAGTCTCATTATTGATCTCACTCTGAAATGGGAGACCAGGGAGACCAAAAATATAAACCAAAATGTTGAGACCAATGATGAAAAAAGAAAAAATTATCTTCCTACCATTCCATACTTCCAACAAATATAATTATCATGTCTCACATAGGGACTCTGGTTTGGTGCACTAGGCAGTGTATCACTATTTCTACTTGAATTTTTCAAGAAGCATAACATCAAGAAGAACAAGTTAAAAGAACTTGCCCTTATCATTTAGAAAGATACGACGCTTCACATAATACATCGCCATCTATACAGCTCTCCAGCCTAGAAAAAAAAAATAAAAATAATAATGTAACATTTTATAATATTATGCTTGATTTTGTCACTGTGTCGGTTTGGCAACCCAGGTTCTGGGCGTCAATAAACTATTGATTGTTTCTCTCATAGGGATCAAAAGTGTGAGAGGAAGATTTTTCAAGGCCTATTTTTGTGTCTACTTTTGTTATGACCTACATATGAAGTATTAGTTCTCCTCTGATAGACATGACCTTTTAAAAATAGTCATACTACAGTAAGGACAAACTATATCACAGCCTCAAGCGTCTGGTCTAGGCTAAAAAAGCCCTTTTTTATGGCTAAACTGTAAAAATACTGTAAAACAACAAGAGAAGATGGAACTTTAAACCAGTTCTCATCGATAACTCAAGTTAAGCAACGTCAAACGTAGTGATGAGAGGGATTGGTGACCGTTCTGGTTTCAATCCATGCATTGCAATACACGTTCTGCTGTTTTCGGTTCCACTCATGCTAGGTGAGTAAGGTAAGGTAAGCCAGCGTCGATGGCGCGTTGAATGCATCGGTTTTCGTAGGATCACCGAAGCCAAGCAACGTCCAGCGAGGTGAAGACTTCGTGATTGGCATTCCGGCCCAAACTGGGTAAGTTAATGTGGATAGCAGGTTTGTGAATTTCCTGCGAATGGAGGGTAACTGCACCGTCGTGATATGACCATGCGGTTGAAAACGACGTTAAACCAAAAAAGGAAGGTGAGGTTAATTCGAGTAGCTGGGTTACCTTTTGCCCAACGAATGGTGGGTGAAACCCTTGTCGTAGTATGAGGTTCAACCCGAGCAAAAGTAAATACACAATAAAAACTACGTGAAACATTTTTTTCTTCATGTCTGTCTAGTTCTAGTTCGAGACGCGTAGTCCCGGATGAAGTGAACGCAACCTGCCATGCATGACGGCCGGAAACCATCGTATCCTGCCCGGTAGGTTACTACCCTACCCGTGCTACAGTTAGACAGCGGCAGGTAGACAGCGAGCCAACAGTCGTTCCGGTGTTTCGGGGCATTAAAAAAAAGCTCTGAAAATCATAAAACACAAACTAACCCGAGCGACGGTCGGGAAGGGCTTGGAAAAAGAAACCCTGTTAATATTTTATAACTTTTCTGCTACGCTCGCAAGTTTACTGGCAAAGTTGAGACTCGAAAATGGAGCCGTCAACCCTTTACTGATTGTCCTGCAATGGAGGGAGTCTAATTTTGTGGCTTGCCTGTGATAGAAGAGCTTTTACTGGTAGTACATTGTTAGTCAAGTGGTTAACGTGGTTTTTAGTGCACTGGTACTCAAGTGGTCAATCACTATTCTAGTAATCCAGGTAGGTAGGAATCCGTTAGTTCGAATCCCACCCAGTGCATGAATTTTTCCTCATTAATTTGAGTTTGTGACCACATAGTAATAAGAATGAGGGTTAGGTGGTAGAAAATGCTTTGAGCTTTAACTCGCCTGGTGGTTACCTTCCACTAAAGAGTATTATTATTTTTTATTTTAGAAGAGTGTTCAATAAAGATCAGCTAGAATCTGAGGTAATAATAATTTCTTATTCAAATTAACGAATGGAAATTATAGTCCGATCAATCCAGCAATTGTTTTTTTTCTTACACCGTGGAATTATCAAATAAGTAGTTTGAGGAAAACTCACCTGATGCTTTTGGCGGTCAAATCATTTTACAATACGCAGCAATCCTCTAAGTTTAGATCAAGCGAAACGGTCGTTTCGCAGAGAACGCCTCCGAGAAACTACAGTGCTTATATAACGGTAAATATGTATAGTTTGTATGTATTTTGTTAGATAATTTCAAATGAATGTTTAGGCTTTTCGATCTCGCTAAACTTGAGAAAGCTCGAAACACAATTTAGACAAAACGAATCACAATTTGGTGAATAGAATACCGCGCTGTCTCTTTCTTTGTATAGGCGTTCTTCACACCTCGGCCAAGGTGTATGATTGTAAATTTCAAGAGACTTCTTTCAGTTTATTTGGTTTATTATTATTTGAGCAAGAATTTGAAAAACATTTTTTATATACTCGTATATAAAAGAAAATCTGTAACCTACTTACTTTGCTGAAGAAAAGATTTTCCATCATTAAAAAATATACTGCCAAATATGGTCACAATACTTCCTCGTGATTGATTCACAGTGTATAAACGTGGCAATTTTGAGATTTTATACTAAATTACTTATAATTATCTCCAGAGCCGTTATACTGATTTTCTTCCAATTTGTTTTATATGGTAGAATACCATTTCGACTACATTCTAGATGTTGTAAAAAATTCTGTATCGGCAAGTCGTAGACCTTATTTTTGCACTTTTTTGTCAAAAATTTGTATTTTCTTAAATATCAGAGCTAAATCATAATTAATCGAAAAATGTGATTAACGAACTATGTAAAATGCTGATACGCATACACATACAAAATTTTATCAAAATCAGTTCATGAGATACAAACGTATAAGTAAGAAGTGGTCAGGCGCATGGCCTCTATCTCCAAGAACCGCTAGTGTGAAGTTGATGAATTTAAAATGGGATCATCAACAGAATATCTTCTATATGTGTACACAATTTCATTGAAATCCTTTAAGTAGTTTCTGAGATTTGCTTATTACAAGGAATGTATTTAATAGACAGACACAAAACCAAAGTTTCTCAGGATGTTTCATAACCATCCAGAAATATGAAAAAAAACTGAAATCGGAGCAAAAAAATATTTTTTTTCTACAAAAACAAACACATACTTCCGATTCCTAATATTAGAAATTTCGCGGACGTAATATATCTTTAGTCCTCTTTATATTCCATGATGTATAATTGTATATTCCGTAGGTGTTCAAGGCATTTTCAAATCGGCTTTTCCAATACAAAAAGACTTCTTAAAGGATTCCCTTTGAACTTCTCTCCTATCAAAAAGGAGCAAAAAAATAATAATAAATAATTTGCGAGCAATTGACACAATTCATATAATCCTTTTTCCGAGAAGAACAACCTTGTTTTGAAGTCAGATCAAAGTTTCAATGTATAAAAGAGCAAAATATTACCAAACCTTTATTCTTTATTCGAATCTTTTAAATCTCTCCTGGCTTTTGGCAAGTTGTTTTCTCAATAAATCTAAATATAACTAAATGATTTGCTTCAAATAAAAAGAAAAAGAAAAATAGTTGCATTTACATACGGAACGTTTGATCTTCTTATGATTTGAATTTCTTGTTAAGAATTAAGATTGTAGAAAAATATTTTGTCAGGATGAAAACGTCATTTCTGAATACTCCTTATTTGGGTCAAATGTCACTTAAATAGTTGTATATTAAATATGTTCGCATACGGGATTTAACCATTACTTAGTAGGAAAGCTATCCGAAAACACATATTAATCTCAGCCAGCCTGAGTAACGTCCTGCTTTCAAGTAGTCAGGGCGAGGTTTTACCCTCCAATCGCTATAGGCATTGTACCAGCAACCCACGCATTAACCTCACCCGGATACGCCAGGCTCACGTGTTTGGAGGGAACAGAATTTTCTTCGAAAAGTCTGCCCCAACCGGAAATCAAACTCAGGATCTCTGGACTACGGGCTCTCGTCACAACCATTACGGCACGGAGGCTGGCCTCAATGCGGCAATGCAGAAACACGAAAAAGCAGAAGAGCACCAGAAAAAAAGGCTCATACATTCAATTATTCAGAGCACTGCAAAGGGTCAAGCTAGTACTCCAGGAAACGTTGCAAGGATATTAGAGATGTTTCTACCTGGAACCCGTGTTCTATTTATGGCACTGCTAGGGATTCAGCAAGATTTAATACCTCAGGGCCGGTGTCGACCCGTCTGCCATCAGCTTGGGGGAAGTCGTAATAAATTAGTGCAAGTTCAAGAAAGTTACTAATGTCCTCTAATATTTATTTGGTTAACCCTTGCTACACGCTTGAGCAGTTATCATTGGATGAATGGTAATTAAGTTATAGTTGCACTGTCATATAACTGGATTGGCAATTTTTATTATTATTATTATTATTATATTATACTTTTTTTTATATTATATTATATTAGGTAGACAAAGTAAAATATATACAATACAATACAATGAATTTATAAATAAAAAATAAATAGATTGAACAAAGAAACAAGAACAAAAAGAGAATAAAGCTAATGTCCTACCTAAAGGGCTGGGTGGCAATCTTTACCACACAACCCTTTAGTTTTTTTAGATCCACTTCGGGTTCGTTTCCAACAACAGGATGCACAACCAAGCTAAGCAGGAGCGGAACTACAGCATAGCATGCATCCCTATGTTCAACACGGATCAATAAATTAAATGCAAAACCAGACTGTCACCATCTACTTTCCATTGTCAATGTTTGTGAACTTCAGTGTTTCATAGAAAACCGGTGTAATTCACGAGAAATCTCGATTGATTCATGAATGTTTCCAGAGGGAATAAAGTCTTCTATCAAAAATATACCTAGTTAGTTGAAGTTTTGAATTTCGGTATTTATTATTTGATCACGGAATGTGGATTTAATTTATCTAACCATGAATTTAGTAATAATATAACTTAAAATTTTATCTGATCACGGATTCAGTAATAAATATTTCTGATCATGGATCCAGAATTAAATTAATCTAATAACAGTCATTATTCAATAGTAATAAATTTAGCTGATCACGACAGATTCAGTATTAAAAATGTCTGATAACAGATTCAGTATTAAACTAATTTGATAACGGTTTCAGTAGGAATTCAAGTTATCTAATTACAAATGACTTTTTATTATAAAATTTATCTGATAACAGATATAGAGTAGGAATTTAGAATTTAAGTTATCTGATTACGAATGACTTTTTATTATAAAATTTATCTGATAACAGATAACGGTTTCAGTAGGAATTTAAGTTATCTCATTACGAATGACTTTTTATTATAAAATTTATCTGATAACAGATAACGGTTTCAGTAGGAATTTAAGTTATCTGATTACGAATAACTTTAGCCAATAATAATAAATCTGATAACAGATTCACTATTCAATTTATCTGCTCACGAATTCAGTATTCCGACCTCGAAAACGAACATATTATAACCTAAACCCTCATTAGAACAGCCTCATTCTCCATTCACTCAGAACTTCATTTCCTCTCTATTGACTTGGAAACAGTCAAAGTATTCATTAAGCGAAACGCTAGGGGACAAAAGCTCGCCAAAGTGCAAACTAAAAGGTTTTGTCACCTTTGAATGCAAACACGACTTTGAAAGTGTCTAAATACATAGTAAACATTGGGTGGGTAACTATGTGAAGTTTCCTATTAATAGACGTTCATTACATAGAATTACAAAATAGGATTACATAGAAAATAAGAGTAGCTATAATAGTTGGGTTAAGGATTGGATGGAACAGATTGCCATAGGCAATAACTCCGCCCTTTAGTTAAGATATCTGTAAATATACATTTTTTTTCTGGTTTTACTTCCGAGAAATTTCTAATATTAGAAATCGGAAGTATTGTGTTCGTTTTTGTAAAAAAAAATATTTTTTTGCTCCGATTTCAATTTTTTTCATATTTCTGGACGTTTCATAACCTACTGAGTAAATTTGGTTTTGTGTCCGTCTGGCGGTCTGTCGGTCTGTCTGTCTGTCTGTTAAAACGATTCCTTGTAACGCGCAAATCTCGGAAACTAATCGACCGATTTTGATGAAATTTTGCACACATCTAGGAGACAATTTGTAGATGGTCCCATTTTGAATTCATTGAATTCGTACTAGCGGTTCTGGGTGAAAGAGACCATGCGCCTGACCACTAACTTTTTACTTAAACGCTTATATCTCGTGAACGGTACACCCGATTTCGATGAAATTTTGTGAGAATATGCATATTATTGTTTTACATAGGTTATTTATATTTATTTTTAAATTAATTAAAAATTTGACTCTGATATTTAAGAAAATCCGAAATTTTGGACAAAAAAGTCAAAAAATAAGGACCACGACTTGCCGATACAGAATTTTTTGTGGAATCTAGAATGTAGAAAAAACGGTTTTCTACCATAGAAAACAAATTTGAATAAAATCGATTAAGCCGTTTTGGAGATACAAGTAATTTAGTATAAAATCTCAAAATTGGCACGTGTACACAATGTGAAACAATCACGAGGAAGTATTGTGTCCATAATTGGCAGTGTTTTTTATTATTATCCGTGTTGTAATTTATTTGTTTTTATTACTTGTGTGTATTTTTCCTTCTAATAAAGTATCCAATAATAATAATGATAATAATAATAGGTTAGATAATTATACTCGTATTTTAGTCCTCGGATATTGATTTAATAGAAATTTAAGTGAAAAATCTTTCTCCTCATTAATTTTGAAGAATAATTTGGCCCCAAGACAGTATTGGTTATAGGGCCAAAGATTGCCTCTGAAATAGAGTTAAGGTTTTGTCTAGCAAACTATATGGCTAGCAAATTATGCCACATAAACTGGACTAAAATGAAATTTATAGAGTCGCTCTTTCACTATATAAAGAGTTTTTTTACCATGCCAATCCTAATAACAATGCATTCATTAGTCTAGAAATGTGTGATACTTTTCATTGAGTACGAGCTAGGACTTGAAAAAATCCACTTTTTCTTTTTGTCTGGGGGTGCTGCAGTTGCGCAGCTCCTTAGCACCGGCCCCGCCTGCCAAGGAGATGCTATGGTGCTTAGCTAATAGTATTCTTGGGAATATCAAACAGTATTTTAGGATTTCATTTTCGGAGATGAGTCCTTGGATAATAAGGATTTAATAGAAACTTATGAGCAACTAGAGACGTTTCTACTTCATGTATATCCGAGTATCAGACGCTAGAACTACTGAACTAAAGAGGAGTTTGTGGTCTACTACGTCAAAGATCGTCTCTGAGTATATACGTAAATATACTCGTAAGCATCAAAATATGTATAAGTCATAGTCGCGGATCGATGGCATGTTAAATACACCAGTCATTGTCATATCTCTTATATAATTAACGTCCAGCAAGGTCAAGACTTGATGAGTGACCACTCAATTTACAACCCGCGTGCTGCTGGGCATTTCCAGCCCAACCTAGGTTCGGTGAGGTTAAAGTGGTTGTCAGATTTATTAGTTTTCAGCGAATGAATTTCATGTTTCTGAAAAACCCTGTGTAGCTGGGGGGCTATAAAGAGGGAGAAGAACATACAGGGAATAGACCAGCAGAGTGGCTGGGGGCCTATAAACAGGGAGTAGATCAGCAATCTGATTGGGGGCCTATAAACAGGGAGTAGACCAGCGTTGGCTTGGTTCTGGGGGCCCTTGTCAATTATTATTCTCCTTGTAAGGACAATGGTGGAAATGATGAGTCATTCCTCCACTGTCTGGCTACCATCGTTCACGATGACGCCACCCTATGACGATGATGATGATGAAAAACCCTGTAGAAGAAGCTATAAACATGCAGACAGTTTTAATTAACTGCCATAAGTGAGCGCACCGGGGGACCCATTATTCTTTATTCCTCCTCTAGCCCCTCCTTTACATCAGGAATTGAATACCTGAGGTCTGTGAATTGAATTTTTGAATGCGAATGAGACATAAAGATCTAATCCGATGAGATAACATGAAAAGTGGCCTTTGTTTTGCATTTGATTATAACCTCTGCAATGATATTTATATCTGAGCTTCTAGTGTTTATTCTAGTCTAGTGGCTTAGCAACCAGTGGCGGTCGTGTGTTTTGAATAAGAAAGTCCTGAGGCACAGATATTCTACTGACAGATTTTTAATCGGACTTTTGTATTAGTCCCATCATTTTTTTTCCCTATACTCTCCAACCAACACTGAACAACAGTTCAGAAGTTTTTGTTTATGGCAATCTTTTCTACTCAAGCATTATACATTTATACTTTTCCTATCCTATATGTCTGGCTGGGGGACTATAAACAGGGAGAGACCAGCAGTCTGGCTGGGGGACTATAAATAGGGAGTAGACCAGCAATCTGGCCGGGAGACTATAAACAGGGAGTTGACCAGCAATCTGGCTGGGGGACTATAAGTAAACAGGGAGTAAACCAGCAATCTGGCTGAGGGACTATAAACAGGAAGTAAACCAGCAATCTGGCTGGGGGACTATAAACAGGCAGTAAACCAGCAATCTGGCCGGGGGACTATAAATAGGGAGTAGACCAGCACTCTGGCTGGGGGACTACATATAGGGAGTAAACCAGCAGTCTGGCTGGGGGACTATAAACAGGGAGTAGACCAGCATTGGCTTGGTTCTGGGGGCGAGCATTGTCTGTATCAAGCTGTAGGTACGAGGGTCTGGGGTCGAGGGTGTAGGGTATAGGCCAGGATCCTCATTGCTGCCGCCTACTAAGTTTTACAAGTCTACATAATACATATAAAGCAAATATGATTTCAAAATTTTCTGCTGATTGCCAAAGTACACAGCATACCATTCAGTAAAATATTTTTTTTCTTCTTTTTTTCTGTTCTTTTTTTTTTATTCGTATCTTTTTCATACTCCATGGATGTGGTTATGAATGATGTGAATTGAATTTTTCAGAACTGTCTCTCACACATTTCTTAGATTTGTTTTGGTGTTCACATGAACTGTTTTAGTGCATTCATCAGGCACTTCGATACAGACCCTCTACTTCCAAACCACAAACCAATCACTCGATATTCTCGAAGAGAGTATTTACTATTGTATTTTTCTTTGAGATGTTCTATACACGGTTCATATATTCTTTTTTCTCTTCGTCTACTTTTTCAGCTTGATTTCTATGTTCCATCATTTGATTCATTCCTCACTGTTTGGGTCTAGAATATCTAGAATGCCGTGACCACATTTCGTATCGAATTCTTAGTTGTATCAACCACCACGTCTTATGCTACTAATAATTGTCCCTCTTAGACAATATAAATAAATCACTATAGCTATACTAGTAACAGTAGACCCTATACCCTATAGTGACTAGTCTATGAAGTAACAGAAGAGTATGCCACGGACGAAACTGCTAAGGAAATCAAACATGTTACAAGCCCGAAGCATTTCTGAAAATTGGAAATGATTTTGTTGACTCAAGCTTTCCCATGGGAAGCTTGAGTCTCTGCCTTTACTATTCCCGCCTCCACTATGTCCGGAAAACCCCGAGTGTTTCCGGAAATCCCCGAGTACCCCCGGAGGTACTCGAGTGTTCCACTTTACATGTTCCCCCGTGTCAACATGAAAAGTCATTGCAAAATTACACGTCACACTTTGTTGTTCTATTATTAAGTTTCACATTATGTTTGGTTCCAGTGAAAATTCATGCTCTCTCTCTTTATTCCTCTGTGCATCTCACTCTCATACGCAGATTTTTTAATTTTATTTTACTTCCGATAAATTTCTAATATTAGAAATCGGAAGTATTGTGTTCGTTTTTGTAAAAAAAAATTTTTTTTGCTCCGATTTCAATTTTTCTCATATTTCTGGACGTTTCATAACCTACTGAGTAAATTTGGTTTTGTGTCCGTCTGTCGGTCTGTCGGTCTGTCTGTCTGTTAAAACGATTCCTTGTAACGCGCAAATCTCGGAAACTACTCAACGGATTTTGATGAAATTTTGCACACATCTAGGAGACATTCTGTAGATGGTCCCATTTTAAATTCATCGAATTCATACAAGCGGTTCTGGGTGAAAAAGACCATGCTCCTGACCACTAACTTTTTACTTAAACGCTTATATCTCGTGAACGGTACACCCGATTTCGATGAAATTTTGTAAGAATATGCATATTATTGTTTTACATAGATTATTTGTATTTATTTTTAAATTTAATATAATTTGACTCTGATATTTAAGAAAATCCGAAATTTTTGACAAAAAAGTAAAAAAATAAGGACCACGACTTGCCGATACAGAATTTTTTGTGGAATTTAGATTGTAGATAAAACAATATTCTACCATAAAAAACAAATTTTAAGAAAATCGGTTGAGCCGTTTTGGAGATACAAGTAATTTTCTATAAAATCTCAAAATTGGCACGTGTTTACAATGTGAAGCAATCACGAGGAAGTATTGTGTCCATAATTGGCAGTGTTTTTTATTACTTTCTCTAAACTCCTGTTATAAGTTTATTATTTCGGAATCAAAAATGAAGAAACTTGGTCGGAAGAAAAGAAGATAGTTTTCTTCCTACCAAGTTTCTTCATTTTTGATTCTCCAACCACCACCATTTTTATACAGAGGGTAACCTGCTGCATGTGTAGAAGGAACCATGTCCAACGTCAATACATTCATACGAAATATTTATTTTATAATAACACGTATTGCACAATATCATGTGTGTTTTCTATTTCTTCCTCTTCTTCCGAACGATTTTTTTTTCTTCTCAAAATAAACATCTTTTGAGTACATTTTTTCTCTCATATTTTTGTACTTGTTCTTCTCTCCCCTTGGACTTATTATAATCCTCTCTCTTTTCCCTCTCCACGACTTCACGAGGCTGTCAACAACCACACGAGAAAATTTATGAGAGGAAAAATAAACCGAGACTTGGCCAAAAACTGAGACAAGCTGGATGCGAAAGAAGAAGAATTGGAAGAGCTAGGATGGAGAGCTAGGAAGATGCGGGAGGATGATATTTAAAAAAGGAGAATAATGAGAAGGAGGGGACTAAGAGAGAGGAGAACAAAGAGCGGGGGAAGAACGAAGAGATAATGAAGAGGAGAGGTAGAAAAAGTAGGAGAAGAAATAAGAGCAGAAAGAAAATAAGAAGATGAGGATAGAGGAAGAAGTCGAGAAGAAAAAAAGGAAAGATAAGAAAATGGAGGAGAAGTAGAGAAGGGCAATAAGAAAAGTAGAGTGGAAGAAGAGGTGTATAACAGAAAAAGAAAGATAATGGAGCAGGAGGAGATATGGGATAGGGGAAAAGAGGAAGAAGATAAGTAAATAGAAGAACATGAGAAGACGAGGAGGAGATGAAGTGATGAAGGAGGAGAAGGAAGAAAAAGAGGAAGGGGAGGGAGAAAAATGAGGATTGCTGTCTCCTCGTTGAATAAAATTTACTATTATCCTCTAATAATCTTCTATGAACCCTCGATGATTTATGCAGTGAATGCAGGCTATATGCAAACTAATAACAATGATAATAATAAAACTGGGGTACGTACCAAATCAGGAGCGCAATAAAAATGGGAGTACTTTTACTAAATGTAAATCAAATTTGAAACAAAAATGAATAGAAGACTCCTCCGATTTTACTATTGATTAAAGCTTAAAGTAAACGAATAATAAGTATATATTTCCAACAAGTCTCATCTTCCCTCACCTGACAACTAAAATCGCGCCTAAGACATTTCCACAGCAATAAATCTTCTTAAATATTCACTAGAGAGACCTAGCATCGTGCCTGAGACACTCCCACAGCAATAAATCTTCGTTCCTTATCACTAGAGACACCAAAAATCGCGCCTGAGACGTTTTCAAAACAACAAGTCTTCGTCTCCCGTCAACAGAGACACCTCGGGCATCACAGCTGAGACATTTCCACAACAATAAGTGTTCGTCTCCCTTCACCAGAGACATCTAGAATCGTGCCTGAGACATTTCCACAGCAATAAGTCTTCGTCTTCCGTCACCAGAGACACTGAACCTAGAGTTATCAGAAAAGTTCAGCACATTATGCAGAGGATTCGAAGATGATGAAAACTTTTCATACTTATGTAAATTAAGAGGAAAAATTCCAAGACCTTCGTTTGCCAGAATTTTGCTGTCGTCCTTACAACTATTTATATTTACTTCCTATTTGTTCAGTCTCAAGGCACTTTCAAATATGTCATCATGAATAAAAAAGAAATGAACTTTATTAATGCAATACATTTTGACGGATTAACAATCTCTTTTGCTATGTGCATCTCAGCTTTAAAGTCGGAAGTGTCGAGAAGTATAGTTGCACAAAGAAAATTTGTTCTCTTGTTTGTCTGACAGATGTTTTCTTTACTGTCATTTTATTTTATCACTTATCTCTTCGATTATTTCCTCATTTTCTTACTATTCTTCTTCTTCATTAAAAAAATATCTCCTTTTCTTGTTAATTTTCTTCACATACCTTTTCTCTTTTTTCTGTTGGCGAATCCACCTGAATCAGATAGTAAGTTTGTATGTTTTGTTAAAGTTTTGGGTTATTAATTAAAATAATTATAAGGGACAGGTTACAACACAAAAAAATGGCTACAAAATAAAAAATACTCATTTTTAAAAAAAAAAAAAAAAAAATAGAAGAGGTTTCACAATCCATCCGCTGGAAACTCTTGAAAATGCCATCCACGTTAAGCTCATCCAGACTTGGTTGGTCCCAGAATATCTAGTATCACATAGGCCATAGGAATAGATTTTGAGTGCCCTCATACCAAATTCTAACCATGTTAGACATTGCTGAACTTCTGTAGACACCGTGGATAAGTAAATCAACATAAGCTTATATGGGATAATGGCTAGGGAGATATGTATTATATGTACTTTGAAGTCTGGGGTCCACTAACAACTCGTAGGGAAAAGTGAAAACCTATTTATATGGATAGCAACCAGTGACAGTATTACTAGAAGGAATTGGAAAATGATTAAATTTGTAGTTTTATAATACTAAGCTACCCACTATAGTTGTGACATAATAACCAAAAGAAACCACAAAAGTTGCTGAGCTGAACTTAATTGATATTACTGATATTGGTATAAGTAGGGCTGTCGGCTACGAAAGCTCTTTGTCACTGCGACCTTAGATAGATCTTTTGTGACATGCCTATGTTATTCTAAAATAGATCTAAGCTTTTAATATAGCTTAAGATTCTTTTAGTACTGATTACAGTAACTTCTTTAGGTGTTAAAATCAGCCTTGAGAAGTGTTTCAGTCATCAGTCGAGTGTGAGAGGCTGCTCCATGCACAGTCACAGAGAATGTGTTTTGCAGTCTCTGGGCCTCTTTACAGAGATGGCATTTTGCGTCTTAACTCTTTGCGGCACGGTGGTCCCAAGGAGGACCACATAAATGGGACCCTTACTGCACGGGCCCTCTGACTTGTTGTGCCCTGTGAAAGCTACGACAATGTCCGACTACAGCCGAACCTTTTATCCAATAGGAAGAAGCTTGAGTGGTCCCTGGCTGAGTGAAGCGTGCTGAGACGATACTAAAGACAGTTCTCATATGGACTACCGTGCAGTAAGGTACATTTTCCAAGTGGTCTTTCTGGGGACCACCGTGCCGGAAAGGTTATTCAAAAAATCGTTTAGATGGTAGGTAGTTGAGGCTACAATGGCCTGTTAGAAAGCCATTAAGGATTCTTAATTCCTCTTTGCTCACACAGAGCATTCATTGATATTAAAAGGAATTGGTGGTGGTTGCCCTGTAGGTTTTTGCATAATGTGACTTTGCTATAGTATCTTGCATACATAATGTCAATGTACTAGTATCCTGACATCATTTCTCTGTGACTTTTCTTCTGAGAGTATCATTAAAGTCTAGGCATAATGATGGTAATGAAATAAAGAAATGGCATACGTACGGAGCCATCAATTAAGGATGGAAAAATTCTGCAGTCTCTTTGATCTCATTTCAAGTCCTCTCAAGTTGAAACTTGTAGATGGGTCTCACTCTTTTACTTCCCTTTCTTTATTATTTTCCTCTTTATTTCTCCTTCTTTTTCCTCCTCCTCTCTCTCTCCCTCTCAATTTTTCATCCCTCAAAGTTTTCTTTATTTTTATCTCTCTTTTTCTCCTATGTTTCTCTTTTTAACTCTTAATTTTTCATCCCTCAAAGTTTTCTTTATTTTTATCTCTCTTTTTCTCCTATGTTTCTCTTTTTTTCTCTCAATTTTTCATTCCTCAAAGTTTTCTTTATTTTTATGTCTCTTTTTCTCCTATGTTTCTCTTTTTAACTCTTAATTTTTCATCCTCAAAGTTTTCTTTATTTTATCTCTCTTTTTCTCCTATGTTTCTCTTTTTTTCTCTCAATTTTTCATTCTCAAAGTTTTCTTTATTTTTATGTCTCTTTTTCTCCTATGTTTCTCTTTCTCTCTCTCTTAATTTTTCATCCCTCAAAGTTTTTTTTTTTTTTTATCTATCTTTTTCTCCTATGTTTCTCTTTCTCTCTCTTACTTTATCCTTCCCTACATATTTTTCTTCTTATTTGTTACTAAATGACTATCCTCTTTTTATGTATCATTCTCTACCAGTCCTGTTTTTTGTTCCTCTGACTCTTTCTCAATTATTTTTCTTTCTCTTTTTTAAATGTATCTCTTTCTTTATTTTTCATCGTCTCTCTTTCCCTCTCTGCTTTCTTTCTCCCTCATAGTGTCTGCATCTCTCCTTTCTTTCAGTTCTCGAGATAGAAACCCTACTAATTCTGTTGCTTTTCATTTGAATAATCCTGAAGAGAACACGGTTGGAGGAAACCTTGTATCTAGTTTTTTCGCTGCAATTTATTTTCATGATGTAGAAAAATTAAAACAAAAGAGGATCCCAAGATTATGGTGTTCACTAAAGGATTAACAGGATGTTTCTAGAGGCGAGATTTTACTGAGGGTAGATTGAAGCATGCGGCGTACAACGGATAAATGTCCTGGAGCACGTCAGATGAAGCAGGCCACAATAATTCTTCTGAAACATAGCTCAATAGACTATAGCCATTCAAAGAAGACATGACACCTGCATGATGGATACTTTGCCTCAAAATGTTGGACTCACTGAAATATTTGAATTATAATTTTGGTCTATACTGTAATTCTCAAAATTATCATGTGCTTTCTATTGAGATAATCTTGAAGTATACTGCAGTGTATCCTGTTTGTCCTATCTCTTTCCACCTCCTTTCTCTATTTCTCTCTCCCTGTCTCCCCTTTCATCTCTCTCTACCTGTCTCTCCTTTCATCTCTCTCTACCTGTCATACAAAAAAGGAAAAACTTGTAAATAAAAATGAATAATAATCTTTTAAAAAACATTAAAAAAATAAATGTAAATACCAAGGACTACAGTGATATTGATTCGTGGAAAACAAATATCAAGGGTAATAACCATCTGACTTGCTTACATGTGAACATAAGAAGCCTTAGGAAATACTGGGATAATTTGATGCTCACCATAGAACATGTACTAGATTTTATTGATATTTTGGTGCTTACCGAAATAAATGTCCAGGAAGAAGAGGCATCGGTGTACAGAATAAAAAACTTTAAACAGGTAACAAAGTGTAGAAAGAATAAGAATGGAGGAGGAATTACAGTATATTACAAAGATAATTTCGAGATTGAAGAAATGAGGTATGACCTGGATCAAGCTGAAAATATTAACTTCAAAGTTTTTAAAAACAAACAGCTAATGTATATTGTTCTAGCTATATATCGTCCCCCTAATAACAATGTAAATTCTTTTATAACAGATCTCCAATGGTGGCTGGCGAACGCCACAAAGAAAAACTGATAGCGTTCTGATGATTGGTGACATCAATATTTGCACACTAAAGAGATCCGCCCACAGTGCGTCCTATACGAATCTGCTGTCTACCCAGGGAATGCTGCCGGTGATACAAACTGCTACCAGGGAGGAGATGCTCTCAGGTAAACCGACTGTATCTTGTTTGGACCACATTAATGTGAGACTGAAACATAAGTACGAAATGAACTCGGCTGTGATTCGAGAAAAGATCGCAGACCACTATTTCGTGGCGCTACAAATATACAAAACACAAAAGAACGTAACTGAAAAAAGAGAATTACATCAAGTTAATTATGTGCTTATTAGAGATGAACAAAAAATAAAAGATAAAATTTCAGAATATGATTGGTCAGAATTAGAGAATGATCAAGAACCAAATCAAATATATGGCAAATTGGTGGAAATATTCCGAAAATTTTACGAAACATCTTCTGCTCTGAAACCTAGGACAAAAAAAGATGATTTGTTTCCGTGGGTCAATGCAGAAATTAAGGGACAAATTTCAGAAAAGAAAAGGCTCTATCAAAGGTGGAGAAATAATAAAAATAACGTCTTATTACACGAACTGTACAAAAATAAAAGAAATGAAGTAACTAACATGATAAAAAAACAAAAAAGAATATTTATGTTCAAAAAGTTAAGAGATGCCAAGGGAGACATGAAAAAAACATGGCGAACTTTAAATTTCATATTGGATAGAAAAGAAAGAGAGTCAAATCTAATGATTTTAACCAAGAACTTTCAGACAACTAATTATACGCAGCTAGCAAATAATTTCAATTTGAATTTTAAAACACAGATAAAAAAATTGAAGGAAGAAAATAAGGGCCAGAGCTTTTCATTAGATTTTCGACCTCATGAGTTACAGAATACCCTAACTTCTCTGCACATTAAACCACCCAGTATAACAGAAATTTCAAAGATCATTAAAGACCTCAGGATAACAGGACCGGGGATCGATGGAATTTTTCCGGCAGATGTTAAGAAAAACCAGGGAGCCCTGGAGCGTGTTATTACTTACCTTATTCGACGAATAATCCAGACAAATAAAATTCCCGAGGCAATGAAAATCTCTCATATTACTCCCCTGTACAAAAAAGGTGATGTGCAGAACTACGGGAATTATCGCCCTGTCGGTTCCTTATGTTTCATAGAAAAAATATTTGAAAAGTACTTAGAAACAAGGACAAAGAAATATTTGACAGAAAACCAAATATTGGCACCCTTCCAGTATGGATTTCAAGCCAAAAAAAGTACTACTACATTATTAGAAGACTTCTCTGAAATTTTAAATCATTCTCTTGACCGCAGAAAATACATTATAATACTGTGGCTTGATCTGACACGGGCCTTTGAAACTCTAGACCACGAGAATCTACTATCGAAATTTAAGAGCATCGGATTCCACCACCAGATTTTTAAAGACTATTTATCTAACAGGAGTCAAGTGACCAAAGTGGGAAAAATAAATAGCGAAAATATCGGTATAGAAGATGGCTTAGTGACCGGCGGTATAAACAGTCCCGGCTGGTTCAACATATATACATATGATATCAAATATCTTAACTTGCAGAGTAGACTCATGATGTTCGCAGATGATTCTTGTTTAATTTCCATTCATACAAACCTAGAAGTAGCAGTCCATAATGCACAAGAAGATTTTATTAAAATTCAAAAGTACTTTTACAACAATGATATCTACATAAATCAGAGCAAAACAGAGGCGATGGCAATGGGGACCGCCAGAGGCATGGCCAATATACAACAGCACCGGATACAATGTCACTCGAGGTCTTGTTTATTTAACGAACTCTACAAAAATCCATGTCAGTGTAAATACTTAGCCTATGCTGAAAGTTGTAAATACTTGGGAGTAAATATCGATGCAACATTTAAAATGAAGTCACATGCAGAAATCTTGTGCAAAAAACTCCGAGTGATTAACTACCAACTGAGAAAAGGAAATACAAGCATGTTATCTACAAAAACAAAAGCAATGTTATACCATGCGCTTGTAGAATCAATCCTACGTTATGGAGTAACCCTGTACACATTTTCACCTCATACGCCTTGGACCCAGTTATTAGTGTACAAAAGAAAATTTTGAACTACCTCTTTGGGGTGAGAGAACAAGAATATCTCAACCCTCGAAACCTGGCAAAACTGTCCGTCTTAGCCAAAAACTTCCACAATCCTCAATTCAGGAATAAAAAACAAACGGTGTATGAAATAAGGAAAAAACATTTCCAAGCATCTGTTGCATACACTAAATATGGAGAAAGATTAATTTCATATATTGTACCCCACTTATTGAATACATACTGCCAAAAAATATATTAACGAAGAAAATCTGTACAAAGTTAAGGAACTTTTCAAGGACCAATTATTGAAAGAACAACAAGAATGATAGGAAATATACCTTTAGTCTATTTATTTTTATTAGCCTTCAATACCTTTAGCCTAATTATTTTATTACAAATACCTTAAGGATTAACATGAAATTTTACTGTTTTTAGGAAATATCTTTTTTTTTTTTTTTTTTTTTATGCATAATTCTTGTGTATGATGAGGAACAAAATTTCAATATAAATCATAGACCAAATTTATAGGCTATCGAAAGAGAAATAGATAGAAGCAATCACCTTAGAAGTTATTATTTATTAGCTTAGGTGATTTATGTATGCTTATTATTGTAAAAAATATATATTATGAACTTTTTCAAATCAAAATCAATCCTTTCATCTCTCTCTACCTGTCTCCCCTTTCATCTCTCTTTCTGTCTCACCTTTCATCTCTCTCTCTCTCCGGTAGTCTCGAGTCTTTTCTTCATGAATTCTTTAGTGCGGGTGATTCTCAAATGTACAAAAGCTTTTACAGCTCTGCCTGTCCCTGGCTGTTGCAAGTACGTGCCAAACATTAAAAGTCATTACAACCCTTGCACAGGCCTGGGTTGTGTTGGTTGCCGTCACTGTGACCAGGGGCTCGTTTCACAAAAAAACTTTACACTTCATAATTCATAAACTTTACACTTCTAAAATATTTCTGTTTCATAAAGCTATACAATTAACTTTATGATTTCCTGATATTCAAATAAGATTATTGACAACCTGATATTAAATAAGACCCATAACGCACGCAAGGAGTACACAGGACTGTCTTTGGACATGTACAGGTACACAACGGGGGGATCATAATTAGGTATAAGTACAGGACTGTGTGTTACTTGAAGGTTATTGTAAATGCAGGCTCTTTAGAGTTTATTATAAATAACCTGGTATTAAATAAGGCCCATAACACATGTAAGGAGTAGGCAGGACTGTCTTTAGACATGCATCCAAGGGGAAGGGGGATTTATTGTTGAAACTTTCGAACACATGCATCGTTCAGGCTCACATACGTACTCGTATATAATTATTTATAAAAGAAGAGAATTCACAAATAATTATTACATATATTTCCAAACAAATATTAACCTTTCTATCATACAAATTAGCTTTCTGTAGTGTATGTGCAGCGGTTTCATGGCCACAACCAATGGAAAATGATATTTTCACTTGTGCCTACAGCGTTTAACATTATTATTTTGTGCTGAGTGAAATTTGAGATTTCTTTGTAAAGTCTCCTCCTTCAAAATTATTTGTGGGTGTGCGCCTGATGACCGGGAAAATTAAATCTAATTTGTGCAGAATTGAGAAAGCTCTCTCTCTCTCTCTTTCTCTCTAACTAGTATTAATGTGCAGAAAAAAGACAGAGGGAAATAGAGAGGGAGGGTTGGAGGAACCTGACTTTCGCACGTGTTCATAATCATAGTTACGATCTCGGCGCTAATGAATACATAATGAGAGAGCAAAGTAAGCCATTCGCGAGATTTCGAAAGCCATTTAAGTGTGCTGTTGAGTATTCTTGGAAAATAATTACCTTTGTAACTGAACTATGTAATAGCACAAGGTACTTAAGTCAAGTAGCATTACGACTACAGCATGGATACTTCTTACGTTGTTTGCGTACAATTCCGTGAAGTGTGATTTAATACAGCGCACTGCGTTGCCAAGTTTACTTTTTCTCCGTATTGAGGAAATAATCGGAATATTTAATGGCGGTTTGTTTGCCAACGTTGCTCAAAACAGAAAACCGACTTTCATCAGGTAAACACGATACTAAGAATAGAAGAAACTTTAAAGACTTTTCATATTATAGCGGATGTATAAATTGTATAATGTACCTGTTCAACTGCAAATGCAAAGAAAAGGTACTAGAATAGAAAGTTCCCCCTTAAAGTTCCTATTATGCAAAATACATAGAGTGCCTAATATGTATCTATTAACATATTTGAATACATCAGGGTCTTACGTATATAATTTAGGAGGGGAGGGGTAAATTTTTGGGAATTCTTTTCATGTACTGCCAACCTTAAGCTGGTTTTCTTTATCTTATTAATAATTATATTAGGAACATAGATAATTGAGGCTTTGGTCTCAATAAAATTAATTGATAACAGAAACTTAGATTTGAGTTTGTGACAACATAATTGTAATAAGACTCTGAGGGTTAGGTGGTAGAAAATGCTTTGAGCATTAACATTTGAGACATGCATCGTTAAGTGATTGTAAATTGAAAATCGTCTCCTTCCTAATTTATTTCGGGAGGGTTCGCACTCCCTAAAATTCGAACCTGAACATCACCATAGACAATCGGAAAAGTAGCGTGTTTCATATTGCATAAGGAGCATGGAAAACTCATTCGCATTAGCACTCGCTACATAGATGAATAATTAAGGGATTTATGAATTAAATAGGAGCGCAAATAGACAAGAAATAGTGTTTCGCACACGGCTGCTTTCAATTCGCCTTGCTCCTCCGCGCTGATGTATTTAAAGGATGTAAATGGGTTAGGTAAATAGGAGCTTCTGCTTCGTCTTTATACGTGAACCTCCTTGAAGAAAGGAACTGTGCAACTCATAAGACATTGAAATATAGTATAGTATATTTATTAGTATATATGTAAATATATATTATTTCCGGCCCCACCCAGGCTGGGTGAGGTTAATGTGGGTAACTGGTACGATTCCCAGTGAATGGAGGGTAGAACCTCCGTCCTGATCCAGGAGGGAAAATCAAATAGAATCGTTGGCGTTAGGAAGGGCATCCGGTCGTAAAAATGTGCCAAAACCAACCAACCTCAACCATGACGTTGAACAACGTCGACCCTGCTTAAGCGGGATAGGATAGGCTAAAAGAAGAAGAAGAAGAAGTAAATATAAATTAGTATACAATACATACAGGGTGGACCAAAAAAAACGTTTACACCCGTTAATGGTAGATTACTGACGACATTTCCAGGCCGGATCTGGAATCCGTTTTTTCGGATTCGCCTTCGTAACTGCACAAAGTGATTTTTTGTAACTTTCCAAAAAAGTCCGACTATGGCTTATTCTTCGGGTCAGTGCTTTGTTTCTGTTTAAGATGAGTTGATTCTGAACAGTTCTACAGAAAGCCAACAAAATTTCGCTGTTTTAAGCTACACTATTTTGTTTTTTACGGTTTGGTTTGTCATTTTTTTTTTACACCTGAACAGAAAAAAACACACGAAAAAACTTTTTTACTAAATAAAACACTCGACATTTGTCCGAACAAATTTTGGCACAGACACGGGCAAGTTTGATAAAAGTTGGCGGCCGCCCCGAGGATGCTAAAAAATAATTTTACGATTTTTTATCACGTGATCTTCTGGGAAAAATTATTAGATGTTTGCCAAAAACTCTTCAAAATTCCTAAGAGTTTTCTAGCTGTAGACTGTGTAAGGGCGTCTTGTATTGTTTACAAAATTTGTTTACATTGCTGTTTTTGAATACCGCGGTCTTACATGTCTTCATCAGCCAGTTTAGGAAAATTCAAATGATAGTTTTCTTGCTTAGCAGATTGTCTGTCAATGGTGTTAGCTAGATGTGCTAGTGCTAAGAGTAAGAGTCGCATGACCGATGTTCAATTCTCGGCGATCAATATTTTTTTAATTATCAAAAAAAATCTGATGGAATATTTTATTCATACCTGTATCGGACTTGTTGTAACACCAACAACTTATGGTTTTTTTGGAGGTAATACCATAATATGTAAATTGAGTTATATCAGATACCATTGGTATCACAATTCACATAATTATTATTCATGTAAGACCCTGAGAGACTGCCTTGATAATGGATGGTTTTTCTTATGCTTCCCTAAGAGAGAAAATAAACTGGTGAATTTTCCTAACGAAAGTAGAGTTCATAAAATAATGCCAGGTAAATATGTATAGGTAGGTTCTTCTATCATAAACAATACTAATTAAATAACAAATATTTACTGACTGCCAACTTCTAATAGAAATCCTGAAAAAAAAAACAAGATAATATTTTGTAAAATGAATAAAATTTTATTATGTTTTATACTATTTGGGTATAATCAAAAAGGTATTAAAAATAAACATTTTGTCTGAGTATGTTCAATGAGAAACGATTAGAAGCGCACGATTAGCTCAGTGGTAAGCTAGTCACTTTCCATGCGGAAGATCCCACCCGGGTCCGAACGCCAGAGACAGCAAATCATGTTCCGTCTAATGTTGCGGAAGATTTCAGGTTTTTCTGTCAGGTCATGAAATGCCAACAGGATTCTTGCTACCAGATTCTGCTACTCTTGCGTCTCCACTGGTATTTCGTAAACTATGTTTTTCACGTGATCCCAAATGTTCCTGTTGGCAGCTCCATATTCTGCCAAATGCAAATCTGCCATTTCAGCATTCGAATAATAATTATTATGTAACTTGTACTAAAAAAACTCAAGAAGTTTAAAAATAATCTCTATATATAAATGTCAAAGACACTCACTGACCACTGACCACTGACCACTGACCACTGACTGATCATCGCTCTACAGCCCAAACCGTAAGTCCTAGGAAGCTGAAATTTGGTAGGTAGCTTTGTCTTATAGTCTAGATGTGCAATAAGACGGGATTTTTCGAAATTCCCACTACAACACCTGCCATTGGCGAAAAAGGATTTTTTGCTTTCACGGCCATGCCTCGGCCCGCAAAGCGGGCGACAGCCTGCTTGTATTTCATAGAATGCAGAAAAATATGCTTGAAAACTATCATCGAGAAACAAACAATCATTCATTTGACTGGCCTTTAATTAATTCCAAGGAAAATAATTATCAGACATAAATAGCTAATTACTCTTTGAGTACAAGACGACCCTACACGGTCAACACTTTTAAGATTTTGAACATCATTTTTTGAGACTTACCTGGTTCGTTTTCCCAGAAGATCACGTGATGAAAAATCGTAAAATTATTTTTTAGCATCCTTGGGGTGGCCGCCAACTTTTATCAAACTTGCCCATGTCTGTGCCAAAATTTGCTCGGGAAAATCTTGAGTGTTTCAAAGTGTAAAAAACTTACATGAGAATTTTTTTTCTATTCAGGTGTCAAAAAAGATGCCAAACCAAATCGTAAAAACAAAGTAGTGTAGCTAGAAACATCGAAATTTTGTTGGCTTTCTGCAGAAATGTTCAGAATCAACTCATCTTAAATAGGAAAAAAGTTCTGACCTGAAGAATAAGCCAAAGTCGGACTTTTTCAGAAAGTTGCAAAAAATCACTTTGTGCAGTTATAAAGGCGAATCCGAAAAAACGGATTGCAGATCCGGCCTGGAAATGTCGTCAGTAATCTACCATTAACGGGTGTAAACGTTTTTTTGGTCCACCCTGTATAAGTAAATATAGTGTATAAGAAAATATTTATTACTATCCGTTTCCTCGTGCTTCGTAACGGCATTCAAACTAACTGATGGAATAGAATAAATGCATCAACAATGCATATTTTTTTGTAATTCAGTGGTGAGTTTATTCAAATACCTGAATAAATTAGTTAGGTATACAAACACATATGTATATTGGGCGGATTTTCACAGCTCTTCAAGGGATAAGGAATGTGTGTACAGGTCATGCGTCTACAGTAGCTCCTGTTTTATGGCTATCTAATAATTGAAAAGGTGAAACACTCATCTTTTAAAAAAAGTGCTCTATTTAGACTTTTAGACTGTCAGCTTGAGACAGCGAAGATATAGTGAATTCGAAAAATTAAACGGTCTATCTTTAAGCATTTCTCTACTATTTATATGTGATACATATTGATTATTTACTAGCCGGAAGAAATTCCTCTTCTGGACTGGGTACCGAATGACTGGTCACTCTTGGTTTAGATTTTCCACCAGTTCACTTTTCTGTTCTCTGTTAAATAAATGTAAAATAGATTGATTCACTCTTACACCATACATTCGTACATTATTAGTTATTCCCTTAGTTAGTACGACATACACATCAATTGGCGACGATGGAGAAAGAAATCAAACAATGGAGGAACAAAAGGGCGACATTCAAGGCGATGCTTACGAAGACAGATGGAAAAATTTCACCGGACTGCTCACCGGAACAGCTGACGGCATATGAAGAACTTATTGTGTTCTATAGAAAAAAATACGAAGAAGCTCAGGACACATTGGATACACTGGTACAGGAGGAAGAGTTAGAGCAGGAACAAAGTTACAGGTTTTCAATTTACGAACTGATAACAGGTATGACTTTAAAAAATTTACAATTGAGAAACAAGATGGATACACCTAAAACAAGCAATCCCCAATCATTATGTACATCAAATTTAAATTTTGTTCCTTATCAAGAGGACGAAACTTTTTCGAATTTTGTCAAACGACTTGAAACTTTCATGTTGCTAAAGGGTAATTCAGATGACAAAATGAAGGTATATTTTTTTTTTTTAAAGATGAGTGTTTCATAGCCTTTTTTATTTCGTAGCCATGAAACAGGAGCTACTGTAGACGCTTGTGGTCTGTGTTGTAGCCTGCCCATCCCGTAGTATGCCTCCCCTCTGATGGGCGAGAAGTGACACAATACTTCCCATTTAGGTGCTGGGTCAACACGAGCGCACCGGAAGGTATCCCTTACAAACAATTGTAACCAAATTAAGAATACAAATTTTTGTCGGCACGGGGGATCGAACCCGGGACCTTCCGCATGGCAAGCGAGTGCTTAACCACTGAGCTAATCGCGCGCTCTACTACTACATGCTTTATTACCTCACATACATGAGAAATTATATGATATTTGTGCCCCAGATAGCCCTATTAATAAGACATATGAGGAACTTGTTAAAATATTACAAGAACATCTAGAACCAAGGCCTAGTCTCTGGGCACTACAAAATAAATTTATAAACCGTACTCAGGAACATAACGAATCTGTCCTACAATTTTCGACAGAACTAAAGAAATTAACCAAGTACTGCGAGTTCAAGTGCGAGCGGTGTGAGCACTGCACAGCGGATGTATTCCTGAGCTTGCAGTTCATCAGAGGACTCGCTGATCCAGAGGTGCGGATGCGGCTGCTGCAGGACAAGGATAAGAAGAGCTTCAAGGACGTGGTGGACTTAGCTTTGACGGTTGAAATGGCTAAACAAGATAATTCGTGCATGGGGGAAAGTAGAGTCAAGGCGCCTATCGGGTTGAACCAAATAAAAACTACGCCTACGAACGTAAGTTACAACCCTATTCATGTTACAAGGGAGAACAAGATTATTTCAGAGCCTAGGAGATCAGAACAGAGTGCCGCAAGTAAGCACACTGATGCTAGTACAGACCCAAATGATTTGAGAGGTAAATGCTATCGATTTGGGAATCCTCAGCATAGGGCCAATGTTTGTAAATTTCGGAACACATTTTGTTCAAAGTGTAACAAGATCGGTCACATTGCTAGAGTCTGTATGTCATTTATTAAAAGTAACAAGCATAAAAACCATACAGTAGAAGAACAAATTTTAGGAGAAGAATCCAATTACGAAGTTAATTTGATACGTAGTAAAAAAACTGATAAATGTATGGTACACGTACTAATAGAAACAAAACCATTCCAAATGGAGGTAGATACAGGAGCCTCCATAAGCTCTATTTCTTATGACGATTACAACAAATTAAATCTGAATAGTAAGATTTACAAAACTAGCATAGAAATGAAAACTTACACTGGCGAAATCATAAAACCTAGAGGAGTGTGTTTTGTGAAATGTAACTACAAGAGTCAAAATTTTGTTGGTAAACTGATCATAGTAAATCAGATGGTAGACCCTATTTTTGGTCGCGACTGGATTCGCGAAGTAAACTTGGATTGGGCTGAAATAAAAACATTAACATCTGCAAAAAGCTCACCGTTGAAACACTTACTTGCGAAATATGAAAATGTTTTCAGTGACAAGATCGGAGTCATACCGAGTGAACTGGGCCATCTCGAGCTGAAACCAGACGCGACTCCAATATTCTGCCCGCCGTGTCCAGTGCCGTATTCACGGAAATTGAAAACCGAGGAAGAGCTGCTGCGACTTGAAAAAGAAGGAATCATCACGAAGTCATTCTTCAAGACATCAGCTGCATTTCATCCATCCATCAAGATGCAGCTGAGGAAGGTGCCAAATAGCGACGGGGAATCTCCCTACTCTATGATGCTTGGAAGAGACCCGAGAACAAGACTCGATGCTATCATGAAACCTCCGGAGCTAGAAACAAGGAACACTCAACCAGCAGTCTCACACAAAGGCAGATTTTTCAATATAGGAGACCGAGTGCAAGCTCGCAACTACTTCCGAGGACCAAGATGGGTATTTGGAAAAATAACAGAGCGAAAAGGATTGCTGCATTACGAGGTGACTTTGGATGATGGACGGGAGTGGCGGAGACATGTGGATCAGATCCGACTCACACATTACAGGGGGAACATATGATACATATTGATTATTTACTGGCCGGAAGAAATTCCTCTTCTGGACTGGGTACCGAATGACTGGTCACTCTTGGTTTAGATTTTCCACCAGTTCACTTTTCTGTTCTCTGTTAAATAAATGTAAAATAGATTGATTCACTCTTACACCATACATTCGTACATTATTAGTTATTCCCTTAGTTAGTACGACATACACATCAATATGTCTGTTAGATTGTACTGTATTTATCTTTACACTTTAGGAGTTTGAATAAATAGACGGCATATACAATATAATGGGTACATGTAAGTTTTTATGCATGTATAATTATATATGTATAGAAATAGAAAATAAAATGATAATAACGCGATTCCTAATGTAAATAACTAACCCTTTAACTTGCTCTTGTGCTTGATTGGTGCTTTTACCCTGTGCTTAATTTTAACCGTGCATTGGTAGTCAAATGGTTAAGGCGCTAGTCTGGTAATCCAGATAGCTTAGGGAACCGTTCGAATCTCACGCAGCATCAATTATTCCTCATTAATTTGAGTATATGATCACATAATAGTTAAGAAGACTCTGCGGGTTTAGTGGTAGAAAATGCTTAGTTGTTGTTTGGCAATAAGCCTGTCCGTCTACTGTATATTTATGTATATTTTCGGAAATTTCTAAAAAGAAATAAACCTGCTCAAGCTTAGGTAATAGAAAGTCGTGTGATGTTCGTTCAGACCAGTTATTTTTCGTTGGAAAGTTTGAATTTCTGGCAAAACCGAGATTGCGAAATATGTACAATAAAATTGGCTGGGAAATTATTGCAGTCTTCTTCACAGAAAATACTTTGCAAACAGAAAAAAATAAAACTGTCTCATTTAATTACACTGTAAATATTTATTGTTTAATAAAGTTATAGAGTTAGAGTTATCATATTTTTGTTAATCACAATCGTTATGTCACAACTACTCAAACTTGCTTTTTACTAAATTTACGCTGAAACCGGGACTTGAACCACCGACCTCCAGGTTTCAAGTCCGGCGCCTTATCGATCAAGCTACTGAGGTCGGCTACACGTATTTTACTATTTACTTTAATGAAGTTCTAGTTTTCAACTCAATTAAAAAATCTTTTTAACCTCATTTTTTTTTTATCATCGTCTGAACATCGGCAGGATAGGCAAGGGTTAATGCAAATATTAGAACCTGAAGGTAAGATCTGATATAATATAAGAGAAGACGCTCCCATCTTGCTAAGGAACAGAAGAAAGAGAGTGAAAATAAGAGAGAATAAAAGAAAATAGTGGCGGATAGAAGGAGTTTGAGAGGAGGGAACAAAATAAAGCCAAGCCAGTGTCGATGAAGTACGGGAAATAGAATAATGAAGAGCATGTGAAAATAATGTTACATCTATTCCTTGGTATTATTGTAAAATTAAAAGAAGCAACTTTTTTTAATTGTAAATGAAGTTAGTTTTTGAAAGAAGGAAAGATTATCTAGCTCTAAAATATTAAAATATACATATTCACATTATGAAGTAAATAAATTAATAAAATTAAGCAAGATTTAATGGTTGACTGATATCTGCTGGATCGACGTCTTTTTCGTAGCCATGAAACAGGAGCTCCTGCAAACAAATCTAGATTTTTTTAAAACAAATTAGATGAAATTTTTTTGTCGGCTCAGGGTATCAAACCCTCCTTCTTAAAATCGAGTGCTTAACCACTGAGCTAAATGAATCTCTTTCTCTGCCACTAAGGGCCAAAGAAAACAGCATTAGATTTAATCTATTCAGAAGACACTATCCCTAAACTTGGGCTATAGTGTCCTGTGATTGGTTGAAAACTCTTACTCAAGGAGCGGATTTACTTTAATCCTTTTTCAAAATGTGGCCTTTATTGGCTTCTATAACTTTAAATTATGCACACTATGTTGGGACACCCTGATAGAGAAGTATTGTGAATATGTTAATATGAAGCATAATTTCTTCTTCTCGAATAAAGGAAAATAAATAAGAGACAAAGATACGTGCGCTAACAAAGATTCGCAGCTTCTTTTCAGTGTAGGAGTGTTTAATTTATTGCGAAGAACAGAACGGAATATATGCAAAACAGAGGAATACTGACTTAAATATACAGGATGTATCAGAATAATACACAGGATGTATACAGAATGTATCAGAATATACAGGATGTATCAGAATATGTTGGAATAGGTCTGGCTGGGGGGCGCTAAACAAATGCGGTACTAGCTATGTCAGGACAAATGACAAGAACACAGATCGTTGGCGCCCTTGACAGGGTTGGTGTTAGGAGGGGCATCCAGCCGTAAATTTTGAAGTAGGAGTGACAGAACCAAACCAAATAAACCATTCAAAATAGGTTGGCCAATGCCGACCCCAAGTAATTTTGAAAAAAGGCAAAGTCAAATAAGAAAGAAGAAAAAAATCCAATGTCATTCAGTAAAAAATCCAATCGATCAGATGTAGAGTCAATAAGTTAGTGATTAAACCGTCTGGCCGTCAATCAGTCAGTGAAAAGATTTTTTTTTGTGCGCATAAATTGAAACAGTTTGCTGAAAAGATTGCCATCAGGCAGAGCGGTGAAGATATTATGAGCGTGATTATTATTCAGAGGCATTTGAGCATGAAATGAAAGTGCAGCGTCAGCAGTTCTGTCACCAAGTGGGGGGAAGGGAGGGGGTGGAGTAGAAGTGGAGAGGGGGTGGGGTAGGAGTGGAGAGGGGGTGGAGTAGGAGTGGAGAGGGTGTGGGGTAGGAGTGGAGAGGGGATTGTGTAGGGGTTGAGAGGTGGGAGGAAAGTAAACAAGAACGTGGGAACTGTTTATTTTCTCGTATTTACGTTTTCAAGAAGTTTTGTAAGTGGAGGAGTAGTAGGGAGGCGGAGAAGTGTAAAATAGTGGAGTGATGAAGATAGTGTAGAGAAATAATGGGGGGGGGGGAGAGGATGTAGAGAGGAAGGTATGACAGAATTGAGGGGGAAGTGATGTTAGAGAAGAGAGAGGAAAGAAGAGAGAGGAGAGAGGAGCGAGGAGCGAGGAGAGAGGAGAGAGGAGAGAGGAGAGAGGAGAGAGGAGAGGGAGAGAGAGAGAGAGAGGAGAGAGGAGAGAGGAGAGAGGAGAGAGGAGAGAGGAGAGAGGAGAGAGGAGAGAGGAGAGAGGAGAGAGGAGAGAGAGAGAGGAGAGGAGAGAGGAGAGAGGAGAGAGAGAGGAAGAGGAGGAGAGAGGGAGAGAGGAGAGAGGAGAGAGGAGAGAGGAGAGAGGAGAGAGGGAGAGAGGAGAGAGGAGAGAGGAGAGAGAGAGAGGAGAGAGGAGAGAGGAGAGAGGAGAGAGAGGAGGAGAGAGGAGAGAGGAGGAGGAGAGGAGAGGAGGAGAGAGGAGAGAGGAGAGAGGAGAGAGGAGAGAGGAGGAGAGGAGAGAGGAGAGAGGAGAGAGAGAGAGAGAGGAGAGAGAGAGAGGGAGAGGAGAGAGGAGAGGAGAGAGGAGAGAGAGGAGAGAGAGGAGAGAGGAGAGAGGAGAGAGGAGAGAGGAGAGGAGAGAGAGGAGAGAGGAGAGAGGAGAGAGGAGAGAGGAGAAGAGAGAGAAGGAGAGAGGAGAGAGAGAGAGGAGAGAGAGAGAGAGGAGAGGAGAGAGGAGAGAGAGAGGAGAGAGGAGAGAGGAAGAGGAGAGAGATGGGTTACAGCTAAGAGTCTATTTTATGCTAAACGAGAAAAATTCTAAGAGTAAGTTGTTGACAGCCATTCTTCAACTTTTTGAATAGGTACTGCGTCAAAAGATTCCACTTAAATTTTCTTTTGACAAGATAATGAGGACTTGGAATTTCCTAGAATGTTTTAGTTCAAGGTATATCATTTTCCACGTTATGCAAAATTCCTTTGTTTGGGTCACTGGACTAAGTCGTAGGCTATAATACAAGATGGTTCTGCAACTTGTTAGGCTATCATCAAGCTGTCGTAATTCATGAGTTTTCCGTAATTCATGATTTTTGCGGTTGACGTGAAATTCGTAGAATAGAATAATTCATTAGCGAATGAAACAAATTTCTAAGAATTATAGTTGCGGAAAACACAAACTTCAAACTCTTAGATTTCTAGAACTTCAAATTCCGGCTAACGTGAACAAATTCATATGATAATATGATTGTATAACTTTGGATCACTCGAATTATTATTATTGTGGTATTAGTCTCTCAAAGAGAGAATCTTTAAACCGCAGCCTAAATTTCATGGAATAGAATTGTAAATAGAATGTAAAATTGACAAAATAGACAGTTAATATCAGCGTAGGTTGAACAAAATATAATCCTTTAATTGAATAAACAATCTGCAGACAGCCCACCTAAGTATACTAAATTGAAACTGCTACCATCTTAAATTCTACTGAAAATGAACCGCGGAAAACATGAGATTGTAGAATCTAAACTGCGGCCAAATTAAGTTGTTCAGTAGCACAAACCACGGACAACGTAAATTCCCCTGCACATAAAAGTTGCCAGTTGCTACATCCCTTATAACGAAAGCAGACCCCTCCCGTCTTCTCTTAACCAGCTTTCTAAATCGCCCTGCAGACGTGGAAAGCTTGGAGTGTTAGCGAAAGCATTACCCACCACATTACAGCTCTTTTTTGCGAAGAAAGGAGCATACATATTGGACATTATTATGCTCTAACGTCAAGTTCAGGTAAAGCTGAGCTTCCCAAGGAGAAGCTATTAAACGAGCATTTTATAGAAATTATAAAATTTTACTACCACAACCTTTTTTTAGAGTTTTTTTTTTACTACCACAACCTTTTTTTAGAGTTTTTTTTTCGTTACCTCAACCTTTTTCTTGTTACCTCAACCTATTTCTCACAACACATTTTTATTATTTAAATATATGATATTGTTACTTTCTGTAACCTATTTCTCTATGATATAGGTATCCCAGGGTCCGAGGCACCTCCTCGGCGAGTGGTACCTAAGCGGGGCTGAGAAAAAGACCGCATAGAAACTACCGGTAACAGCTCAGGCAGATTGTATACTCCATAGTCATTATGCCATTCAGTTACACAAGGGTTCTTAGAACGTCAGGGGATAATGTTTCTATGTTCATATATTATGTTATGACAAAATTATGATTTGTACTTTTAAGTAGGTACTTCTATTGCCTAATACGAGTATCGACGAACGCTTTATTTTATTGTTACATATAGACATTTATTTTTTATATATCGACACAGTTGGTCAAGTGGTAAACGCGCTAGTCTGATAATCCAGGTAGCGGAGGGATCCGTTGGTTCGAATTCCACCCAGTGCATGAATTTTTCCTCATTAATTTAAGTTTGTGACCACATAATAATAAGACTCTGAGGTTTAGGTGGTAGAAAATGCTTTGAGCATTAACCTCGCCAGCTGGTTACCTTCCAATAAAGAGTGTTATTATTATAGACTCTTTTATTTTTAAATATTGGTTCTCTCTAGTTCAAGAACACCAAGGAGAAAACAAAATGTAGCTCAATTTTATTTCTATACCATAATAATTGTAATGTTATACTTAATATCATTTATTTTTACCAATTTAGACTCAGTTTATACTGAAGATAGTAATCATTACACATCCACCAATAATAACCAACCACAGTTGAATCCAATAGATTGTGCTGGATAAAAACGAGATTTTTTTCGCTAATCTTTTTAAGAATGGCTGGAGTACTATAAACAGGGAGTAGACCAGCAGTCTGGCTGGGGAACTATAAACAGGGAGTAGACCAGCATTAGCTTGGTTCTGGGGGCCCACCCTATGATGATGATCTTTTTAAAGCTTCAACATTGACTTCTCTTGATATCACTCGAGTGAGGCCAATCAGACCCAAGTGAGAAATAAAACTAATATTATTTCAGAATTATTTTTTGATCGATAATTTCTGTGGATTTTCATTGGTTGTTTAGTAGATAACGAGCACATAGGCATAATACTATTTATACAAAAATATATAAATACAATTATCATGGGCATGGTTCAAAGACACCAATATTTGAGAACCCCTTGCAAAGGCAACATTATGTATTCTACTGAAACCGTCATGATCATTTGTTCATTAGCTAATGGCAGACTTAAGTTTCATTTAAGAAAGTGATAGGGAGAGAGAATTTCAAGATCATTATATGTTTGCATATCTCTTCCCTGTAATACTGTCTGTGATATTGTTTGGAATATAAGGAGAAATGGCTCTATGAGAACCTCCCTTTTCTGCAATTTTCTCTGCTCATTACATAACTTATTTCATGATTGCTGTATCTGCTAATACAAGGTGGTCAAATAGTAGGTACCTACCTTTCCTTTGAAAAAAAAAAAAAAAAAAATGAAAAAAAAACCATAAACATCTTTGTTATTATACCTACATTGATTTTATTGAAACATGATTTTC
Source organism: Bactericera cockerelli (assembly GCA_024516035.1). Taxonomy (NCBI): domain Eukaryota; kingdom Metazoa; phylum Arthropoda; class Insecta; order Hemiptera; family Triozidae; genus Bactericera; species Bactericera cockerelli. Next base: position 11,018,116 of record CM044956.1, on the reverse strand, counting down.
TGGTTTAAACTACAAGGCTTAGGTGATTTTATATGAATCCTACACAATTTCAGAGCGCTTGAAAAAAAAAAAAAAAAAAAAAAAAAAAAAAAAAAAACAAAACAAACAAAAATCCACTTTTCGTACGTGGGCCATGGGGAAAATACTGTTGGATTTTTGAAAATAAAGTTTCCATTGTATTATTTGATTTATTTGTATCAACAACAAAGTGTTATTACAAAAACAATTGGCAATTACATATAGAACAGTTAAAAAGAAAATTTTATAATAAAGGATTTTATTCTCTTCTCTTTCCTACTTTTTTTTTCCATTGTATGTTATAAATATAGGTAGATATACAATATAAAAAGCTATATCTCTATATATAAATGAGAAATATGGACGGGCTTTGTATCTTTGTATCTTTGTGTGTCCGGAATTGTTTAGGCGAAACGGTAAGAGATAGCAAAAAATTGATGAGAGATGACCCCAAGTAAAATTGCCGGAAAATACCAGGAAAATTATCGAAAGTCCGAAATTCCAAACTGTCCTTGAGTTATGACCTTCCTCAAGTATTTCCTTGAGGAAGGGTCCGATTTTAAGACAGTCTTTGCCCTGGAACTTGAAATCTATCGCGAGGACCTATATTTTTTATTATTTAATAACACATTAGACAAAATTAGCGTTCATTTAATTCATTTTAGGCCACATTCTGACGTGCCGTTCTGGAGATATAAGCCAGAATTTCGACCTTTTTTTTCAGACTTTTCACGTTTTTTAGCAGATTCCAGCGCGGAACTTAAAATTTGTCGCGAGGACCTATATTTTTTATTATTTAATAACACATTAGACAAAACTAGCTTTCATTTAATTCATATTAGGCCACATTCTGACGTACCGTTCTCGAGATAGAAACCAGAATATTCGAAATTTCGACCATTTTTTTCAGACTTATCACGTTTTTTTACAGATTCCAGCACGGAACTTAAAAGTTATCGAGCCAGCGTCGATGGCATGTTGAATACACCGGTTCCCTTCAGAACACCGAAGTTAAGCGACATCCAGCGAGGTTAAGACTTGGATGGGTGACCATTCAAATTCTAATTCTCGTGACGCTGGCTTTTCCCGGCCCCACTCAGGCTGGGTGAGGTCAATGTGAGTAGCAGGTTTGTGAGTTTCCTGCGAATGGAGGGTAAAACCCCCGTCGTGATATGACCATGGCAGTTGAAAGCGACGTTAAACCCCACTTAAAAAAAAAAAAAAAAAAAAAAAAAGTTATCGCGAGGACCTATATTTTTATTGTAAAAACTGTCTGAGAACATCACATGATTTTATTTGAGCCCTTTGTTGCCATATTTTGAAAAACCGTTCTCGAAATATGGGCAAGTTTGCTACATTATCAATATCCGCTATGATAGATTTGCCTCGGGATTTTGAAATTTACAGTGATGATGGTTGTGTGTGTGTGTGTGTGTGTGTGTGTGTGTGTGTGTGTGTGAGTGTGTGTGTGTGTGGGGTGATGTGTGTGTGTGGATGTGTGTGTGTGGATGGGTGTGTGTATATGTGTCGTGTGTGTGTGGTTTGTGTGGGTGGGTGTGTGGGTGTGTGTGTGGATGTGTGTGTGTGTGTGAATGGGTGTGTGTATGTGTGTGTGGGTGGGTGGGTGTGTGTGTGTGTGTGGTGATGTGTGTGTGTGGATGTGTGTGTGTATGTGTGTGTGGTTGGGTGGGTGTGTGTGTGGATGTGTATGTGTGTATGGGTGTGTGTGTGGATGTGGATGTGTGTGTGGGTGTGGTGTGTGATGTATGGGTGGTGTATGTGTGTGATGGCTTGGCGAAGCGGGTGCAGCCCGCTAGTCTAATATAATTTATATAATTATAACTACAATAATCATTAAATAATTTTAATAATATTATTTTCTGCATTAGACGAAAGAAAAGTTCTGCTGCTAAATCAAGCAATCCTCTCAAGAGGGACTATTTTTTTTCCATTTTCTATTTACAGGGTGGTGAGTATAGGATTGTAGGGTAGGACCACCTCAGAAGCAGAAGCAGCTGACTCGTAACCTAGAGGTCGGTGGTTTGAGTTCCGAGCATGGATAAATTCAATATAAGGTACACTAGACTAGAGACCAACCTCAGTAGCTAGATCGAAAAGGCAGTGGATTTGTAACCTGGAGGTCGATGGTTCAAGTCCCGGTTTCAGCGTAGAGTTAGTAAAGCGAGTTTGAGTAGTTGTGATATCACGAAAGTGATTGACACAAAACTTTTTAAAAACATTAGACTAGAGTAATTATGGCACTTTTTGCAAACGTCTACACTGTCTTCTGCTGATTCAAAACAGACAGACAAACAGGCAAGAAGTATGAATGTCTAATGTCTATATTTATCTCTATTATGGAACATAGCAGAAACAATAACTGATGTGGCATCACGTCATACCTTTATACCTACTCATATAACTCCCATAATATTTTAATATTTGTAGATAGCTCAAGCTGCTCAAGGTTTAGGAAAAGCTTGTAAAACATCTACCACACTACTTCAGTTCTTTTTCCTCAAGGGTCAAACTACCGAGGTCGAATATATTTTTTTTGGCATGGGTAGGCAAGGCCATTTCATACATCCATGAGCGATACAGATCGAATATATAGAGTTATCATACTTGTGTTAATCACTTTCGTGATATCACGACTATTCAAACTCGCTTTACTAAATCTACGCTGAAACCGGGACTTGAACCACTGACCTCCAGGTTACAAGTCCGCCTGAGCAAAGAGGAATCCTTACTGGCTTTTAATAGGCCACTGTAGCCTTAACTACCGTCTGAACAAATGGACATTGCTCAAGACCTAAAATGCAGTCTCTGTAAAGAGGCCTCAGAGACAGCAAAACACATTCTCTGTGAATGTGGAGCAGCCTCACACGCTCTACTGAAACACTTCTCAAGGCTGATTCTAACACCTAAAGAAGTTACCGAAATCAGTCCTAAAAGAATATCAAGCGAGCTATTAGCTTTGATCTCTTTTAGAGTTACAGGGGCATGTCACAAAAGATCTATTCAAGGTCGCAGTGACAAAGAGCTTTCGTAGCCGACAGCCCTACTTATACTTATACCAATACAAGTCCGCCGCCTTATCGATCAAGCTACTGAAGTTGATTTCGAATATATATCACCCTGTATGCAACCAGAGTTCAGAAAACACCTTCGTCTGCCGGAGCGCCAGGGAGGAACAATTAGCAATGATGAAATGGAACAGGCGGGTGGAACACGAAAACGTCATAATTAGATGCAAAATAACAATCGTGTTTCAACCTGCTTTCCGCTGTACTTTTCTCTCCCTGCTGAAATAAATTAGCAGCATGGTGGAGAGCAAATTAAAAAACTCAAATCCCTGAATCCCCAGGCCCCCGAGTGGTGGACAGACGTTCCTCTGGCAGGAACTCCAGGTTCAATTAGGAAATCCAGATTTTTTCTAGGTATTTATATATTTTTTGGCTTATAATTAATAAGGCAGCCTCCGTGGCGTAATGGTTGTGACAACTACCCGTAGTCCAGAGTTTCTGAGTTCGACTCCCGGTTGGGGCAGACTTTTTTGGTTTAAAATAGTAAAGTAGGTGTACCCGACCTCCGTAGCTTGATCGATAGGGCGACCCGATTTGTACGCTGGTGGTCGGTGGTTCAAGTCCCGGTTTCAGCGTGGATTTTGTAAAGCGAGTTTGAGTAGTTGTGATAAATCACGATTGTAATTAACACAAATATGATAATATTAAAGGCCTTTTGGTCGGATCTAGAATAAATTCTCATTACTTACATAACATTCTCTCTGTAGTGTTTTGCCTTCTATCTTGTAAAGGGAAAGAAACTTTTTTGACGTCCGGTGCCTAGGATAGATTTCCTGTACATATCATCCACAATTAAGTTTAAACTTATTATTATAGTATACTTTATTAGGTAAAACAAAAATATATACAGTAAAATACAATGAAATTATAGAGAAAAAATAAATAGATTGAACAAAGAAACAAAAACAAAAAAAGAATGAAGCTAATGTCCTACCTTTTTAACCCCGCCCTTTAGTTAGGACTTATGTTTTTATATATTTTCTATTCTTTTTCATTTTCATTGTATATATTGTTTCCATTTTACTTCCGAGAAATTTCTAATATTAGAAATCGGAAGTATTGTGTTCGTTTTTGTAAAAAAAAAATATTTTTTTGCTCCGATTTCAATTTTTTTCATATTTCTGGACGTTTCATAACCTACTGAGTAAATTTGGTTTTGTGTCCGTCTGTCGGTCTGTTAAAATGATTCCTTGTAACGCGCAAATCTCGGAAACTACTCGACCGATTTTGATGAATTTTTGCACACATCTAGGAGACATTCTGTAGATGGTCCCATTTTAAATTCATCGAATTCATACTAGCGGTTCTGGGTGAAAGAGACCATGCGCCTGACCACTAACTTTTTACTTAAACGCTTATATCTCGTGAACGGTACACCCGATTTCAATGAAATTTCGTAAGAATATGCATATTATTATTTTACATAGGTTATTTATATTTATTTTTAAATTAATTATAATATTTAAGAAAATCTGAAATTTTGGACAAAAAAGTAAAAAAATAAGGACCACGACTTGCCGATACAGAATTTTTTGTGGAATTTAGAATGTAGAAAAAACAATATTCTACCATATAAAACAAATTTGAAGAAAATCGGTTGAGCCATTTTGGAGATACAAGTAATTTTCTATAAAATCTCAAAATTGGCACGTGTTTACAATGTGAAGCAATCACGAGGAAGAATTGTGTCGAGGAAGATTGGCAGTGTTTTTTTTTTTCATTGTTAAATTAATTATTTGTACGTATGTACATAATGTCCATTTATACCTAATAAAGCGTTGTATAATAATAATAATAATAATAATAATAATAATAATAATAATACCTAAAGGGCGGATTTATTGCTTGTGGCAATCTCTTCCACCCAACCCTTAAGGATTTGTCTTCTCATGAGTACAAGGCTTTTTAGTCTAATCTACAATACAATATCTCATTACTTGACATTCTCCTCTCTGCAGTGTTTTGCCTTCTATCTGGCATAAGGCTTTCTTCTGTGCCTTTTCATTCTGAATTGGAATAATTAGTTTTTGGAAGAATATAATTAAAATGTAAATTGTCTTGTCTCTTGTGTTTCTGCGTTATTCATTTGAAGTTTTGTTCTTTCTCTCTCTGTTTCTAATATCTTTCTCTTTTTTCTCTCTTTCTTTCCCTGTCTCTGTATCAAGTATAAATTATTTTCCCTTTTGACTCTACTTTCTTTTATTTTTTTCTTGGATTTTTGTCATTCAGTTGCCCATCTCTTTTTCTTCAAGATCATCAAACTTAAGCAACGTCCAGCGAGGTAAAGACTTCGTGATGCTGCCATTCCGACCCAACCTACGTTGTGTGAGGTTAATGTGGGTAGAAGGTTTGTGAGTTTTCTGCGAATGGAGTGTAAAACCCCCGTCGTGATATGACCATGTAGAGACAAATTGAGATCGATTATTTAAAACTGACTTCTTCTGAATCGAGTTTTGTTTAGTGATTGTGATTACTATAAGTCTATGCATTGTAATGGAAAACATTGGCGTATAAGCCAATTTTGGTACAGTTTTAGGGAAAGGTCTAGATTTTCATACACCCTATATTTATTTTACCCATTGTTTTTGAAAGAGGAACGTACATTATTGAAGAGAAAATAGTGTATCTGGTATAAAAAGGTATAAATTGAAAACTTTTTAACTTAGACAGACAAAGGAGAAGATAAGCGAGAGAATTAAGAAGAGAAAATGCTCTAGATTGTAGAAGTTTGTTTTTTGTTTTGATAAACTTATATCTAAGCCATGTGTTAATTATACCTATTAAGTATCTTAGAGAAGTCACAAATGATTTTTTATACTCAAGGTTAAAAAATAAATAAATAAATAAGGAAAACAAAAGATTACATCATTTTACAAGTTAAACAATACCGTGCACGCTTTGAACTGCATAGCCATTACATTATAACGAAGGGGGTTCTACCCAGCATTTGCTGTACAAAAAACCCAGCCAATCTAATTAACCTCACCAGCATTGAGTGGGGCCGGGAATAGCCAGCAGAACGTGGATTGTCCTGATGACCATGGATGGATTCGAATCCAGAACGGTCACCAATCTGTGGCCTCACGCTGGAGGTTGCTTAACTTCAGTGATTGGAGGAGATGAGAACTGGTGTTACTGGTGTGGTGTATTGAACGTGTCAACTCCGATGGCTTCTATTTGCTTTTTGAACAGATAAAAAAGCGAGACAAAAGTTCACACCAGCAGGATGCACCTCGAGTTGAGACTTGAAAATAAAAACTTCACAAAAAGGTACCATAAGACTGAAAGGTCACACAGCGACGAAAGCTGTTTCAGAATTTCACAACTATGCGATGACTGCAAAACTTGTGAACTTCTTAGCTTGGAGCAATTGCTGGAAGAGAAGTATGGGAAAGTTCACTTGAGAATCTCTTAAAGTTCGTTAATTTTTCAGCAGCTCGACGTCTCGGGTCGTTTGCTATCAAAAGAAAAGAGTGCAGACATTTTACTGTTTATTTTATTTCAGAGAATTTCAGACATATACTTTTTCTATTCTATTTTTTGTAGGGTTAGTCCACGAAATCGGATTCATATCTTTTTTTACGTTTAGGGTTGTTTTCTGATAAATAATTAGGTAGGTAAGATATATTTAGGGCCGAACGAGGCATAAAACAGGATTAGGGTTAAAATAAACTCAGTGTATAGTGCGCTATCATTGGTTGAATCTCTGACTTGAGGGCATGTCTGGCTTATCTTCACTTTAATTCTGTATCATAATGTGGCCCTCAGAGCAAAGTTATGAAACAGGAATAAAGTTAAGATAAGTCAGACACGCCCTTAAGTCGGAGTTTCAAAACTGGGCACTATTGTCTATTAGGGATAGTCTGGCTTTATTCCTATTTAATAATTCGGGCCTTACTTATTTCTAGACAGTCTCGTATAGCATGTATAACATACATAATTATATGTAAGTCTACCAGACCGTACTACAATCGAATACTTATCAGATACTTCCACAATATAATCTACCTAGTAAGTAAGTAAGTTATCATATTTGTGCAAACCACTTTCGTGATATCACAACTACTCAAACTAGCTTTACTAAATCCACGCTGAAACCGGAACTTGAACCACCGACCTCCAGGTTTTAAGTCCACCGCCTTATCGATCAAGCTATTGAGGTCGGTTGATAATCTACCTAAGTATGATAATGTACGCTCGTATTAATGATTATGCTGTGTTACAGCAAGTCTGGCTGGGGGACTATAAACAGGGAGTCAATTATTAGCCTCCTTGTAAAGACAGAGGTAGAAGTGCTGAAAATACTATAGCAATGGATTTAAAATGGGAACTTCACGATTCGGCCCAAATTACCTGAGTAGACCTTTTCCATAGCATGATTCGGCCCCAAAAAAAACACAAAAAAACACAACCTGATTCGGCCATAACCCGATTCGTCCCAAAACACACTATCAAGTTTTGATCCCACACCAAAAATCCCACTTTTATTCCAACAAAAAGTCCCACTTTCATTCCGCCAAAAAATCCCTATAAAATAGTATGGAAACATTGTTTTGAACCAGTAACAGTCACCTCTGTTATCAGTGTTTATTTGAGTGTTTGACAGTAGGGTTAGGTAAAATACATAGAAGGACATGCCTCAACAATATAGTAGGGTTAGGTAAAATACATAGAAGGCCATGCCTCAAGAATATAGTAGTGTTAGGTAAAATACATAGAAGGCCATGCCTCAAGAATATAGTAGGGTTAGGTAAAATACATAGAAGGCCATGCCTCAACAATATAGTAGGGTTAGCTAAAATACATAGAAGGCCATGCCTCAACAATATAGTAGGGTTAGGTAAAATACATAGAAGGCCATGCCTCAAGAATATAGTAGGGTTAGGTAAAATACATAGAAGGCCATGCCTTAAGAATATAGTAGGGTTAGGTAAAATACATAGAAGGCCATGCCTCAAGAATATATAGTAGGGTTAGGTAAAATACATAGAAGGCCATGCCTCAAGAATATAGTAGGGTTAGGTAAAATACATAGAAGGCCATGCCTCAAGAATATAGTAGGGTTAGGTAAAATACATAGAAGGCCATGCCTCAAGAATATAGTAGGGTTAGGTAAAATACATAGAAGGCCTTGTATCAAGAATATAGTAGGGTTAGGGATAATACATATAGAAGGCCAATGCCTCATATAGAAGGTAATTTCGTAATTTAATGTTGAATAATAAAAAATCCCTCAATATGTACGGTACTTAGAATGTTGCTCTGGGCCGAATCGTGTTGTTTATTTTTTGGTCAAGATAACGTTTTGGGACGAATCGTTCGGTGATTTTTTTTACCTGAAATCAAAAAACCTTTTTCATAAACCTTTTTGGGCCGAATCGTAATGCGCCCTTTAAAATATCGGGGAAATAATATTGTCACTGATTTGGTTCCAGTCGGAATTCGAATCTTCCGAACCTTCAATTTAGAAGGCAGCAGACATTTTACCTCTTCATCGTGGAGGCTGACACTTCTTTCTGCTGTATACTTTTGTCTAAAAGTTGTATTTTTTTATTATTAATGATTATACAGTTTTTCATGCATGCTTGCTATAAAAATGTGAAGTAGGCTGTTATAAAATTTAATGTTCCTATACTCCCTAAGTATCTAAGTAAACCAAGTGTTACAATGTCAAGTGGGTAATATAATGTCTAGAACATTTCCTTCAGGCGGAAACAAAAAGAGAGTGATGTATATTTTGTTCTTCAAAACTAGCTATCAGGCCAGTTAAGTTCTTTTTTTACCTTCGAAATGAAAGTGTGCTAAAGACTGGGTAGAAAAAGACCTCAAATCAGAGAACAAACAATGTCGGTCATTTTTACTGTGGATAAAATTTAACCCTTCGACCCTTGGGTGCTCAGAGAATTGCGGTAAATAGCTAGGATGGAATAAGAAATTATTGAATCAGGGCCAAATTCTCAAACAGGATTAGATTTAATTCAAGTGGACACTTTTTGGTAGAAACTCCGACTTTGGGGCGTGTCTCGCTTAGCTGAATTTAATCCTGTTTTATAATGTGGCCCAGGTCACTAGCTGGTGGCGTCGAGTTCTTTCAAGAAACGATGTATGGCAATGCCTTATTGTGTAGAGCAGGGTTAGAAAAAATAAAAAGAGGGCCATGCCTCGGGTGCAGCCATCTACAGCCTTTTATATGCCAATGTATGATTGGATCCATTGTGCGTGGATTGATGTAAACAAAAATAAACAAAATTTCAGCTAAATCCGACTTGTGGTTCTCGAGTTATACTACTTTAAACACACACACAAACGAATCATTTCATGGTATAAGATGGATCCCTTGTACAGTGATGAAGCTTACACCCTGTACCAGCGTATAGTAAATGGATCCATTGTACAGTGATGGAGCTTACACCCTGTACCAGCGTATAGTAAATGGATCCATTGTACAGTGATGAAGTGAGCAACATAATAAAAACTTTACTCCTCCAGAATTTATAGCATGTGTTTTAAGTTGTTCTAAAAGACACTAAAAATTTCCAACAAAGTCAGCGAAGCATGTATCGGGATCCTGAAGAAAGTAAAAAGAACCGAGGTACTTTCTTTTATTTATTTGGCGATAAAACTGCAAATAAAGTCACCTTTGGACTTGGAACAAGTTGATGGTCGGAAGGGGCCATTTATTATGCCAGTAGTTAGTATCTCCTTGGCTTACCCCCGGGCTCAGTACTAAAGAGAGTTGGTATCCTTAACTACCCTCGTAACTCAGTCCGTATGTATATGTATGTTCGTAAAAGGTGAAATTTACGCTCGAATAGTTCATGGCAAAGGCAGCAAAGTGAGGCCTTTGGGTTGTAACGAGACTCCGTGGTAGCATACATGTTTATGCAATTGTTATGTATGTGTGTTGCAATGTTATGTACTTGTTATGTATGTGTGTTGCAATGTTATGTACTTGTTATGTATGTGTGTTGCAATGTTATGTACTTGTTACGTATGTGTCTTGCAATGTTATGTATGTGTGTTGCAATGTTATGTATGTGTGTTGCAAGGTTATGTACTTGTTATGTATGTGTGTTGCAATGTCATGTACTTGTTATGTATGTGTATTGCAATGTTATGTACTTTTTATGTATGTGTGTTGCAATGTTATATGTACTTGTTATGTATATGTGTTGCAATGTTATGTACTTGTTATGTATATGTGTTGCAATGTTATGTACTTGTTATGTATGTGTCTTGCAATGTTATGTATGTGTGTTGCAATGTTATGTACTTGTTATGTATGTGTGTTGCAACTGTTGCAATGTTATGTACTTGTTAAGTATGTGTGTTGCAATGTTATGTACCTACTTGCTATGTATGTCCTCATTTTGACATTTTTGTCAAAATGAGGACATTTTTTCTTGTTTTAATTGTATTCATAGTATACCCCACAAGTGATTTTATAGATGTCTTAAATTTTACTTCTAATCTATGATTTTCATATCAAACACCTCGGCCGAGGTGTGAAGAACGCCTATACAAAGAAAGAGACAGCCCGGCAGAGTGTAAGGTTACGGAAAACATAGTTCCCATGCATTTCATGTACTTTCAGCCAGCGAAAAGTGCAACATGAATTTCAAAAATTGCAATTTTTATTGCGGAAATGGACTCTACGCTGAAAAATAAATTGATTTGACTTTTTGTTTGACTTCCTAGGCCAACGGGAACCCTATTTTCGAGACCCCCAAACAATCGTGAAAGACATGAAAAGATTCATAATTTTGTTTTTTTTTTTTCTGTTTTTTTTTTCATACGGATCCTTTGAGACCCGACTTTGTGTCTTTAACTTGGCACTGAAGATTAAGTGAGGTGTCTAAAGTGATCAAGATATAATGGAGATGAGCCCGGACCAAAAAAAAATTCTAAATTGTAAGCGGGCGGCCCATTTGGGGGGCCTCGGGTTTTGGGAGCCCAAATCGGGAATTGAAGGATAATACTAATCTTAAGTGGTATCAAATGAAAGATCTTGATGAGCAGATACCAAATTTATTGATTTTATTACTTCATCCGGTCCACTGGGTGGCACCTGGTGGCCTTTTCATTTTCTTTGGCGGGTAGGTACCTTCGAATCCTTAGCTTAGTGGTCAGATTTTGGCCACTATGTATTTTTCGAGATGACCTCGCTCTCTCTCTGCAAAATTTTAATGTTTAAGTTTCCAAGTATTAGTTAGTTCATTTTCTGTCCTATTCTTAAGAAGACAACTTTGTCTATTGGTAGCGTGCCCGACCTGCCACCCAGTTAGCACGGGTTCGGATCCTAGCGGGGACGAAAGTTTTAGCTTTATTTTTTTCAATTTGGGCTTAACGTTGTTCTGTTTTTCCGCTCTTTATATTTCATGTTGATGACTACCCTCACGAGGAAAATTGTAGTAGTTGTAGAATCCGGCAATGACCTGTGGCGGCATTACGAGATTGATTTTGGACAATCATGGTTGGATGGAGATAAAATATGATGAATTAGCTCTCATAATGTCGATGCTAGTCACTGAAAGTTGCGACAAAGTAGTGACCTTGGCCAAGTGGGTAGCATACTAGGCTTGCACGCACGATGACTTGGGTTCGATCCCCATGAGGCCAGTTTTTTTTTATCTGTCCATTATGTCCGGGGTACACTCATACCTCGTGAGGTATTGATAAGGGACGTCACCAACGAGTTCTCTCCCGACCCAAATTTTGGTCAGGTAGGTACCACGAGCTCTCTCCCGCTCATGGTTTTATCAACACCGAATTGTCTCCCGTCGCTTGCATTTTTACCTGAGTTTATACCTACATAGTTTAGGCCTTGCATAAATTTTATAATAAAACACCTAATAGGCATCATTGATATAGACCTAAGGCTAAGGTATGGTATTCTATGTATTTACCTAACACTACTATAAACCCGAGGCATTGCCTTCTATGTATTATCCCTAACCCTACTATATTCCTGAGGCATGGCCTTCTATGTATCTTACTTAACTCTACTATACACTTAAGGCATTGCCTTTCATTAGTTAGAGATTTTAAATATTTCCTTATAAAAAGCCGATTCTTATATAAAAATGATAATTTTATAGTTTTCATTTTCTTAAATACCTAATGTAAAAAGCATGGTCTTATTTCCGGGAGAGATACTCGTGGTGACCCCTGCAACAAACCGGAGAGAATTCGGGTAAGAATGGGTCAACGGGAGAGAACTCATTACCTCACCTTGATAAGGTGATAACAAATTAATATCTTTGACATTTGGAAATCCAGGTGTTTTAGTGTCCCTCCTAAGATAACCCTAAACATGTAGAGTATAGAATCAAAAGGTCTTGATAGGCTGATCGCAAATTTATATATTATTTACTCACTTTGGGGACTCAGGGGGCCGAATCGGGGATGCAAATATATATTGACCTTAGAAAAATTAAATACCTAATTACCTACTGCTTAAACTATATCTTTAAAAAAATTGGAATATAAGACAACTTGGTACATTCACATTTTCCCAGCTTTTGTACTTTTGTTATTTATAAAGTTTCAGTTGTGTATGAACCTATATTTTTGAACAAAAAGAACTGATATCCCCCCAAAACACCACTTCGTGGTTAAAAAAGAAGAACGCCCCACAAATGATATCAAATTGAGAACACCTTTACCCCCTCTCTTTCTATTTCTCTGCACTCCTCTCTGAATTTATTTCTCTTATGTTTATCTTTCTTTATCCTTTCGAGGGGTCATCCCAAACTTGATTTCTCTTTAAATTTACTTGTCGAACGGCAATAAAAAATGGCGGTCGCGGTGTAATTTTCTCGATTCAAATCAAATTAGTTCAGAAAAATCATACTTCGACCGCCATTTTTATAAAAAGCCGATTCTTATATAAAAATGATAATTTTATAGTTTTCATTTTCTTAAATACCTAATGTAAAAAGCATGGTCTTATTTCCGGGAGAGATACTCGTGGTGACCCCTGCAACAAACCGGAGAGAATTCGGGTAAGAATGGGTCAACGGGAGAGAACTCATTACCTCACCTTGATAAGGTGATAACAAATTAATATCTTTGACATTTGGAAATCCAGGTGTTTTAGTGTCCCTCCTAAGATAACCCTAAACATGTAGAGTATAGAATCAAAAGGTCTTGATAGGCTGATCGCAAATTTATATATTATTTACTCACTTTGGGGACTCAGGGGGCCGAATCGGGGATGCAAATATATATTGACCTTAGAAAAATTAAATACCTAATTACCTACTGCTTAAACTATATCTTTAAAAAAATTGGAATATAAGACAACTTGGTACATTCACATTTTCCCAGCTTTTGTACTTTTGTTATTTATAAAGTTTCAGTTGTGTATGAACCTATATTTTTGAACAAAAAGAACTGATATCCCCCCAAAACACCACTTCGTGGTTAAAAAAGAAGAACGCCCCACAAATGATATCAAATTGAGAACACCTTTACCCCCTCTCTTTCTATTTCTCTGCACTCCTCTCTGAATTTATTTCTCTTATGTTTATCTTTCTTTATCCTTTCGAGGGGTCATCCCAAACTTGATTTCTCTTTAAATTTACTTGTCGAACGGCAATAAAAAATGGCGGTCGCGGTGTAATTTTCTCGATTCAAATCAAATTAGTTCAGAAAAATCATACTTCGACCGCCATTTTTTATTGCCGTTCAACAAGTAAATTTAAAGAGAAATCAAGTTTGGGATGACCCCTCGAAAGGATAAAGAAAGATAAACATAAGAGAAATAAATTCAGAGAGGAGTGCAGAGAAATAGAAAGAGAGGGGGTAAAGGTGTTCTCAATTTGATATCATTTATTTTTAGCTAATTATAATCATTCTATTGAGTGGGGCGTTCTTCTTTTTTAACCACGAAGTGGTGTTTTGGGGGGATCTAGTTCACTATTAAATTTGTAATGTTTCTTCTGTATTCATAAGACATAGGACTAGGTACGTATACAAATGTAGGTAGAGCGCACGAATAGCTCAGTGGTTAAACACTCGCTTGCCATGCGGAAGGTCCCGGGTTCGAACCCCCGCGCCGACAAAAATTTGTATTCAAAATTTGGTTACAGTTGTTTGTAAGGGATACCTTCCGGTGCGCTCGTGTTGACCCAGCACCTAAATGGGAAGTATTGTGTCACTTCTCGCCCATCAGAGGGGAGGCATACTACGGGATGGGCAGGCTACAACACAGACCACAAGCGTCTACAGTAGCTCCTGTTTCATGGCTACGAAACAAAAAAGGCTGTGAAACACTCATCTTTAAAAAAAAAAAAAAAAAAAAAAAAAATTATATAAATACAAACACCTTTGAAATTACTAATTTACTTATTTCTGAAAATGTCCAAGCTTGATGTATTGAAGCAAACATACGAGTATGTATTGAAGCAAATGTACATAATTTAATTATTATTATTATTATTTTTTTTTTTTTTGATACAAGATTATTTTTTTTTCTCAATATAACAACTTTCAAATATCAACATTCCCGCCCCATCTTCACATTCAACACCCCGCACTTTCTTCCTCATCCCCCTCATTCTTATTGACACAGAATTTAAATGACTATAAGTTTTTATAAATAAATTAACTAATATGACACTGAATACATGATCTAGCGTCATGTCATTTCCTATGACACAGTGGGCTAGACATAACACTTATTTTTTTATTAACTAAAACAGCAAATTGACGAAAATGTATTATATTTTTACATACATTATCTGATTTTATTTCATCTACTTCGTTGATTGTTATGTTTTGTAAAAAAAAGTAATTTATGAAAGGAAAAAAAAATGTTTTTTTTTTTTCTTTTAAGCGCTTTAACCTTGTCGACAGACAGGTCGATGATTTTACATGGTATTACTTTACACTATCTTGCCTATTTATTACAAGAAAATAAATAAACAGGAAATAGAGTAGATTAGAAGAGAACTTACTTGGAGTAGCGGCCGCATTCCTGCACTATCTCGACCCCGCCCCCACTCGTCACCCGAGGGTAGTTGCAGCGGCGGAAAGACCCGAAGTAGGCGTCCACACGGTCCATGAGCCGCCCCTGGGGACACAAGAGCAACCGGTTGTTAGATTTATAAGGGTTGGGTGGAAGAAATTGCCATAGGCAATAACCCCGCCCTTTAGTTAGGACATGTGTATATATCTTGTTAATTTTTTTTTGTTTATATTATTAATATTGTCAATTTTATATTTAATTTTGAATAACAGAAGAGCAACCGGTTGTTAGATTTATTGGTATTTAAAACTTGGTGTACTGTAGGTAAAATACATAGAGAGTTGAGTAACAGAAGAGCAACCGGTTGTTAGATTTACTGGTGTTTAAAACTTGGTGTACTGTAAGGTAAATACATAGAGGGTTGAATAACAGAAGAGCAACCGGTTGTTAGATTTACTGGTGTTTAAAACTTGGTGTACTGTAAGGTAAAATACATAGAGGGTTGAATAACAGAAGAGCAACCGGTTGTTAGATTTATTGGTATTTAAAACTTGGTGTACTGTAAGGTAAAATACATAGAGGGTTGAATAACAGAAAAGCAACCGGTTGTTAGGTTTACTGGTGTTTAAAACTTGGTGTACTGTTAGGTAAAATACATAGAGGGTTGAATAACAGAAGAGCAACCAGATGTTAGATTTATGGGTATTTTAAACTTGGTGTACTGTAAGGTAAAATACATAGAGGGATGAATAACAGAAGAGTTATCGGTTGTTAAATTTATTGGTGTTTAAAACTTGGTGTACTGTAAGGTAAAATACATAGAGGGTTGAATAAGAGAAGAGCAACCGGTTGTTAGATTTACTGGTGTTTAAAACTTGGTGTACTGTAAGGTAAAATACATAGAGGGTTGAATAACAGAAGAGCAACCGGTTGTTAGATTTATTGGTATTTAAAACTTGGTGTACTGTAAGGTAAAATACATAGAGGGTTGAATAACAGAAGAAACAACCGGTTGTTAAATTTATTGGTGTTTATAACTTTGTGTACTGTAAGGTAAAATACATACAGGGTTGAATAACAGAAGAGCAATCGGTTGCTAGATTTATTGGTGTTTATAACTTGGTGTACAATAAGGTTAGAAAACATGCATAGATAATGGTTGGATTACAGAAGAAACGGTTGTTAGATTAATATTGGTATTTATAACTTGGCTGGTTAAGTGATCGTTAGGAAAGCTGGGTTAGGAAAAATGTATATAGGGTTATTCTAGGATGTATGTAGTAAGGTTAAAGAAATATAAGTATAGGTTTGAATTAGAATATATTTAGGCATCTAATCTTTGTCCAATGAATGCAAATCCAGATTTTCTTATAACTTGAAATTGTCAATACCTATTCTGTGTGCAATTACAATGCATAGAAATCCCCCTCGGTCAGACGAGTGAAAATAGTGAATGAAAGAGAGAGTGAGAGAGAAATAAAATGAGAGAGATAAAGAGAAAACAAGATGAATCTGTTTAAATAGAGATATGGCTTTCCTCCGGACCATTTTGTTTTCAGAATTAAAGTTTTTGCAATAGCATCCAGCAGCAAGCAGCATACCCACCAAAGTCAAAGAAAGCGCTTTCCTCGTTTTAAATTTCAGCAGGCGGGGAAAATTTTCATCCGAGTGGAACGCTGAAACTTTTGCTATGCACTTTTCTCTGAGACGTTTTTTCCTATCTTCGAAATTACTTGGAGGTTTGGGGAAAGGGAGGGAGTTGGGAGCGAGAAGAGTGAAGCGCAGAACTGCATACCACAAGAAACCCCATGGCTTATAATTATTAGTTGTGCAACTTTTAAATTTCTTCTTCTTCTTAAGGGCTTAGCCGTTCAGTATATCTGCGATTAGCATAGCTAGTTTCAATGCATTTAATAGATATTTAGTTTTATTTTATATGGATATAGGAGTTCTTGAACTATTTTTAATTGAAAACTTTAATTTGCACAATATGACGCTTATCTATTAATAAAAAAACTATATACATTTATTTGAATTATTAAATTATTTTTTAAATTAAATTAGATAAAATAAAATAATTATATACATTTATTTTTAACAGTAAGTAATTTTAATTTAAATAGCCTTTTTACTCATTATCAGACAGAAACTGATTATTACCAATTAATGTCTCTACTTTGAGTTTACGTTTGATTTCATCAGGAAAATTAATTAGACAATCGAATTAATTTCCAATAATTGATTAAGAAGGCAGAAAATTAAAGTCTAGACTCTAGACGAATAACAAAGTAGCTCATAACAAGAATTCTGAAGATTGGAATGAAGGACTGGCAATAATTTCGAAAACTTTTTGAGCGTAAAGAAACAGAAGAGAAGGAGCGACATTGGAATGTTTAGAATGTCGATTTTTTTTCCCTTTCTTTTTTCTTATTTCTTTAAAAACTTGAAAAAGATACAAGATCGTAAAATGTCGTCCCGAATCTAGGACAAACTGGAGATAAATGAGGGATGAATTGAAATTATAGTTTTTTATGTATGTAGTTGACGTTGTTTAAAACCTCAGTGATGTAATATGAACTGGTGTATTCAACGTGTCATCAGGTACGAGAAAAATTGAAGCTAAGAAACTTTGGTTAGATAATTTCGAGACAAAGACACATAATTATTATGAAACATCTTCTAAGCAAAACATATACTCACCCATATGGATAGATAAATGAAACAAGAAGTGAAACAGGAAAAAGTCTCCTGGAAAGAAGAAAAAGAACACGCACACACACAAATCAACGACCTCCAGGTTTAAGATTGTTTTAGGTCCTTAGTCAATAGACTTGGTTTCTATCAATATAATTCATATTTTCTGACGTTCGGACGTCTTAAAAAAAGTTGGATGCTTAAAAAAAAAAAAAAAAAAAAAAAAAAATGAAAGATAAAAAACCAAAAGGAGTAACAGGAAAAGAGGAAAGAACTGGAGAGGAAATATAGGAAGAATTAAAATAAGAAGGAGAAAAAAAATGGAAAAAAGCAATCAACAAGAATAGAAAAAGAAGAAGAGGAAAAGGCGGAAAAAGAAGATGAAAGAGATAGATGATGAATTAAGAAGAAGAAGAAAAAGCGGAAGGTAAAAAGAAAAACGGGGGACAAAGAGAGAAAAAACAGAAACAGAAGTTTTCGATAATTTCATCAAACAAAGTTGGGCTGTTGGGAACTTTCCTGTGGAATCTCTTTTATTATTTGTTCCTTGTTCAGAGGGAACGAAAGCTATCAGCCTTTGATGTGCTGATAGCAACCTGCCAGCAAAATTGCTCAAACTTATATGATTTTTCTACATGAAAATGATGTTATAGGTTAGGTGCTCGTATACGGTTCCTATGTTTAACTTCTGTAACTCTAGCAAAGAGGAAAACTTTATTCTTGTTTTTGAATAAACTGGGTGATTCAAAATGTTTCAAATCTATACTTTAACGAAAGCAGGGTGTACTTACTTTATTTATTATAATATTGGTATGGTTTATTTATTTACGGTAAGAATCCTTTTACAAAGTCACAAGTACATAAAACAAACTTGAAAAATTACAATGTAAAAATTAACAAAAATATCACAGATAAAATTAAGTATAAAAACATAAGACTAGCATAAATCATTAGTTGCCATGTTCATTGCACGCATCATGCGATTAATCGGAGTGTGATCAGAGTATTAGGTACCTCTAAGTAGAATATGAAAAATAGATTTAGAAAATTAAAAATTTTACTAACAGAAAAAGTTCATACAGCCATTCTCAGGCACAGGGAAGTGTTCATTTTACTACTGCTAACTGAAAAAAAACTTATTTTCGCTCTCCTGTAAAATTTCAAAAATGTACTTTATGTATAAGACCTGTTTGACTGCTGGAGTAAAGGGACTTTTCAGTCCTACCTCGGCAGTATAAACAAGGTATATTCTATTCTATATTCTATTATGCTTCTTTGTGTTCTCACAGGCGATATCATGCCCTCATTATAATACTTGGTTTAAAAATGCTTTAAGCATTGTAAGTATGTACTACCTAAGTATGTTTACTATTTCTTCTTCTTTCATAATTATGTCTTTCCTATTTAAAAATAAAAATGTGTATTTTCCCAAACCTATTTGGGTGGGGACATGCAATTTCCTCCTCATGGTTGTGGTTGGTTTGTACCGGCACTTCTACTTTTATATTTTACGGCTATTTTTACCAGAACTTAACCTTTTGCACTCTGCAGCAATATTTTCAACGACCTCAGATAAGGTCGATGGCATGTCTCACATGACAACAATAAAACCAGCTGTAACTCGTAAGGTTAGAAAGTCCAAACACCCATAAGGTTGTCATGGTTTTTGGAATGATGTTTATCGTCTACAAATTAGTGTTTTGTATACCAGGGTGAAGTTGGCCATTGATTTATAGATAACATATCTGTGAAGCTAGCCAAATTATTCATTTTTCAAAAAGTGAATCAAAAAAAGCGGGAGAAATCATTAAACACAAAAAGCCGTATTGTCATCTCAGACATTACATCGACCTTAGGTGCGGTTGTACTCTTGTCAAGTGAGACATGACATCAACCTTATCTGAGGTCGAACTTTTTTTTTGATGAGTTGTAGGAGATTTCTTGTTTGTCATCTCACACATGCTTTCGAGTGCAAAAGGTTAAGTAATCAATTTAGAAAATTAACCTATCCTACCTTTGAAAAAGAAAATTTGAAACGCTGAAATGTTTCTCGTCAAACCTGTACAGGAAACGTCTTGGAAGTAATGATGTGTGAGGCATAATGTGAACTTTCGACTTTATCTCTCTTCCAACTTTAACTTTTGAGTTTTGGTAAACTTTGAAATGAAGGAAGACTGACACAGCACAAATACATGATACAGAACGTCTGTCGCACAACTAGAAGATATTGATCTCCCGACAACATGTACCTCATAGGAAATATTTGTACAGTGGCGCCCATAAATTTTATATGTTTATTTTGTTATGTTTGTCTCAATTTCATGTTATGTTTACGACTGGTTTTCAAAGTAATTTGATATATTTAAAGATAGATTTATGATCAAAAACGGCTTTCTACGTCTTCAATAAAAAGAATTCTAAGAGTCTTTCGCTGATCTTCTGTTGACCCAGCACCTATATCCAAAGTATGTTTTCCATCAAAAGGAGACATACCCCTAGCACAGATTAGCCCGATTGCCCAGCTGCAAAACAAACCACAATCGTTTGAAGAATGTATATTACATTTAGTTTTTTATACGACAAAATACGCGTGGGAGTAGACCCTTTTCCAACTAAGCATTATCAGTTTGTTCCTTGCTATCAAAACCTATAAAACGTTGTTAGAAAAAGGGTTACGAAAACACCCAATATAAAATAGATTAAATTTAAATTAAATAGCCCTTGGTCTTACTTTTAAGAAGTACAATCTCTCTTTCTCACTCTCTCTCTTACTCTCTCTTTTCTCTTTCTCTCTCTATTTCTCTTTCTCTATCTTTATCTATCTCTTCTCTCTTTCTTTCTCTTTTTCTCTCTATTTCTCTCTCTCTCCTCCTGTTCCCACCCTCTCACTTCCCACTCAATTAAACTACTCTTCAACCTTCCTCGACCTCCTCTCTTTCTTATCTACCTCTCTCTCTTTCTCTCTCTCTCTCTCTCTGCCCCCTCCCTCTCTCTTCCTCGACCTCTCCCTCTTTCTTATCTTCCTCTCTCTCCTCCTTAAAATCCCAACTCCTTCATATGTCCTACTCCACTTATTCCCCCCTCTCTCCTCCCATTTCCTCGTCCTCCCTGGCTCCCTCATAAAATACACAAGCGTATAGCAGGTAGCATAAACAAAACAGATGCGTATACGTTGTATCCAGTGCACCTGTAATAATAAAATCAGAACAAACAAAAACAAACAAAAATGCTCCTGGAAAAATACAAATCTCTAAACATCAATTGAAATTTGAAATTAACGGTATATGGTACGAACATACGAATGAACAAGTTTTTTGTTTGTTTTTTTTTTTTTGCTAGGTATGCTGTTTGAGTTATAGTGCAAAGTTTTCTCAACAATACTTGCGAGTAGAAACATGTATTACGTGGCTAGTAAAAAATACTAGCTCCGTTCCAGTACTTCGCTGTCGATTTTTTTTTACGGCCCTTCACACATCCGGATATCAAAAGAAATCTTTGACTTCTAGCTTCTTAGCCTCCTCCTCCTCGGACCTAGAACTTTTTTGAATTTTATTCTGTGGATAAATTCCGGACGTACACATTTGTGAACTTTGATACAGAAGGGTTGGGTGGAAGAGATTGCCATAGTTAGGACATATGTAAATATTTTGTTTATTTTTTTCCTGTTTATATTAATTTTGTCAATTTTGTATTTTAGTTTTCACCATTATTTGTTTGTATATATGTTCTTCTAATAAAGCATTTCATAATAATAATAATTGTTTGATCATTATTTGGGATTATACATTCTAGGAAGTAGAAAATACATTACTCAGATCATACATTCTAGAAAGTAGAAAAAACGGTACTTTACCATATTTTTTTTTTTTTTTTTTTTAATCCGTTCAGTAATTTTGAAGATACAAGTGATTTGGTATAAATCTCTAAATTGCCACGTGTATACAATGTGAACCAATCACGAGGGAATATTGTGTCCATAATTGGCTGTGTATTTTTCTCATAAATTGAAATGAAAGGCCAGCTACTCAATATCGGGAACGCATAATTAGAGTATAATTATAATTAATGTGGGAAGCTTCATGTGTTTCATGGCTCGCCACACTGCACATTAAGTTATTATAAGTCGCAGCAAATCAATAACCAATGACCTAATGAAAGTTCACATAAACATTACAGAGGAGGGATTGAAGGAGGAAGAGAGGAAGAGAGAGGAAAGAAGAGTAGGTGAGGCAAGACAGTTTTATATTTATTTAAGAGAGGAAGATTTTTATGAGAAAATATAAGGGACGTCTAAAATTCATTTGACCTATCTGGTTTTTTCCCCTATCTCCTCAAAAAAGAAACTCTCTCTCTCTCTCTCTCCTCTCTCTGTCTCACATCTTTTTTCTTAAAAGGAAATTTCAAAAATAATGAAAAATCTTTCATGGAAATAGTAAAAGTAACAACTAATCTTATTCTTACCAAAATAAATTTGGTGCAAAGAGCACATCCACAAGAATTTTCATGGAAATTTTCCAGATAAGTTGTGCGTCGATTACACCAGTTCCGTAAAACCGCTGAAGGTAAACAACGTCCAGCGAATTTTAGAAATGGTGGATGATCTCTGAAATTGAAATCTTTCTAATTCTGGCAGCTAGGCTGGGTTAGGTTAATGTGGGTGATTGATTTGTGAGTTTCTTGAACTAGATGTTAGAGACGACGAAAAGCAATTTTTTATTGTTATTGTGATATAATAACTAAAACAGAAATAGAATTACATTATTGTTTTGTACATGTTGTTGAATGTCCGGACAACTTTAGTTGGCTCCTCCTGAACCACATAATAATTATGTTGTTGTTGTTGTAGCCAGCTTGGCCACAGCTGGAGGGGTGAGTAATGGTCTCCAGTCAACTTTATTTCAAAGTTGGCTCGTCCTGAACCACATATTTCTATGTTCGTTTAACCATCATGAGGACTTGGACTTTTCTTTATGAGCCATTAAACCCTTAGGAAACTGCAAGCTAGCCTAGCTTGTAAGGATTGGCTAGTCTATATTCTGTTTATAGTTATCTAGCAAGATTAGGGAATCATCCCTTCTAATACATTCTATCTCTAATACAACAGCCATACCAACTATTGTACATACTCGTACCTAATTATAAGTGGCTGTTGTTGTATTTGGACTGTCAGCAGGTACCATTACACCAACAGTATATAGACAGGATTATTACCTTCCTCTTTGTCTGCTTGTGTTTCTCAGCTTCTCTAACCAAATACTGCTGTTCAAATACAACTTTAAACAAGCTCAGTTAATAGTCCTGCAGTATATTTTCATTAAAATAATGTTCATATTAGTATAAACAGTATTTTGGAGGTATCTACGAATAATACAAATACAATATTAAGTACACGAAGAAGCGTATATAGGTACATAAATAGTCCTGCAGTATATTTTCATTAAAACCATGTACATATTAGTATAAGCAGTATTTTGTAGGTAATCTACGAATATTTTTTTTAAAGATGTACATTGTAAAGTTCAATACCTATGTACGAGTATGTACATTGTACATAATAACTATACATTTAATTTAATTTATTCTTTACTGACGGGTCAAGCCCAATGTACATTGATTACATTAGAACAATATAAAATTAATACAAATAAGAAAACAATATAAGAAATTTTAAGAAGACAAGTAAAATATCACAGTTAAAACGTATACATAACACATTATACATATATCATAACGGATACATGAGAGATAAATAAATTATAAATATATTTAAAATATATACCTACAATATTTATATGCGGCTGTCTACCTTTGGTAGATTTCTAATACAGAGCAAAAGTACATCAATCATAATAAGTCATTTATACCGCAAAATAAGAAGACATTTCCATGTGTGTTTCTAATAATAATACTCTTTTGTGGAAGGTAACTACCATCAGGTGAGGTTAAAGCTCAAAGCATATTCTACCACCTAACCCTTATATCCTTATTAAAATGTGGTCACAAATTCAAATTCATGAGGAAAAATCCATGCACTGGGTGGGATTCGCACCAACAGATCCCTCCGCTACCTGGATTACCAGACTACCTCGTTAACCACCTGACTACCAGTGCACGTTTAATTTTCTAATGTGCTTAACTTCCCTGTGATGACAGCTAAGAAAACTGTTTCCTTTAGTTTTAACCACATAAGTAAATTTCCTGACACCTCCGGTAATCTGTATAATTAATGGGACCGCGGAGAGCAAGGTAATGAAAAGCCGCATGAGGATGATAGGGGAGATAAATTAATATAAAACTTGGTTTATTGCCTACTAAACTAACTTATTTACAGCTCAAAGTTACGTGCGGTTAGGAAAAGTCCTGGAAGATAATCTACTTTAATGCTTGCATAAAAGCCTAAGTAAATATTTTTGCTGTGCTCAGGCAAATTATATTTTTTTAAATTGTTGAAATTCTAGTAGTCTTTTTCTTTGGTTTTAACGTCGCTTTCAACTGGATGGTCATTTGGTCATATCACGATACTCGTAATCTTTTCCAATATCTTTTCACTGCATTTTGGGGACAAAAAACGATCAATCGTAAAGCTAATTTGAGTTAATGGTTAATGGGTTCTCTTTCTCATATTCCAAACTCAAGCAAACGACCAGCCGCCGCGCGCCGTGGCGTAATTGTTGTGACTACTGCCCGTAGTCCAGAGATCCTAGACTTTTCGGCAGACCTTTTGAGGTATTTTTTTGGACAAAAATTCTGTTCCCTCCAAACACGTGAGGCTGGTATTTCCCGGCCTATACCCACGCTGGGTGAGGTTAATGTGGGTAGCAGGTACGATTTCCAGCAAATGGAGGGTAAAATCCCGTCCTGATTACTTCAAATCAGTACGTACATCTGAATACAATATCACAATAGATCTAAATACGTATCGGTGTGATAATTGGTGCTTTTCTTGTGGACTTCCAACCAGTCTATTATGTATAATAAAAACTCAACCATGATTTTCGAAAGTGTCACTGGGCGATGGGGAGGAACTCGTCGAATCCCGGACAAGATCTTGATCATTCAATTAAGCAAGTTCATTTTTATCAGCTATTTCTCTGAGTGGGGGACTATCAATAGCGAGTAGACCAGCAGTCTGGCTGGGGGACTATAAACAGGGAGTAGACCAGCATTGGCTTGATTCTGGGGGCCCTTGTCAATCATTAGCCTCCTTGTAAAGCCAGTGGTACAAGTGCTGAGTCATTGATCTACTGTCTGGCTACCATCGTTCACGATGACGCCACCCTATGATGATTTCTCTGAGTTTCCAGTCCTGTTCAATCAGGAAGTACCTGAACGCATACCTCATGTACCTGCTCTATTGAAAATGTTAAAGTGGGATTATCAGCTCAACCTCATCGCTACTAGAACAAACAGTTGAACTGTAAATTCCTAGGATTAGCGGCGGAGGTGTTATCACTCATAAAAAAATCCTCATCCCTTGTCCACAGCGCTCGTCCCTCATCCACCCGTACTTGGAAAAAATGTTGTGGGATTAAACAAAGTTTATTTATAGGTAGTGTATGAACATGAACTCTAGGGGGAGAGGAGGGAGAGTGAAAGAGGAAGATGTAGAGCCAGAGAGAAGGGATAGTGGAGGAGGAGATAAGTTGGAGGTGAAGGAATAGTAGAGGGAATGGGTAACAAGGAGGGAGGGACAGAAATTTGGAGGTGAAGAGATAGGGAAGAAAGACCAAAAATGGAGAGGAAGCACTATTAGGCAAGGAGAAAGGAGGAGAAAGAGGGAGAGGGAGAGAGAGCTGTAAGTGGTGTGAGAGTGTTAACGAGAACTTTTGGAGTATGCTGGCTTAAAAGTTTCACACTTTGATGATAAATCATATCATTGTGGAGAGAGAAATAGAGGAGAGACACAGGCAGAGAGATTAAGAGAAAGAGTGAAGAACAGAGACAGAGTTAAAGAGAGGGAGAAAGAGAAAGATAGAGAGGGAGGTGTGGTGGGATTGTGAAAGATCATAGAGAATTATGGGGAGGAGAGATGAGGGAAGCAACCATAGATATGGAAATTATTGGGGGAATATCAACAAGAGAAAGAGGTGGGAGAGGAATGTCAATTATTATTTCATAAAAAATAAACTTTTGTACAAGCAGAGCGGAGATAAAGTTGGCACGGGGATTTACATATCTCTCTACTTTCTGCATACAGAGGAGCTCTGGACAGGTATTGATCAAATATGTGTGTGTATATAATTTGTATTACCTCGGAGGATAAAAATGCACATAGGAACTCAAAATCCTTCCTCCATTCACTGAGATATGCAGTGAAAAAATCTGCATTGGTTGAGAACAAAGTGAGTGGGAAGCCAGAGTCGACGTGGATGGCAGTGATGGTTGAACACACGTTGAATTCGGTATTTGACCACATAATAATAATTTGTCTTACTGCTGGAATAATGAGAATCTTTAGTCCTTCTAGTTGGACATTATAGAAAAGACAGTATTATTATTATTATTCTCCTTCTGTCACTGAAGTTAAGGAACTTCCAGAGAGGTTAGGACTTCGATGGCTGGCTATTTAAATTCGAACCCTCGTGAGGCTTTTACCTGGCCCAACTGGTCGTTACTCATACAAGTGACTACTCATTTTTCCTCACGAAGTATGAGTGGACCCCGAACATCCAAGTGCAGATCAGAAAAATTCCTGCCCCGCTGGGTATCGAACCCATGTCACCATGCGTGCAATATCTAGCGCGCTAACTCGCTCTGCCACGGTGACTACTTAATTAATTACTTAAACCTAAATTAACGAATGGCTAGTTAAGCACATTCATAGATTGTCAAGATATTTAGGCGCTAGTTTGATAATGGGTGTTTCGGATCCCACCCAATGCTTGAATATTTCCGGATTTATTTGAAATTTTGACCACATCATAATGGCACCAAATTTCATTTCATGAATCCAGACCCGGAGGTTCCGGGTTCGAATCCGGGCCTTAGCAGAAATTTCTGACCGAGTTTCTCCGTTTCCGATATGGCTTGAATGTAAAGGTAAAGTGCCCTGAAGTACCTTTATTATAAATCTAATATATTTCTCTCTCTCTCTCTTTTTCTGATAACCTATCTATAATTTATATCCAATATATCCATCCTTGTGTGTCCATGTTTCCAATGAACAATTTAAAATTAGACAAAGCTTTGATGAGCAGATATTGCCAATGATATAGAGCGGAAACAGAGAGACAGAAAGAATCAAAGAACTGAAAAAGGGAGATAAATTAATAGAATGAAATAGAGAAAAATACAGAGATAAAGGTAGAGAGAGAGGGAGAGGGAGAGGGAGAGGGAGAGGGAGAGGGAGAGGGAGAGGGAGAGGGAGAGGGAGAGGGAGAGGGAGAGGGAGAGGGAGAGGGAGAGGGAGAGGGAGAGGGAGAGGGAGAGGGAGAGGGAGAGGGAGAGGGAGAGGGAGAGGTAGAAGGAGAGAGACATAGAGGATGAGGAGAGAGAGTATAACAGAATGAGGAAGGCAGATAATGAAAGAAGGAAAAGGAGAGAGCGAGAAGGAAAATGGAAAAACTCATTTCATATTTAATTAAAATTTCACGGCTAGAATTTTTACCCGTCCAGAAAACCCGCCTTGAGTTTCAATTATTCTCGTAATGAATGTAGGACTCCTATTCTATCTGCTGACAGAAGCTACCACAGCTGAATAGCATCTGAATTAACTGACTGGAACCACAAGAATAAGTGACATAAATAATTGTTACGATCTTTTTTGATCGCTCTGGCTTTTTATTTGATATCTTATTAGGTTGAGGTTCCAGCACTACAGCAGGGAAAAAAAATCCTATTAAAAAAAGATGAGTGTTTCACAGGCTTTTTTTTTATTTTGTAGCATGAAACAGGAGCTACTGTAGACGCTTGTGGTCTGTGTTGTAGCCTGACCATCCGTATAGTATGCCTCCCCTCTGATGGGCGAGAGTGACACATTACTTCCCATTTAGGTGCTGGGTCAACACGAGCGCACGGAAGGTATCCCTTACAAAGAATTGTATACAAATTAAGAATACAAAATTTTTGTCGGCACCGGTGATCGAACCCGGGACCTTCGCGCATGGCAACTTATACGTAGTCGCCTTGTCTGAATGGCGTACAGCGTACAGGGCTTGCGCAGCTGATTTGGGTTTGAATCCCGGTGAAGTCGTAGTTTTTCGACTATCTAATTTAGATGGGGTCCACTCATACTTCGTGAGGAATATTCATTCATCAACATCAGTAATACATATACCCACATATAATTATGATAACCTATTAATCAGAACAAAAAAGCAGAAGGACAGACTCTCAAAGGCATTATCACCACCCTTGATCAGGTTGTTTATAACTTTTATGATTATGCTCATTTTATATGAAAAAATTAATAGAAATAAAGCTTGATCGAATTGTTTTTAAATAAATAAATAAATTCCTTAAATATAAATTTATGAGGTTTATCCAATAGGCCTCTCTTGGTTCACAAAAAAAGCCCTCCGCTTGTGACATCCATTAGCCTTATGAAACAAAATAATGCCGGGATTTTCGGGCACATTTAAAACAATGTCGGTGACGCTAAAATATTAAAAAGCTCGTTCTTCACGCCCACCGAAATTTTTTATGACCAGCCAAAGTGTCAGGAGAGAACTTAAAATTTCAGTGGAAGTTCTTGACGTAAAATTCAAGTAGTCACCCGTCCTCTTCTCTTTCTTGTTCTTCACAAAATGTCTTTCGTTCCCATATTTTTTTCTCCCTCCTCTTCTTTCGACTCCTCTTCCTCAGCATCTATTCTCCTTATTGAATGTGTTTTTTTGTGTTATTATATCACAATTTTTGTGGGTAGCGCATAATTATAAGACTTTACATATCTTTAATATCCCAATATCTTATTTTTTTTTTTTTTTTTTTTTTTTTTTTTTGCCTATAATTCCGCCACTGGTCACTGCTAACATTAAAGCAGCTACTCAGTTTTCTTCAGGTATATGTGGACCTATTCTCTTTATTTATGTTTCATCTTCTCTCCTTTCTTACACTTCAAATCTCCATCCTTTTGACTATACAAATTCCATCATGTTTTATTTACATGAAGACTGTACATTCAAGGAATATTTACAATTATAGTAACAAAACTTGATCAAGGGTAGTGCTAATGCCAACGGCATTCTCTTCCTTATTATTATTAATATACAAATTCGATAAAAAAAAAAAAAAAAATTATCCTCTCTCTCTCTCTTTTCCTACGCTTACGCTTCCACTTTGTTATGTTGCCTCCTTTTGCCTCTTCCATTCTACTTACAGATTATCTCTCTCTATCTCTCTCCATTGTTTCTCTTTTGTCTCCCCCCTCTCACTTACAATACATCCCTCTCTCTTTCCTCCTGTCCTACTCCTTGTAACTAATATGTAACCAGAATCACAATTAAATTTCCACAATTATATCTTTCAATTTTTGATGTTTGAAGTAAAACTCTATAAATAATGAATTATTGTAAATCACATAGATTTTTTAATATTTAAGAGAGGAGCACACCTCCCAATTAGTTATCATTAGCTTAGGAGGCGTTTAATTTGTATAATTATTCAATTTATGTAAATAAAAAAACCCCCGTCGTGATATGACCATGGCAGTTGAAAGCGACGTTAAACCCCACTTAAAAAAAAAAAAAGTTATTTTATTCAATACAAAAAAAAACAAATTCCTTCTCTCTCTCTCTTTCTATCTTGCTTCCTCTCCTCCTCCTTCTTTTTCTCTTTTGCCTCCCTTCCTTGTCCCACTTCCTCTCCCACTCACTCCCTTCCTCTTTCTCTCCAGCATCATCCCTCCCACTCCATACCTCTAAACTCCATCTGGTTATGACTTACCACTTCAAAAGTCACTCTTGGTTACCTCTCTATCCATCAGCCCCACATCACTTGCTATTCCCTCCTCATCCTCCCCTCATCTCTGCCATCAAGCCATCATAAATCCATATTTTCATTTCACATCTTTTGTTAATGGCCCTCTCGACCTTCCACTTTTTGAGCTTGAAATTCTTCCTCAATATTTTTATTCGCTATTTCGAGCTTTCTCTTTTTTATTGCTATCCTGATTTGCTTCTCCCTCTTGGTCTGTGTTATCCCTGTTCAGAAATAGCTTTCAAGTCTTGTTTTTTGTTCATCATTTTTTTTTTTTACTTTTTTTTTCATCGTTTTTTCTATTTTTTTTTTTTTTTTCATTGTCATTCAGTAGCTTGATTGATAAGGCGATGTAACCTGAAGGTCGGTGGCTCAAGTCCCGGTTTCAGCGTAGATTTAGTGAAGCTCGTTTGAATAGTTGTGATAACTAAACACAAATATAGGGCAAGGACTTCGATTGTTATAGACCTCTCTTTAAATAAATGTTTATTATAACACAAAATTATGATGTTTTTTCTTCTTTCATTACGTCTTTTTTTTTTTCTTCTTTCATGCGGAAATGTTGATTTTTCTTGTTTTTTTTATCAAATTGTCATCTAGGTACTAGTAGACAGGTCTACTCAGGTAACAG
>CM044956.1:10857800-10985300 GCA_024516035.1 Bactericera cockerelli | reverse complement strand
AGAGAAAGAGAAAGAGCCATAGAGGAAGAGATGGGAGAGGAAGAGAGAGTGAGAGAAAGAGAAAGAGCCATAGAGGAAGAGATGGGAGAGGAAGAGAGAGTGAGAGAAAGAGAAAGAGCCATAGAGGAAGAGACGGGAGAGGAAGAGAGAGTGAGAGAAAGAGAAAGAGCCATAGAGGAAGAGATGGGAGAGGCAGAGAGAGTGAGAGGTACCTACCTAGAGAGGAAGAGATGGAGAAGAGAGATGAAGGAGGAATTGACAAATTAAGATACACAGCTATATTAGTTAGTTATATCCTCAGCTCTACCACTGAGATAAAAAGAGAGGCGAAAGAGCTTCTAGAAAAGAAAGAGAGAGATATAGAACTGGAAGAGAGAGATAATAATGTTACATTAGGACTGAGTTAAAAAGTAGGAGAGAGAGAAAGAGATAGTAAGGAAGAGAGAAAGAGAGAGAGAGAGAGAGGGTTCAGAAGTGGGAGAGAGAGACAGTTAAGGAGTAGGAAGTAGGACAGTGTAAAAGAGAAGGAGAAAATAGAGTTTAATTAAAAATCATGTACTTTGCTCGCGCTCTGATGTAATCACATCTTGGGCTCAGCGGCTACCTCGCATCTAACTCGATTAGGCTGTTAACTGTGATACCGGAAGATGGAGGTGATATCGTGGAGGTTTCCAAACCAAAATGCAACGAAGAGGTGGTGACAAGCCGTCTACAAAACTTGGAGGTTTTTGGTTTTTAGACAAGGAGCCCTCATGGAGGTATTATCAAGGAGGTTCAAAAAATATATAATGGTGTTGTACCAGGGGCTTCAACAAATCAAAATTTATTGGCAAAACTAAAAAAATGAACTATTAAAAAAAAATGAGCTTAAGATCAGCTCAGTGATTAGAAAATACTCGCTTGTAATGCGAAAGTTATTGGGTCTTCAGCCCAGAGCCGACAAAAATTTCTGTTTGTGTTTAATTTGGTTACAGTTTTTTGTAAGGTATACCTTCCGTGTTGACCCATCACCTAAATTCTCGCCCATCAGAGAAGGAAGGGATACTATGGGTTGGGCAAGCTACAACACAGGCCACAAGTGTATCCTGTTTCATGGCTACGAACAAAAACATGGTTTTGTAGAATCGGCTTTGCTGAGGATGATACGTAATTTGATAACCCCTGTTTGGTAGGATAAGAGCGGCAGTGCCGAATAGTTCCTACTGTGTAGTGGCAGTAGAAACCACTGAAGCACATGAAAAATTAAAACTCCTACACTCGGTCTTGGAAATTTCAATAAGCTTAAATAAAGCTCCACTGAAATTATGTGGGAATTCATAAATTCATAAATTCATAAATTCAAATATAATTTGAAAATTCCAGGAATTTCAATTAAGTTACTGCCTTAACTGTTGAAAATTTTCTCATGGTGGAAATTTTTTTAAAAATTTATAACTTCTTGGTAAAACAATTATTGTTTTGAAACAACAATTTATTGTTTAATGTTTATACATATGTGCATTGAGTACCTATGGAGTATAAATTCTAAATATGTTGTATCCTCAGCTGATATTAAAGAGCCTCAGGAACATAATTATACTCGTAGTATCGGGTTCATTGTTTCCTTGGAAATTTTTCACCCTCGTAAAAAAGGTACATACCCAGTATGTGTAATTTGTGTATGTACCATTGTACCTACTACATACATAGGGCTATACCGAAGTACCTGTGGGGTATGGAATCTGTACATCCTCTACTGGTACGATGGAGCACTCAAATTAAAGAGCATGAAATGCTGCGGTGAAAATGTGGATGTGGTGATGGGAGATGTAAATTGGATTAAGATAACCCTGTTGAGACGTTCAGGACTCAAGGAAGCGAGAAATGGAAGTGAGTAGAAAAATGATGGCAGATATCGCAGAAGTTGTGGGAGAAATGAAGAAGTTGTGGGAGACATTAAGAAGCGGTGGGGGAAATAAAGTGGATGGAAAAATGACGTGAGTTGAAAAGATTGTGGGAGAGATGTAATTAGATGGAGGGAATTTCTCATCACCAGATTTCCGCAATTGTAAGTACGAGTATTATAACACGTAATGTTTCATTCCATAATTTGTTGCTAAATTCCTACAAAATATTGGACTTCCTAGAATTACAAGAAACGTGTACACCTAACATAAAAAAGTTCAATTAGTATTGCACATTGCATAGTCACTTAAATATCAGGCGTTAGTAGATATAGGTAGGTACTTACTTACTTCCTTTTGAAGGCAAGTATACTTCCAATGCTTTAAATTGATATAACAACTTTTTAAATATAGTATTCAAAGAAAGCTTTAACAGTCTAACCCAGACACAGTCGTTACCCCACCCAGTCTTGATTTTTAGGTGATTAAGAAACTTAGCACATCTTGACCTAAGATGGTGATATTAATTCTAGCAATTTGTTACACACCACCGCTGAATATTAGGGCTGAGATAGTCCAACACTATAACCCCATCCTCTATCCCTGCATCCTTCTTTCAAATGTGTCGGAAGTCTATTTCAATTATTAATAAAATTTCGACACGCGGAATAGAATAAAAATGATTTTTTTGACAGTTCCACTCCACTGTTCATGTTTATATGTCAATAAAAATATCGGACTCATTTTTTGGAAATAATGTTAAAATATATCGAACGAGTGAAAATAGATATTCGTAATATACATTGAACTGAATATCTATGGAACTTTTGTTGGCGTTGTATGAAACATTTATCAAATTTAATTACTTTGATATTCGTAGATATTACATATTACAAACTGAAAGTAGGTAGGTACTAAATGTCAAATTATTATTATTATTTTTTTTTTTATATATTATAACAATAAACTTCTAGAGTAAAATCGCATAATAATAACTTCAAATAATTATTATATCGTGGGTTCATTTCAAAACCAGGTTTTTTCTATCCGCCTCACACATAATGACCTGCCCGGACCTTCAGCACCATCGAGTCTCTCTCCCCTCTATACCCTCCTTACTAGACGACCAGTCCGGGAATGACTCCCTCATAGCATTCCTCAAAGCCACCAACATATTCCCCAAAATATAACTCGAGGATCCGGCGTGAACGACAGGCCCACCGCCTTGTTAAAGCGCCGTTAAACCGGAAAAAAAACCAGGTTTTTTTCAAAGAGCCTTTGAAAGGAAATTTGTAAGCAAATAGTGGATTAAATTTACCCAACAAGACGAAGAGAAATTTGCGAAACAAGACTAGACAAGTAGACAGAGGCAATACTTCTCACACCACCTAAATGGAATGCATATAGTGTTAGAGGGGAGGTATACCCGTATACTACGGGATGGGGACTATGGGCAGTCTACAACACAGACCACAAGCGTCTACATTAGCTCCTGTTCCATGGCTACAAAATATAAAACGCTATAAAACTCTCATTTTTTTAAAAGAAACATGCCCAATACTCATCCCGAGTCGTCAATGTATTTGCATCTGTTCAAAGACAAAGATATTGAGACACCCAGAAAGCATCTTATCCCCTAGCATTATTGCTCTATCGACTCGAGTGCAGTCATTAGCATTTCAGATATATTAGCATAGTGAAGCCTAGAAGTAATGAAGAGAAGGACAGCAATACAGGATAAAAGACAAATACGAGGATACATTAGCATAATCCTGCAAATAACCAAACTTCAATTCAGCTACGAAATGAGATTTGTCTTTGATTCACATAACTATGCACGATTGTACATACATGACTGTGTAAATGTCTATTAGTGCTTCAAATGCTTCATTATAGCTCGAAGCTACTCAAATACCATTTAAGTATTGTATTCGAAGCTTAAGCGCTAATTAATGAACGACGCTGTTACCATGGTAACAGCCAATTTCACAACTGAAATCAGATATTACTTTACTTATAGTAATAATGTTCACTACAGCTTTTGGGCCTTAGGGTCGAATTTAAAATAGGATTACAAGGAAGATATGCCAGACCGTCCCTCAAGTCAGGGTTTCAACAAATCCCAGCGCACTGTCCGACTTCAGGGATATCTGCATTGAAATCCTATTGTATAATTCGGCCCTCAGAACGTAAATTATATAATATCTACAGAAATGTATCTACAGAAATGTATTACATGTATCTACAGAAATACAAAATATTATCTACAATGTGTAGTGTAGGTTTATAATATTTTCAATAATAAAAAATATAATAGGTACATTAAAATTATTACATACTAGAAAATGTAATATTATAATATAAATTTCGCGAATTATTGACTCCGTTTTATGTCTCAAGTCTGGTAACAAAAACAACAATTCCATACAATTTTAGATTTGTCTGTTTTTTGTAAACTTTCTGATACCGTAAAACCTTAACATAACTTTTGTACTTTCAACATTGGGGTTTTGAATAATCTTAACAAAAAGCATACTCGAGAAAATAACGAAGAAATATACCAGTAGAGCAGGTCTCATAATAAAAAAATAAGCGCCAAACAACAACCATCCTAATATTCAAGCTTTCTGAACTTTTCATTCGTCTGAATCGAACATTGGAATTGCCAGGACAAATAAATAATGCCGCGCTATTCATCCGAAAAGTTTGGATAAAGTTTTCTTGAAGATCGCTTTACCAAACAAACAAATCCATGTTTCTTCATCAGAGAAGCAAAATGAAAAGTTCATTCCTATGAGTTTAAGTTGAAATAACTTTTTTTTCTTCTCTCTTTTGGCTGACTAACCGACTGACCTTCACTAACCGACCGATCTTTACAAACATATATAATAAAAATTAAAGATGTTTACATCCTTAAGTTTTATTCATCTAGGTTTTTTTTTTTTTTTTTTTTTTTTTAAGTGGGGTTTAACGTCGCTTTCAACTGCCATGGTCATATCACGACGGGGGTTTTACCCTCCATTCGCAGGAAACTCACAAACCTGCTACTCACATTGACCTCACCCAGCCTGAGTGGGGCCGGGAAAAGCCAGCGTCACGAGAATTAGAATTTGAATGGTCACCCATCCAAGTCTTAACCTCGCTGGATGTCGCTTAACTTCGGTGTTCTGAAGGGAACCGGTGTATTCAACATGCCATCGACGCTGGCTTCATCTAGGTTTATTGAATCATGCGAGTATCATTTTTGACAGTTGGGTATGCAACGTGGCAACGACTGAATAGTGGACACACCGAACGTGTACAAAGAAACCTAACATAAAAAAGTTCAATTTTTATTGCACATTGTATAGTCACTTAAATACCGGGCGTACATAAAAATAATTTGGTCTAATAATCAGTGCCGGATTACCCATATGGCGGATTTGGCAGATGCCAAGGGCCCCGCGCTTTAGGGGGCCCCGCGCTTGAGCAGCTTACACTAGATATTATGAGAATTTTGTAAAAGCTTACTCTAGGTATTATGAGTTTTTTAAAAGCTTACCCTAGGTATTTTTGGATAGTGAGTAAGAAGAAGAAGAAGAAATAAAAGTGAAAAAAACACACATACTCACAGCAAAGTACATAAATTGAAAGAAAATAGCGGGGCTTTCTATTGTTATCTATTCCTTGAATAAACAATAATCAACCACATAGACATTAACGGATTACCTACCAATTTGTCAGATTTGGTAGATGTTCCCCGCGATTTTGGGGGCCCCGCGTTTCGGGCAGCTTACATAAATTATAAGTGTTTTTGAATGACCTTTAACTCGGTTTTTCTGGATTTTAATATTAAAAAAAATCACAGCCAGTTGAGCAAAATATTAAAAGAAAAATCACGGGTCCCCCTTAAAATGGACCACATATATGAAAATAGGTAGATCTCTTTACCTATTGCCTGCGGCTCTTTATATAATGTAATATAATTACTCGTATTTGAAAAGAATAATATTGCCTTAGGTAATCTCTGACATCAAACTCAGTGCCATCTGAGTGCTCAGTGATCGGCTTTATCGACATCTTAACCAATGATATTCATTATAGTCGGCTGCGGCACTTTTAATGAATTTTTCAAGATATCTTTTTGTATTTCTTTTCCGAGTACTTTACCCCAAAACTTTGCAAAAATTTCGCCTGCGGCGCTGTCAAATTTACTTATCTTGATGGTTTGGATTGTTTTTCAAGACATGCAATTCTAGTACCGTTAAAAGAAAAAAAATCTTTGGGCATTTTCGAAGTGCCTTTTGATTGTTTGGAAAGTTACCTTTTAAAAAAGTAGCATTCAATACTAGCGATAAAATCTTCATGGTAATTAATGATCTACTTTCTACACATCTTACCTAATGACATCTTTCTACACATATTCTTTTCATAATACATATTTAGATATTTCTTCTATTATTCGGAAAAAATGTTGCCTTCGGTGTTATAAACGTCGTTTTGGATACTCTTATGGATTGGTGCCCAGGACACTTGGCTTCGATTTCAAGGTTCTAAAAATAGTATTATAGAATTAACTCAGTACAATTTTGGGGCCCCGCGCCTAGAAATTGCCAAGGG
Source organism: Bactericera cockerelli (assembly GCA_024516035.1). Lineage (NCBI taxonomy): Eukaryota > Metazoa > Arthropoda > Insecta > Hemiptera > Triozidae > Bactericera > Bactericera cockerelli. The sequence continues at coordinate 10,978,818 of CM044956.1, read as the reverse complement.
CCCCGCGCAGCCTTAATCCGGGACTGCTAATAATTCAACAAAATGAGAATTCGAGGATGTACTGCAGGTATGCCTTCAATAATTAAAATCATAGATAGAGCACGTACTGTAGAAAGAAGTTGTAGTCAAACTTGGACAGGGTAGAACACGAGCGAATACCTACTAAGTCGGAGAAGACCATGAATAAATGCAGAGGAGAGAGCCAAGCACGTCCCGACCCCACCTGGCTGCAAAACGTGAAACTGAGATATCCGTACACTAAGTACAAAACTAACATTAAAATCCTGCGATCTCTTTTATTTTCTCTCTCGTAATGAACTTTTCTCGAGAAGCATCTTCTCTTATTTACATGTATTACTTCCGAGTATTACTACCACGGAGGCTGATTGAAGAAGAAGAAGAACTCTTCCGAGTACATCCCAAGTTTAGCATTGTTTCTTTTTTCAAATATAGTAAGTTTAAATAAACTGCCCATTCAAAGAAAGTCAAAAATAAACATTTTTAAACAGCAAAATGGAAGGCCCATGTTTCAATTGACCTAGAATTTGTATATTTAAGAGACGGTAGGGCACCAAAAAAACTGGAATGTCTGGAAGAAGATGATTTCTTTTAAAATAATTGGATTTTCCGTGTTTAAAAATAAGTTGAATCAGATTTTCTATTTCAGATATTTACCTATGATGTACCAATTGTACCTAGTCATTTCACTAGACACTAGATCCAGGAGTTTTGTTGTTCTTAGGTTTCCTTATGGCATTGTTAGATAATATTTCACTCCTCCTGGGTACTATGATTTTCCCATTTTCAGGGATTTCAAAATAGACTTGAATTGACTGAAAAATGTTTAAAATCACATTACCAATCATTGCCAAACTCATAAGGAAGCATTTTGTCCCTTTTGGAAGAGAATTTTTTGCTCTATCTTTTTCAATCAGCAACAAAAAATCTCAATTGAAATTCTTGGATTGGAATTCTCCATACAGTTACTGCACAGCTGGTGCTCTATTATTGAATGAAGTGATAGGAGAGGATCGTTTCATTTTATGTTATTGGAAAATTCCAGTGCAGTGCAAAATGAGGAGCATCCGCGATATCGCGGATTGTCTTCCATATTTCATTTTTTTGATGCATAAATAAATAAAACTTTTTTCGGAACAATAATAGCACAAGTACGTACATCAAAACGAAAAGTATAAATCAGAACTAATGATTCCAATCCAGCTTATTTGCTGAGGTAGATAAAAAAGGCAATTATGCCCGGAACCGCTTTCGCATTACTTCAGGGGACTTTACCTTTTACACCCATGCCATTCCCGAAACGGAAAAAACTCGGTCAGAATTTTCCGCTCCAGTCGGGATTCGAAACCACAACCTCCGGGTCAGTAACCAATGTTCTTAACCACTGCGTAGGTTAGCTAATGAATTTTATTACAGTAGACTTAAGGTCAACCCTGGTCTTGTTCATTTAGCCTGATGGTAGTTTTGGGGCAGAAGGGTAAAATTTTACATAACATTCTCTAGCTCAGCGGTTCCCAACTTGGGGTCCCAATAATATTTTTAAAACAATTTTGCGGCCCACCCAAATTGCTTTTGCACTATTTTAATATTATTTCTTGAGTTTCGGCAAGCATCCGCGGCCCAGTAGCGAGTTGTCCGCGGCCCACCGGTTGGGAACCGCTGTTCTAGCTAATTTCTATAGAAACTTTAGGTAAAGACAGCCGAGAAGAGGTACAGAGAGATATTATTATTTTTAGCTATGCCTAAGTTATTTTCACTGGTTCTTTCGTCCGGAAATTTTCTCCACATAGATGTTAGTTTAAAATTCTAACCCTCTATAGTACACATGAAGGTACTAACAATATTGTAATGACTGATACGCTGGGTGAGGTTAATGTGGCTAGCAGGTTTGAGAATTTCCTGAGAATGGAGGGTAACACCCCGTCGTGATATGACCATGAAGTTGAAAGCGACGTTAAAACCAAGAAAAAATGTGACATATCTCCAATGATTAACACAAAAATATTATTATTATTTAATATCTGCCAATAAAATTTATAAGTTTGATGAAATAGATACAAAATATTTATCATTGCTTGCATTATTATTTGAGATAACAGACTCCTTTCAAGTTGCACCTTGGAGGTCAGTATTATGTACGTACAATTTTGTACCCAATCAAACACCTCGGTCGAGGTGTGAAGAACGCTAATACTAGTATACCTAGTATAGAGAGTTATTTTTTTTTTTTTTTTTAAGATGAGTGTGTTTCACAGCCTTTTTTATTCCGTAGCCATGAAACAGGAGCTACTGTAGACGCTTGTGGTCTGTGTTATAGCCTGCCCATCCCGTAGTATGCCTCCCCTCTGATGGGCGAGAAGTGACACAATACTTCCCATTTAGGTGCTGGGTCAACACGAGCGCACCGGAAGGTATCCTCACAAACAATATTATTATTAAACACTTTATTAGATATAAAAAGACATTATGTACAGTACAAATAATTATTATAACAATGGAAAAATGGAAAAAAAATATATACAATAAAAAAGAAAATGAATAGAAAAATATATATAAACAAATAAATAATTATGTCCTGACTAAAGGGCGGATGGCAATCTCTTCCACCCAACCAACTCTTCCACCAACCAGAGTTAGCTGGTAGAAGATGCTTTTGAGCATTAACATTACCTGGTGGTTACCTTTCTCACTAGATTACTACTATAGCAAACATAGTCTCCTTTGTTCAATCCCCTTACCACAATAGGAATTCCGAGAAGGTTTGATTCGATATTGGTCTCAAACCTCTTTCCAATAGGTTCAATTTCCCAGAGCTCACTCCTATGAGATAAACTAAACCACCTAGTAAAAAGATTTCTTCTCTGAATTGCCATCGAAATCTTCGGAGAAATGAAACCTTTGTCACGTGGAACATAAATTTATACAGGGTGAGCCAGTTTCAGTGACGCAGTCGATATTCTCGGCCCCTGATGGTAATACAAAAAATATACTCGAGATCATTTTAAGGGTTGGGTGGAAGAGATCGCCATGGGCAATAACCCCGCCCTTTAGTTAGGACATAATTATGTATATATTTTGTTTATTTTTTTCCTGTTTATATTAATATTGTTAATATTGTATTTTAATTGTTACATTATTTGTTTGTATATAATTATGTTCTTCTAATAAAAAGTTTATAATAATAATAATAATAGCTCCTGGGTGGAATAGTTGGTGATAGTTGCAAATCTGACAAGCTTGACTTTCAAAGTCAAACAAAGGTCAACTTCAGAATCTTAAAGGTCAACTTTAGATTATTAAATCGACCTAAATTTGATTGCATATTGAAATTTTTCATGTAATTTTGTAATTTATTTGACTATTCACAACACATTTTCTTTTCAACTATAACATACCTACCAGTAATGCTGAATGTGAAAAAATTGCAAGTATCGTATTTCACTTTAACCTTTTCCCGTTTTAACTGTAATTCAAAACTAATGATCACATGCTATAAAAATTTACGACAGTGTTTTTTTTTTTTATTTTTATTATTACTATTTCAATTTGATACGTCACACGTGTATGTTAAAGTTGAAAAAATTTTGACCTTAAATTAATCGGGGTAAAGGGTACAATGAAAATGTGTTAAGAATAGTTGAATGAGATCAATTTTTTTTAAAGAATATGAATGTGCAATAAAATTCAGGTCGATCTATTTAAGATTCTGAAGTTGACCTTGAAATGACCTTGAAGAAAGAAAATCGACTGCGTCATTTAAAATGACTCACCCTGTATACCGAGGGCGATGCTTAAAAATATTTTATAAAAGACTAGCTAAAACCCTGTTGTAACTTGCAAGGAAATTTTCTTACATTTATTTTAAGATAGTTGTATTCGTTGGTTTCACTTTCCTTTACAAGTTGGAGAGTTTATTTTTTACCCCACACGTGTCTCTGACGTCCATAGTCGAGTTTTGCATAATACTACTTACCTACTTCGCTAGAGTTTGATTTCAAGTCCATACCCGTGCACCCGATTATATTCTAATATTAGAAATCGGAAGAATTATGTTCGTTTTTGTAGAAAAAATATTTTTTTCTCCGATTTCAATTTTTTTCATATTTCTGGACGTTTCATAACTTCCTGAGAAACTTTGGTTTTGCACAAGATAATATTTATCATTTGAAATTAGACATACTCTTACAGTCTGCTGAAATTTGTATAAAATAATAAAAGCCTACATGAAATTTTGAAAAATAAATAAATAATAATATTCCATATGAGTGTAGGTAATTAGGTATTTAAAAAATAAATGAATGTTGGAAGTTGTAAGAATAAGACAATAGAAGAGGGAATTGGCTTTTTTATTAAACTGATTTTTTTTTTTTTAATTTGTGTTTAAAGTCATCGCTTTTAACTGCAAGGTCATATCACGACGAGGGTGTTACTCTCCATTCGCAGGAAACTCACAAACCTGCTACCCACATTAAACTCACCCAGCCTGGGTTGGGCCGGTATGCCAGCATCACATAGTCTTCACCTCGGTGGACGTTGCCTAATTTCGGTGATCGTCCGAGAACCGGTGCATTCAGTGCTCCATCGACGCTGGCTTTGAACTGATTTAATTTTACAAAATCTAAAGTTATTGTGATGTTTTCAAGAAGTTGGTTGGAAGAGATTGTCATAGGCAATAACCCCGCCCTTTAGTTAGGGCTTTTGTATATATTTATTTCTTTCCATTTTATTGTTTATATTGTTTCTATATTTTTATAGTAATTATTTGTACTGTACATATGTCTTTTTATCTAATAAAGCATTTAATAATAATAAGTTGCTCAGATCTCAGAGCAAGCACTCTTGGACCATTCGCACAAATGAGCATATTGTTCTTAATCTCCTCAACTTTTCACTCTCACAAAAGTCTCTTGACACTGTCGGCTAATTCGATTTGCCTAATTTGGAGCTCAACACTGAGAACAGCATTAAAACAAAATGGTTCAGCTTTATTAGAAACTTTGAGTTTCCTGCTAGCTCTCTCTGCTTTATTGGGGGTTGCAGGGGGGGTTGTAGGGGGTTTCATATTTTCGAGATTTCTATATCAACATAATAATTAATGCCAATAATAGCTGACTAAAGCATAACCTTACTTAGAGAGTTCGGTTAATCATGACAATCAAAGGACGAAAATTCTTCCCCAGTCGGGATTCGAACCCGCTCTCTTTGGCTTATGAGGTGAAGCTGTTTACCATTTAACATATGGGGGTCACCAAGTTACGTAAATAATTGCAGTATAAAGTCTCTGGATAAACATATATTATTCTTATCCGCGTGTGTTTTTACAATGTTTCTTTCTCTTTTTCTCACATCTCTACACCCCACTCCCCCGAACACACTCCCCTACACCTATTGCAAAGACCCTTTTTCTCTTTTATTCTCTCTCCCTCTTTACCTTTATCTATCCCTCTCTCTTTTCTTCTTTGTCTGATGTCTTTTTTGTACATAATACAAAAGCATCTAATTTCCTCTCTCTTTCCGCCTTTTTGTCTGACTCTCTCTCTCTTCCTTTCTCTCCCTCTCTCTTTCTTCCTTTTTCTCTCTCTTCCTTTCTCTCTCTTTTCTCTTTCTCTCCCCTTTCTCTTTTTTACTCCTTTCTCTTTCTCTCTCTCTCTTCCTTTCGCTTTTTTACTCCTTTCTCTTTTTCTCTTTTTCTCTATTCCTTTCTCTTTTTTACTTATTTCTCTCTCTCTCCCCATTCTCTCTTTATCTCTCTCTCTCTCTCTCTCACTCTCTCTCTCTCTCTCTCTCTCTCTCTCTCTATCTCTCTCCTTTCTCTCTCTCTCCTCTATCTCTCTCCTTTCTCTTCTCCTTCCTCTCTTTATCACACACAAACATAGTCTCCTGAGGATCCTTGGCTCTGCTGCTCTCAACAGAAAATTCCTGTTTAGCAAGAAAAAGAAACAAAGTACCTATCTACCTCTAGGTACCTAAGTACCCATTTCACTAAACACAACACGGCTCGCGGAGAAAAAAAAATATCAACAAAGTAAATATATTTGTGTACCTAACATATACATTATGTATTCTAAAGTTTAAAGAAAATATACAATTATATTTTCATTTAAATAATAATAATAATAGCAACAATATTTTATACAGGGTGTCTTTACAGGGCGACCTTAAATACTAGAGGTAGCACATCTCTATAAAATTATCATTGAAAATATTCAATATCCGAAAGGTCAGAATCACGGCAAAATTTATGGCAATAATGATAGATTTTTCTCTCCTTTATAGAAGCAAGGATTTTTGAGAGGAAACTTTCCCACTGTGAAAATACCTTTGACATGATGTTTTTGTTGATTCACCCGACGCGACGGTGCATGTATATTTTCTTCACCATTATTAATTTAGAGAAAAGTTATGTATTCAGTCACCACTATATTAATGAATTTTCAGAATTTCACAATGTCAGGTATGGTGGTCTCAATTTGAAAACTGTGCAACGTAATTCAGGATTTAGGGGCATACTGTAAATTATACTATGTGTAAATATAATGATATATACCTATACATAATTAATGTATAATGTGTGAAAGAGAACATGGTTACTGTTAGGCTGTAGAAAACAAAGCCCCATGTGTACAGAATACAAGTACCTATGTACATGTACATACATACATAAAGAAACTATGTATGTATGTACTAAATAAAATGAGCGCAAGCATTTCTGCTTCCAGATATTTGCCAAGTCAGCTGGATATTATGAGTATTTTAATTAAAACTGGTTGATAAAGGATATAAAAAAGAAATGTCGACTTGTGTGGGAGTATGCAGAAGTGTGGGAAGCAGAGGGGAGAAGAGGAGTCGGATTAAAAAACTTTGAACAAGGAGTTGGGTGGAAGAGATTGCCATAGGTAATAACAGTTACTGATAATTAATTAGTTTCTAATAACCCCAACTTTTAGTTAGGACATTTATAATAATAAGTGCTGAGAAATCGAGATGAATGAGCAAGTGTTAACTTTCGCATTTATAAGTCTAGATTATATACAGGGTGTCCCACCAAACTTGGACACCTCAAATTACTCGGCCCCTGAATGAGTTTTTGAAAAATAAAAATTCTTAGGGTACATGTACTGATTATGCGGTTTCATTCATGAAATTTTTTTTATACAGGGTGGTTCAAAAGTCAGAAATTGAAGTGTCAACTTTCGATTTTTAAATGGATCGACCTAAATTTTATTTGATAATTTTACTTCTAAATGGTTCCTGAGTACTTTTTTAAACAAAAATTTTACATACAGGGTGGTTTTTTTTCGACCAATTTTTTTTCTAAATCTCGAATAACTCAAGTTCGTTTAACTTTTTCGATAACAAGAATAGAAAGTGTTTGTGTTATGAAAACACGCACTTTCAATTGGCATCAAAAAAATTTATACAGGGTGGTTCACAAGTGAAATAATGACTTGATTTTTTTTAAAACAGAGTTTTTTTAATTTTTTATTTAGGATTAATAATTCTTACCTAATTTTACACATTTTTTATTAGTCATATCGAAAAACAAAACTAAAGTGTTGTACAGGGTGAGACATGATTTTTTTGTAACACCCTGTATATGGGCAGTCAAAGAGACGTAAAATTAAATAGAAAGACTAAATGTGCAAGAAAAACTTCGATTTTTAATGATATTAAAAAGTTATGGTGTTTTAACTAATATTGTCACATGGACCACCCTGTAGATATTTTCTTAAAACATCATATGGGTACTCGAAGTTGTATAAAATTTAACGAAGACTTCGAATGATGGGGAAAAACAAGTATGAAACACGAATTTTGAAGCCATTTTCAATTTGGTGTCCACACTGAATGATTTTAAAACTTGAAATAAAAAGTAGGTAGGTGTAGACACAAAATTGAAAATTGCTTTTTGAATTCACTTTTTTATTTCAGATTTGGACTCCTCGTTGAATTTTAGACAGTTTCGACTACCCGTATGATGATTTAAGAAAATATCTACAGGGTGGTCCATGTGACAATATTAGTTAAAACACCATAACTTTTATATATCATTAAAAATCGAAGTTTTTCTTGCACATTTAGTCTTTCTATTTAATTTTACGTCTCTTTGAATGCCCATATACAGGGTGTTACAAAAAAATTATGTCTCATGCTGTACAACACTTTAGTTTTTTTTTTTTTCGATATGACTAATAAAAAATGTGTAAAATTAGGTTAGAATTATTAATCCCAAATAAAAAATTAAAAAAACTCTGTTTTAAAAAAAATCAAGTCATTATTTCACTTGTGAACCACCCTGTATAAAACTTTTTAATGCCAATTGAAAGTGCGTGTTTTCATTACACAAACACTTTCTATTCTTGTTATCGAAAAAGTTAAACGAACTTGAGTTATTCGAGATTTAGAAAAAAAATTGGTCGAAAAAAAACCACCCTGTATGTAAATTTTTTGTTTAAAAAAGTACTCAGGAACCATTTAGAAGTAAAATTATCAAATAAAATTTAGGTCGATCCATTTAAAAATCGAAAGTTGACACTTCAATTTCTGACTTTTGAACCACCCTGTATAAAAAAAAATTCATGAATGAAACCGCATAATTAGTACATGTACTCTAGGATTTTTAATTTTTCAAAAACTCTTTCAAGGGCCGAGTAATCTGAGGTGTCCAAGTTTGGTGGGACACCCTGTATATGGGTTTGATGGCAGAGATTGCCTCAGGCAATAATCACACCATTTGTCAATATTATGCATGTCAATAAAGAGTTACTATCTACTCGTATTATTATGACTCCCTTTTCTTTTAATAACTTAGTAATATTAAAATTATGATTAAAAATCTAGAAAATAAATAATTCATTGGTATATTAGTAGTAATAAATCCATAATCTCGAGCAAAATGACTTGGAAGCAAGTACATATATTTTGTATATTTTCAATATCAAACTGCAAAATTCAAAAAACTATCGCGACTGTCCAGACTAGGTTTCTTAGAAACCTAGCTTTCTAAGAAAAGTCGCTACAACAACAATAAAAAAGGATGTAAGAAAGCAGAAGAAGAGAAAAACATCTTTCGCCCAACTGTATCATTCTCTGCTAAAAAAATATGGTACACTACAAACTTTTTTCACTTTGCCATAAACTATACAAACTACAAATAATAAAACTTCTTCTTATACTCATTCTTTCTTCTACAAATAAAACGCTAACGTGTATTTAATTAAGTTAGAGAAACTATAGTGGAACCTCGGGAACATTTGCACCAAATGGAAGTCCTTAATATCGTTGTACATTGTGTTCCTCTAATCAGAGCTGTACAAGAAGCAAGAAGAACTTGCGTTCTCCAAAAACAAAGTTTTGTGCCAAATGAAAGAAGGAGAAGAAAAAAAAAAAAAAATGAAGAACAAAAATCTCGCAGCTTTTCTTCAACTTTTAACTTTGAGAACTTTTTTTTCTCCAGCGTTGGAAAATTGTTGAAAAGTTGAGTTGTTTGATACATCAAAGACATATGTGGCTCGGTGGGATGATGTATATAGTCGCGCTCTGTGAGGGGTCCTGATCCTCTCAGAGAAAATTTTGTCTTGCAGAATTGAGATGTGTAGTGTTGAAAATCTTAGGGAAACATTTTGCCTGGCTTGCTTGAACTTTGAGATCAAAGAAGGAACTTTTTGTTTCAGGCAGTGAAGGAATTCTAATCTGAAATGCTGACAAACAAGAATGGTGGAAACCATTTTGGAACCAATGAAATGGGTCCTAATAATAATATATATTTTGTTTTATTTTATATTTCTTTTACATTACAAAGTTACATATGAGAAATAGCACATAGGAAATGTGAGACTGCATGTCTGACACAGAGTATAGTATGGGCCTCTTGTTTTTGTAACATGACATAATGACTTCCAATGTAATAGGAAGGTTTAGAAGCATCAGATTGATGTACCCTAATTTTATCAGAGCATCAGGTTGATGTACTAACACAATTAAATAAGTTGATAAAAGAATTGAATTGAATTGAATAATATGGTTTTTTATTTGTACAATAATATTATTTCTTAATATTATCTCCTAAGCTTATGCAAACTTCTGAGGAGATATTGCTCATCCTCTCTAAGTTAACACTTATCTAATTGTATGAATGAAAATTGTACATAGTAATATTTTTATGAAAATAATATTCGTTTGACCTTTTTCTTGACAACATTAATATTCTTTTCCTCTAAAAATTCAGAACAGTATTGGTCTAACAGTGTAGGTATTTTAAATGCCAATGTTCTCTCCCCATACTTATTATTCGGAAAATATTTTTCGAATTTCTTTTTGTGACGAAAGTTGTAATCCACTCCTATTATTTTACAAAAATTTTCTTCGTAATAATGAAAGAATTAAATTATATTTATTTAGACATTTATAAAAAATATCTTGAAAACCCTATATCTAACATAGATAAAGTTTTATTAATAATTATGACAAATGTTAATGAGAACTGACAGCTGTACAGGGGACGTTAGTTGAAGATCAGATCTCTTATCTTTAAAAAGAAATTTTTGTATTTTTGTCTGAATGGAATTTAATGGATTCAGAACATATCCAGGGGCAAAGGTATAAAGAGTGACTCCATATCATAACAGGGATTCTACTAAGGAAAAGTACATTGTTTTTTTAGTTGACATTGGCAAACAGTCAGCATCTATTCTGTTAAAACTATAATGTAAGATTCTAAGTTTTTTACACAACTGCAATACATGTTCCTTCTTTTTGAAGTAATTTTTTCTTATCCAATTATACCTATTTACTATAATTTATAATAAAAATTATTATATCTTTTATCGATTTCCTAAGGTCTACATTGTAATAGAGTACCAATAAACTTGTTATGTAAACCTTGTAAAAAAAAATAAATAAAAAAAAATTCTACTATCATCCCTAAATATTTTGCTTTATCAGTATATTCTAGTGGGATACAGGTGCATGTATGGTTATAATTATTTAAGCTTTCTAAACATCTTCTAGAGTGACAGTAGATCTTATTCAGGTATTCTTTTAATAGGCCCTAGAGAGAGAGAGGAAAGATCCGTGGCGTAATGGTTGTGACTACTGAACGTAGTCCAGAGATCCTGAGTTCGATCCCCGGTCGGAGCAGATTTTTCACACAGAAACTTTTGTTCCCTCTGTACATGTGAGGCTGGTATTTCCGGCCCTGAGTGAGGTAGCTAGTACGGTTTCCAGCGAATGGAGGGTAAAGCCCCGTCCTAATCCAGGACGTTAAATCAAATAGAATCCGAAGGGCAAGTTAGGAAGGGCAGCCAGCCGTAAAAATGTGCCAAAACCAACCAACCTCAACCATGAGGTTGAACAACGTCGACCCTGCTTAAGCGGATAAGACAGAGTAAAGAAAGAAGATAAAAGAGGAAAGAATAACAGTAAAGGAATCTTTTATAGACTTCTAAACGAAAATGCAACCTTAAAAACTGAAACGAAAATGAAACTTTTAGACTGTCAAAAAAACCCTTCTGCACCACCCTTGTTTCGGTCAAATTTTGAGCAGAAAATACGCTGCCCAACACTCACGAAATTCAGGCCTCATTCTGAGAGGAAGAGAGAGAAGAGGAAGAGAGGTTGAGGAGACAGTTTCCATTTCTGTCACCACTGAACATTATCATTTAATAAAAAGACCGCGAACAAAATGGCGACACACAGAGAATTCCGGGAAATGCCACTGAACGAATTTAATGAAACCAAAATGTGGTGGGAACGAGAGCTGATAGGTAATGTAAATGTTTCAAGATAGATAGAGATAGAGAGGAGAGAAAGAGAGTGAGGTAAATGAGGAATGAGAATGAGGAAAAGTAATTGAGGAGAAGTGGAAAAGAAAGAGAGAGATGAGAGGCAAATTGAGGAAAGAGAGAACTATTCTGGATTGGTGAAATTAAATAGTTTTAAAATGAGAGACAGAGAATTTAAAATAGAAGAGAGAGGAAAAGAGACAGAAAGAGAGAGAGAGAGAAAAAGGGGCTAAAGACTCTGAAGAGGGTGCGAAAAATGTGAAGAGAGGGAATGAGAGAAAAATTGTAAGCTGGATGAATAATAGATATAACAAGAGAGAAAGAGAAAAACAAGACAGAATGAGAGATGAAAATTGAAAAGTGAGAGAAAAGTTTGAAGAGAGATGAAAATTGAAAAGTGAGAGAAAAGTTTGAAGAGAGATGAAGAAGAGAGAATGAGAGATAAATGTAAGGATGTGTAGATAGTGGATAGCAAATGTAGAATGAGAATCAAAAATGGAAGAGGCAAAACGAGAGAGAGAGAGAGAGTGAGAAACAGAGAGACGTGTGAGAGAGTGAGAAAAGAGAGAGAGATAGAAAAGAGGTGGAAGAGAGAGAATGAGGAAAAATGTAAGGATGGGTAATAGAAATTAAATACAAAATGAGAAACAAAAAAAGAAAAAGGAGACAGGGTGGGAGAGAGAGAGAGAGTGAGAGAGAGAGAGAGAAGATAGAAAAGAGGTGGAAGAGAGAAAATGAGAAAAAATGTAAGGATGGATAGTAGATATGTAGATATGAAATACTCAATGAGAAACAAAATGGAAAAAGGAGACAGGGAGGGAGATAGAAAGAGAGAGAGAGAGAGTGAGAGAGTGAGAAAAGAGAGAGAGATACAAAAGAGGTGGAAGAGAGAGAATGAGGAAAAATGTAAGGATGGATAAATAGAATATTGAATACAAAATGGAAAAGGAGACAGGGTGGAGGGAGAAAGAGAGAGAGAGAGAGAGGAGAAGAAGAGAGTACAAAGAGATGAAGAGGAGAGAGGAAAATGTAAGGATGGATATAGAATGATACAAGAGAAAAAAGAAAGGAGACAGGTGGGAGGAGAGAGAGAGAGAGAGAAGATAGAAAAGAGGTGGAAGAGAGAAAATGAGAAAAAATGTAAGGATGGATAGTAGATATGTAGATATGAAATACACAATATATATCTCCCTTGCCTTTATCCCATATTATAGCTTATGTTGCTTTTGGGGTCGGCATTGTTCAACCTCATGGTTGAGGTTGGTAGTGTGGAGCACGTTTTTTTATGGCTGGATGCCCTTCCTAACGCCAACGATTCTATTTGATTTAACGTCCTGGATTAGGACGAGGGTTTTACCCTCCATTCGCTGGGAATCGTACCAGCTACCCACATTTACCTCACCCAGCCTGGGTAGGGCCGGAAATGGCAGCCTCACGTGTTTGGATGGAACAGAATTTTCTTCGAAAAGTCTGCCCCAGCCGGGAGTTGAACTCGGGAACTCTGGACTACGGGCAGTAGTCACAACCATTACGCCACGGAGGCTGTAAGAGAGAGAGTGAGAGAAGAGATATGAGAAGATAGAGAGAGTAGAGAAGAGAGAGAGAGAAAAGAGAGAGAGTGAGAGAAGAGATAAAAGAGAGGAGATCTCGAGAAGAGGAGAGACAATGTAATTTATTGATATTGAAATTTCAGCAATTAGCCATCTATTAGTTCCATCCGGGCGCAAGTGATTTAAGTTGTCTGGTGTGTCGGCAGATATTACGAGTGGCCGCTTGACGGGTTGGAAGTATTGGAACTCGGAATACTGCCAGAAATATCGTCCTGATAATAAGCTGGCATAATCCTCTGGTAGCTGTAGTAGGAAAGGAAACATGGGTGGAGTAGGAAAGCCTACTCATGGATACAACATGCATTGCTGGCTTGATAGGACTAATCCAGAAGGATAGGACGAAGTACTGCAGGACATCAGTTGACCTTTTATTGAACTTAATGTGTTGTAAATACGTCAACTTCATACTTTATGGACCATATAAGAGGGGGGATAATAAGCTGGCTGGGGAACTATACACAAAGAGTAGACTAGCAGTGTGGCTGGGGTACTATAAACAAGGAGTAGATTAGCAGTCTGGCTGGGGGACTATAAACAAGGATTAGACCAGCATTGCCTTGGTTCTGGGGGCCCTTGTCAATTATTAGCCTCCTTTTAAAGACAGTGGTAGAAGCACCATGTCATTCCTCCACTGTCTGGCTACCATCGTTCTCGATGACGCCACCCTATGATGATAAGAGGGGAGGGGGGGGGGGCAAATTCGTTTTCACCTAGTTAGAATTGGTTTGGTTCTAAGAGGCTAAAAACGAAGTTGATTCCCTCTAAAATGGTGCATAAAATATGTGGTTGACGTATTTCAATACTTTTTTGAATATTCTACATTCTATTCGTCCTCCTGATAAATATTTGTGAGGTCATATTTTTTACCGTCCAGAAATTAATATAGTCCAGGATTCGTTTTTTTATTTTTTTTTGGCATAGGTAGGCAAGGCCATTTCATACAGCCAAACTCCAGGATCCTCAGGGATAATCAGAACTTTATAATTGGTCGAAACCGAGAACCGAGTGCACTCGAGTATAGTCTTTTTGTGTTCGGGGATTTTCGGAGACCTAATTACCCTATAACCGAGATTTCCCTCTAATTATTACCTGAACCTAACACAGATTTAATTAGACAAGAACATGAACATTTTCTAGAAACAAAACTGATGCCTACATGTGTTTCTAGTAAATTGAATTATTTTCCGTTTATATTTTACTGATTACGAGCGGGCTGCCTCCTCTTCACCAAGCCTTAATGAGAACAAAGCAATTCAAGTGAAGAAGTGGGCATGTTTCCGAGTCACCCATTCATTTTCTAGACTAGCTCGGCGTTGCTTAACATTAAGCGATATGTGAATTATCTTATAACCATCTCCGGGTTATGTGACAGATCTTAGTGCAGACAACAACAAATAGGAGAGACTACAACAAATATTTTTATTTATTGAAAACATCACAGATTATAAGTTTCATTCAAAAGCATTGGGTGCGGAAAAGACCATACTTGCAGCGTTTCCGCGCTGCGCGGCAATTGAGATTCTTTGAAATTGGGAGGATTTGGCTTTTCTATATCTCAAGTTTTCTCAATTAACCGTGTAAGTATCAGGTCAATAAAATCTTTCATCTCTCTTCAGTATGGACCCATCGTTCCCATGCCAGTCCCTTGAATGTAATCACACCACATCCATCATCGATTTCAAACATCTCAATTTGTATCACGATCCTCTTAATCTCATGGATACCTACAGCACGAATCAGTGCAACTTGGATTTTGGTTTTTACCCAACCAACAATTTTAATGTAAGGTTTTGACTATTTATTTGATACTGAATGGTCAAATTAAATGGTGATAATTAAATTCATAGCTGCTGATAACTAGCTTCGTGATTATGGATGGCACTTTACGTTCTAATAGAGAATTGGGAAATCAAGTGAAAGATTATTGCATTGTGCGGTACCTATTTATCTCTCTTCTGAATGGTTTTTCCTTGAAATAAATCACTCATTAGTGCCTACACTGCATTAATGTATAACTCTGTTCAACTACGTGGTTTTCTAACAATATACAGAGTGTAAGAAATCGAAGTCAACAAGGAAGAATATTATCGTGTTCAATTCAAGCTTTATTTACATTTTTTTTTTTTTTACAATGAACATAATAATAAAAGTTATGAACAAAGCCTGATCAAGGGTGGTAACAATGCCCTCGGCATTCTCTTTCTTCCATTAAAGTTCCAGTTAAAAAAATATAAAACAATTAATAACGCAAGAGGAAAGATTAAATAGATAAAAATAAAGAGACAGCGCTGGAGGGAGATGGAAAAAAAAGCTTTCTATTCATCCTAAAAAAAGATCGATGGATAGAGAGAGAAAATGAAGTAATAGAAAAAATAATAGAGATAGAAAGACAATGTTTAATTTGCATTAAAACTTTTTTTTCACATTTTAAAATTTTTACAAGAAAAACACCTTAAAAGTTTTTAAGTCGAGCATTTTTTCAGTAAGTCCCAGCTTAAGTCTAACTTATTCTACGACAGAAGAGATAAGTAGGGGGAAGAGAGAAAGAGAGAACTTATTTCCATTTCAAGATGGGTGATCTAATCTAAATAGATAAATTTCAAAAACGAACACAATATGAAAATATATTACCCATAGTTATTTTGAAGTAAGATTTTTTCTTAAGAATTAGATAGTTATTTCTTACAAATAAAAGGAATATTTTTAGTAAAATAATGTTGTTAAACACAAATACACGAATAGGTAGGTACACAGCCTGCGAAATTTTTGCCATGACCAGAAAACAAATCCCCAAGTTCCAGTTAGAAGTCCACTGCACTGAGTACATATCTAATCAACTTGGTTGGACGACAAACTTCGAGTAAAGGGGGGAAACAATTAATATATTTATTAATGTACTGCTCACTATGTGAGTTGCCAAAAGAACACAGTATACAAATCAAACTAGTTAGTTATTCCATTTTTCTTTGTTGTTATTATTTTTTTTCTTCTATTTTTCTGTTCTTCTTCTTTTTTTTCCCTCATTATTCAATATTAGGTGTATAGATGTTTGTTAATGATATGAAGTGTGTCTTTCAATACTGTCCGGCACATATCTTTCAGCGTCTTTTTCTTAATGTTGTGTGTTTTGAAAAAATTGCACAGGAAAGGAGAAGCTGTTCCCCTGACTCCAAACCACAGTCCAATTACATCCCAGTCATTGATATTGTACTTTTTCTTTAGTGAACACTAGGGCGGGTCGTTTTTGACCAATTTTGGATTTTAATATCTGGCTGCTATGGAAACTGTTGCATCTAGGTACACCAATATGAAACCCAGAAAATATTTTTTGTTCTACGGCTTCATCTTCTGTTCCTGCATTTCGTCTAAAAGTGGCGCTTTTCCTCCAAAATGACCAATTTTGAACACTAACTAAGTACGTATTCATGTCTGTCTTTCATGTAGGTATAGGTACTTCAAATATTGCTTAAATTGTTCGTAAGCTTGGGTTTACCCAGTTGAATTAACCATTTGTCTTTGATTTTGTATACAGAAGTTTGTTAAATTAATTATTAAAAAATCCTTCCAATACCACATAATAATACGTCTTGGGCTTACTGCTGGAATAATTGGAATTTTTAACAAAAAAAAAAAAAATAAATAAGCACGGGTAATTTAGTAATATGGACTTTTTCTTCCCAAAATTACCTCCAAAAGCTCTAATCTGAGTATTGTGAGAAAAGAAACGATAGTTTTTCTGCCGCTCAAAGGCTCTCACGCAAAAGTCATTCCATTATCTGGGTAATCTCAAACATATATACCTTTCCATTTCCTGCAAAGGCCGCTCTATACTACAATGGCGAGCATTACGGTGGGCTGAACACAGGAGAGGCAGTTTTCTATTAGAAGAAAGTACCCCATTGTGAAAAACTAACTGGAAAACAGATCAAGAGAGGCGATAAAATTTCAATTTTGGAAAATCCTTTACGTACTTCTCTTCTACGAGACATAATACTCGTAAAACTTAAAGCCTTTTTTTCCCACCTTAGTTTACTTCCGATAAATTTCTTATACCAGAAATCTGAAGTATATTGTTTTCGTTTTTGTATAAAAAAAAAACAATAGTTTTTGCTCCGATTTCAATTTTTTCATATTTCTGGACGTTTCATAACCTCTTGAGCAACTTTGGTTTTGTGTATGTCTGTCGGTCTGTGTGTCTGTCTGTCTGTTTAATACATTCCTTGTAACGCGTAAATCTCAGAAACTACTGAATGGATTTCGACGAAATTTTGTATACATATAGGAGACGTACTGTAGATGGTCCCATTTTAAATTCATCAACTTCGCACTAGCGGTTCTTGGTGATAGAGGCCATGCGATTGACCACTAACTTTTTACTTATATCGTACCCGTATGTCGCTTATTCTCGTGAACGGTACATTTGTTGAAATTCTGCATGTACAAATATGCTTTACATAGTGCATTTGTATTTATAATTAATAAAATATAATTTAGCTCTGAGATTTAAGAAAATTCTAAATTTTGGACGAAAAAGTGCAAAAAAAGGTCTACGACATGCCAATACAGAATTAATTGTAGGTTCTAGAAATTTAGAATGTAGAAGAAACCAATCACGAGAAAGTATTGTGTCCATAATTGGCAGTGTATCTTGTTTTGTCTTTTTGCTCGACTGGCTGATGCCTTTAGAAGTCTTGCGTTCTCCTCTATGCTTTCTTCTTCCTTCTGTTTCAATATCTACTGATATCTTCAAAGTAGTCCTCCTCTTAATAATAATACTCTTTAGTGGAAGGTAACCACCACGCGAGGTTAATACTTAAAGTAGTTTCTACCACCTAACCCCCTCTTAAAGTTCACATAACTCAAGGTAGAGATAGAGCGAGTAGAGAGAGAGAGAGAGAAAGAGGGAGAGAGAGAGAGAGAGAAAGAGAGAGAAAGAAAGAGAGAGAGAAAAAGAGAGAGAGAAAAAGAGATAGATTAAGTAGAGAAAGAGATAGAGTCAGCTAGGAGCTAGGCAATTTACATATTTTGAAATACACATTTTGTTAAGGGTAGTAAAGAGAACATGATTAAAATAAAATATTTAATATCTTGGGGGGGGGGGGGGTAAGATTGTTCTCAACTCTTACTTAATTATACTTTTCTTGTTAACAAATATGACACTCAGTCCATGATTCTGGGTTGACTATTCAAAAGAAAGAAAAAGTAAGAGAGAGAGAAAAAGACGGTGAAGGGGGAGAGAAAAGGAAGGAAAGACAGAGAAAGGTAAAATAATGTGTGTGAGAGAGAGGAGGGGGGAAAGAAAGAGGAAAGTACAAAAAGAGAGAGAGAAAGGAGAGAGAAGAAATTTTTTTTTTTTTTTTTTTTTTTCAACAATTGGTAAAATGTTGCGCTCAGATACAATTTACATCTTTTCAGCAACTTGTGGTTGTGGGTAATCAATGTTGTTTGGGCAAGAGAAAAATGACAAAGTAACGCCCTGCACTTGTGTGCTAGTGACGTGTTATGAAAAGTATTGGTAATCAGTGATAAGAGATGAGAGAAGAAATAGGATGGCAAATAAAGAGAAGAAGGAGGGGTAAAAAAAGAAAAAGGTATTATTAAGAGAGAGAGAGAGAGGGCAGTAGACGGGAGGGGAGAAATACGAAGGGAAAAAAAGAGAGAAAGGGAGAGAAAAAGCTCTCTATCCCTTCGATATTTTCTCACGCACGTATCACCTATAAAGTAAACATGGGAATTTTGGAACAGCATCAGCGCCGGGAATCCGTCTATATTTCTTTCTTTTCCATCTCTATCTCTCCCTCTCTCTCTCTCTCACCCCTTTCTGCCTCTGCTACTATCAATTTATTCCCTTACTTCTCTAGATCTCTCTCTCTTTCGATTTCTTCCCTTTTTTCTCTCTATCATCTGATTTCTTCCCATCTCTCTTCTATCTTCCACATTCCCTTTTTTCTTCCGCCCTCCTCTCCCTATTTCCTCGTTTTCTTTTCATTCCAATCCAGCTTATAGCTTTCAAGATGAAGTTCATCTATCAGATCTTTATATTACTCTCCTTCTTTCTATATCTTGTTTATGTCCAAAATGATCTGACTGGAATGAGAGAAAGCGAGATATGAGGTGAATGAGAGAAAGAGAGAGAGAGGAAGTTAAAGAGAAAGAGAACTAGAGAAAGAGAAATAAAGAAACAGATACAGTGAAAGAGTATGTAAATAAATAAGAGAAAAGTACACCAAAATCATGTCACAAGACATCAAAACTTCTAAACTAGATTTTTGTTCATCTCTGATTTCTTGACGATATTTTTTTATTAGAAAAAAAAGAGTTAGAAAAATAGTTATAAGAGTTTATCGCAATGCAGTGATTTCACAAATTACTCAAAGAAATTACCACCGACTGACTTCCAGATCAAAAGATCGGTTATTATTACTAATTTTAATAAAGAAAATAACATGTACTCGTATAACTTTTTTTTTTTTTTTTTTCGAATCAGATCTATTTTTATTTCTTTTACAAATAAAATATCTCCTCCAACTTCGCACCACTTGGAATGGTACCCAAGATACATGCACTATTTCCTCTCTGTATGGCGAGAGAATTTTTTTGTATCAGGAAGTTCTTCATTCGACTGTCTCCTGTTTCTTTTTTTAACAACTGTCCAACTTTATCAATGAACTTTATCGTCTCATCTGCCCATGGCCCAACAGTTTCAACAGCAAATGCCAAGAAATAATGTGCAGTTTTGATGTCAGTGTATTTGTCGTGTTTTTTCTTAGCTGCAGTCTCTGATGCGTAACCTGGTGTGAAACTGTTGTTAACGTTGCTTTTTGCGAGGGAATCTACACATGTAGCATCCCACACTAGTGTGCGGCCGCGTTCCCAGGCAACATTCGTCACTCCATCCGGACGTTTGCCATCATTCCTTGACATACCATTCGGTTCTAATTTTGAACTTATGTTGATGCTCTGTAGTGATTTTTTAATTATCATGTTGATTTCATGATGACGGGAATAGCGACCACTCATCTTGTTGCAACTGAGACCATGAACTGCAGTTGAATCAACATTTTCTCCGCAGATGCATATGTGTGGAACAGTCTTAGACCGACACATGTCCGAATGGTGTCATTGTCAAGGAAAGTGCCAATGTTTGGGCTTTGAACAACTTATAAACTCGTATAACTTATAATGACGGTTAAGTCTACTTCCCATGATATTTAAATTGAGATTCCACCTTGTATTATACTAATGATTTTTATCCACTCTGTATTCAACTGATGATATTTGAAATATTTTATCCATCCTGTAGGCTGCTGATAAATTATGATAAAATTCCAACCTGTATCCCATGGATCATATTTGATGTAAGATTCCACCCTGTAGTCTCCTAATAATACTTGCATTGCTATTCCAGTCATGAACTCTAAAATTTTAAAAATTCAAATGAATTTCGAGTCAGAAATCACCACCGATAAACATCATTTAAAATGACAAAAATGCGAGAAAAATTAATTCTGGCGTTAATGGGTTAAGGACGAGATGAGTGGCGATGGAAAGATCCTCAAAACAGTTTATAATGGTTCCGTCCTCTCTTTAATAAGATTCCACCCAGTATTCTCCTGATGATATTTTACAATAACAATCCACCCTCTATTCTCCTGATGACATTTACAATAACATACCACCCTGTATTCTCCTGATGATATTTACAATAACATTCCACCCTGCATTCTCCTGATGATATTTACAATAACATACCACCCTGTATTCTCCTGATGATATTTACAATAACAATCCACCCTCTATTCTCCTGATGATATTTACAATAACATACCACCCTGTATTCTTCTGATGATATTTACAATAACATACCATCATTCTCCTGATGATATTTACAATAACCTACCACCCTGTATTCTCCTGATGATATTTACAATAACATACCACCCTGTATTCTCCTGATGATATTTACAATGACATACAACCCTCTATCCTCCTGATGATATTTACAATAACATACCACCCTCTATTCTCCTGATGATATTTACAATAACATACCACCCTGTATTCTCCTGATGATATTTACAATAACAATCCACCCTCTATTCTCCTGATGATATTTACAATAACATACCACCCTGTATTCTCCTGATGATATTTACAATAACAATCCACCCTCTATTCTCCTGATGATATTTACAATAACATACCACCCTGTATTCTCCTTATGATATTTACAATAACATACCACCCTGTATTCTCCTTATGATATTTACAATAACATACCACCCTGTATTCTCCTGATGATATTTACAATAACAATCCACCCTCTATTCTCCTGATGATATTTACAATAACATACCACCCTGTATTCTCCTTATGATATTTACAATAACATACCACCCTGTATTCTCCTGATGATATTTACAATAACAATCCAATCTCTATTCTCCTTATGATATTTACATAACATACCACCCTGTATTATCCTTATGATATTTACAATAACATACCACCCTGTATTCTCCTGATGATATTTACAATAACAATCCACCCTCTATTCTCCTGATGATATTTACAATAACATACCACCCTGTATTCTCCTTATGATATTTACAATGACATACCATCCTGTATTCTCCTGATGATATTTACAATAACATACCATCCTGTATTCTCCTGATGATATTTACAATAACATACCACCCTGTATTCTCCTTATGATATTTACAATGACATACAACCCTCTATCCTCCTGATGATATTTACAATAACATACCACCCTGTATTCTCCTGATGATATTTGCATTGCTATTCCAGTCATGAACTCTACATTAAGGACGAGCTGAGTGGAAATGGAAAGATCCTCAAAACCGTTTATAATGGTTCCGTCCCCTCCTTTTTTGTGAATATTAAATTCATAATGCATGCACATGAGGCCCATCTGCTTTTTTCTTCTTCTTCGTTCTTGGAAAAATAGCTTTTTTTCATAATCTTTTTTTTCTCTCTCTTAACGTTGATCCTGTTCTTTCTCTCTCATCTTTTTCTCTTTCTCCTTCTCTGTTTCTTTTCTCTCTCTCTCTCTCTCTCTCTCTCTCTCTCTCTCTCTCTCTCTCTGACTCTTCTCTCTCTCTCTCTTACAGTCTTACTCTTTTCTTTCATTCACTTTCCTAGATACTACTTCCGATAAATTTCTAATATTAGAAATCAGATGTATTGTGTTCGTTTTTGTCATTTTACTTCCGAGAAATTTCTAATATTAGAAATCGGAAGTATTGTGTTCGTTTTTGTAAAAAAAAATATTTTTTTGCTCCGATTTCAATTTTTTTCATATTTCTGGACGTTTCATAACGTCCTGAGCAAATTTGGTTTTGTGTCCGTCTGTCGGTCTGTCGGTCTGTCTGTCTGTCTGTCTGTCTGTCTGTCTGTTAAAACGATTCCTTGTAACGCGCAAATCTCGGAAACTACTCGACCGATTTTGATGAAATTTTGTACACATCTAGGAGACATTCTGTAGATGGTCCCATTTTAAATTCATCGAATTTGTACTAGCGGCTCTGGGTGAAAGAGACCATGCGCGCTGACCACTAACTTTTTACTTAAATGTTTATAATTTATATCTTGTGAACGGTACATCCGATTTTGATGAAATTTTGTATGTATATGCATATTATTGTTTTACACAGACTTTTCATATTTTCTTTTTAATTAATTATAATTTGACTCTGTTATTTAAGAAAATCCGAAATTTTGGACAATAAAGTCAAAAAATAAGAACCACGACTTGCCGATACAGAATTTTTTGTAGAATCTAGAATGTAGAAAAAACGGTTTTCTACCATATAAAACAAATTTGAAGAAAATCGGTTCAGCCGTTTCGGAGATACAAGTAATTTAGTATAAAAACTCAAAATTCGCACGTGTACATAATGTGAAACAATCAGGAGGAAGTATTGTGTCCATAATTGGCAGTGTTTTTTTCTTATATTGTAGATGTACTCCTAACTATAATGTTGGCATAATGGGACTACCTGTCCTGCGCTGACAGTCTAAATAAAGCACTACTTATACTTATACTTATACTTATAATAAAATTAACCAAACATAGTGAGGGAGCGAAGCGACCTCACTGTGCTCGTTTCTGATGTTCTGTTTTATCTTGGGTACTAGACAATTTGGCTTTCGTTTCTCTGTCTTGTCTGTTTGTCTGTTCCGCGATCACTCTCGACTGGATTCTTCAAAATTGTTGAAATTTAGTATACAGGTTAAAATCGGGGTCCTAATTTTTTTCCTAATGTTTTTGGGCCTATTTAAGCCACTCGTTGCCGCATAGGGGCCGTTTATGTGAAAATTGAATATATATTTTTATTTCAATTTTATTGAATAAAGTAATGCTTTTGAAATTTTGTGTTTTAAAAGAAATAGTTAATTTATGTAGTGAAATTTTGTAATCGTGAAAGCTAAGAGTGCTGCACTATTGTAAAAAATCGACATTTTTTAATTAAAACCCATCGAGTGATATAACAAATTAAAGGTGTCGCGATGTCCTTGTGATTGATACGACATTTATAATTCAATAGTAGAATCTGTCAGAGGTTTACAGTTCGCAGAACTACTACTTTATTTATTTGAGTACAATACAGTACATGTATACATCTACTAACAACTTCTCACTTCTCTGTTTTTGTCAACTGTTTGGTAAAGCACCACCTATTCATCAATTCAACATTGATAAATATATCTGTTCAACATTGAGCATTGAGATACCTTCTTTTGTAACCTACATTATTGATCATTCCTTACTTCAGTAAAGTTGACAGCGTGGTTTTCCTTTGACATCGACTTGACATACTTCGTTTGTCATCAACAGAGAAATAACGTAAAACCACAATCAACTACAAAAGACGCTTCAAAGCGGAAGATGCAATGGCTGGAAGCTGTTCCAATACTTGTAGGTTTCTACTCAATGGAGAGAAAATTCCAATATTTACAAACTAGAACATTTCTCTTTAGAATTGCATCACCACGCTCCCATGTTCCGCCAGAAGAAAGCGTTACCACAAGACCGCGATGCTCTTTGCAGAAAGTCTCTTTGGCTTTCCGTTTTCTATACGCCATGCATTCGAGCATTAGCTGGCATGTTAAGAAAGCAAGCATTTATTCCGCTCGAAAGAACTCACAAAAGCTCTACAGTTTGCTAGTTTGATGTTTGTTCATATGCAACGTGAATTACCTCCTCAAGATTGCAAAGTAATAATCCAGGTAATGCAAGTTTACGCTGTCTGCACGAGACAAGTAGCTATTTTTTCTGCTTGTATGGACTTGCAACATTTCAATGATGAGCTTATGCATTTTATTACTAGCCCACTAACGCGATAGTATAGACATAACCAGTATATTGACATTTCTTCCGCTTTCTTCTTATCAAATAGACATAGCAAGATAGATCGATGAAATAATTTTGAAATTTATTTTTATTTTTTATTATTAGTAATTGTATAAAAAGTATTTTCATCGGAATTCAGCTGTTAACATCTCTGGACGAACTAGACTCTCCTGATCCCTAAAACTCACTATCAAATTTTAATGTTTTGTTCGTGTTAGAAGAAACATGTTCTGGCATTTATACTGTCCTGTTAATTAATTAACAGATAAATTAAAAAGAATTAGTGAAAACGGATTATCATAGTCACCTAGACTAAACTAGTATGGAAATTCTACATTGGGTAAGGTTTTGGCCTACGGTCTTGGTGAGGCCTAATGTAACTTACAGCCGTATTTATGAACAAAAAACGCCGTTTGAGTATGGTCTGAAGCATGATTTCCTCTAATATTATTGGCCGATCACCTTGCTTGAGACATTGCTCAGACAAAATTCGCTGTTCATAAATACTCTAACTTAGGTAATGCGGTTGGCTCTAACTTAGGTAATGCGTAACTCTCGTTCAACCAAGTTATTAATTAAATAACTAGGAACATTGTATATGTATCTTATATTCTTGTAGTTTTGATTAAAATAAATATATTGAATTTTCTTTTTTCACTAGTCCAGTCTACAAGAATAGGGTATTGAATTTACAGCTTACAAGGCGCATTGCATAATTGAATAAATAACGGGCAGTCGCACAAATATTTCTACTGATTTTTAATGAGTTTTTCTATAGACATACGCATATTTATGTAGGTCGCTACATTAAGTACTTTTAAAAAGACAAAGGATGGTTTAATTGAAGGAAGGGAAGAAGGGGGCGTTAAGGATGAGCGGAGGGGTATACAAAGAGGATTTCTTCATGGATGAGGAAGGGAGGGGGGGAGGGGGGGGGGCTAAAGAGGACATGATAATTGCAATGGGGAAAGAGTTAAATAGGATATGATAAATAAGGGTTGGGGGATAACATACTTAAAACTAGGACAGTCATGGTGACTGTAGGCCTCTGTAGGGGAGGGGGGAGGCGTTAAACGGGATTTGATAATGAAGGGGTGGGAGAGGATATACATATAAAGAGGACTAGATTATTGGGGGGGGGGGGATAGGAAATGATAATAAAGAGGGGGGAGAGGATATACATATAAAGAGGCCTAGATGATTGTGGGGGGAGGGGGTACATATGATATGATAAATAGGGGGTGGGGGACAACATATAAAAGAGAGGACAGTCATGATGATTGTAGGGCAGGGGGGGAGGAGGGGTTAATAGGAAATGATGATTAAGAGGGGGGAGAGGATATACATATAAGGAGGACTAGATGATTGCGGGGGGGGGGGTTTAAATGGGATATGATAATAAAGGAGGTGGGGGTGTATAAAGAGGAGGATCTGATGATGGAAAAAAGGAATGAAAATAAAATGAATGTCCGACACGTGACTTCCACTGTTATACTTCAGTGGCTATATGATGGACATGGATATTCTAATAATACTATGGCCTTATTTATAGTGTACACAGCTTTGACGGAAAATTTTTTCTGTACATCTATTGTTGAAAATAATATAATAATATCGCCTTATTTATACTGCCCGATTAGGACTATTAACTCCCATTATTCCAGCAGTAAGTCCAAGACATATTATTATGCGGTAAAAATCCTAAATGGGAGGATAACTTGTCATGTCAATATATTGCTAGACATTGGGATACATAGGTCATGATAGGTCAGTGAATGAGTCAATCAGGCAGTCAGTGTATTTCGCGTTTATATATACTTAAGCAGGTCACACACGTACATGCATACATGGCATGCGTGAACAGGTGTAACTGTCAAGCATGCATGAACAGGTATGACTGTCATGCATGCATGAGCGGGTGTGGCCTGCTTTAAACAACATCTATGTATTCACCAATTAATACATGATTATTTTTTTATGAGTAACTGTCAAACCCAGTTCACAACTGATGTATCTATAATGAAAACTACAGTTTTACAAAAAATATTTAAGTACTTACTTTCTTATTAAAATAAAATTCTTATTAAAATAAAACATTCAATGAGTATTACTAATTTAGGTAATTATGTTTCCAAGCGCACCTATTGTATACGATTATGAATCCAAAACCAATAAAAAAAGATGAAATCTTTTACTTTTTTATAAAGAAAATATATTAAAAAATAAAGAAAATATAAATAATATCAAAACCTATTCAGAGCAAAGCCAATCTTCAATGAAAGCCAATTTAAAACATTTCAAAAGCAAATCTGTACGAGTAGGCAATTTATTTCAAAAGCAAAGGACAAACTTTTGCCCCCCATTTCCCGCCACTGGGGATTTTAGTTTTTATTATTACAAAAATATGTTTTCATCCGAGGCAGCAGAGTGGGCTCTGAATATTCTCTCTTCTTGCGCGCCTACATCCATCTTGTTAAGTAAGGGGTAACCTTTTTTCATAACAATGAGTCATGAGGGAGTTGTGACCAACTGTGGGGGGGGGGGGGGGGGGAGGGGTTTGAGAAAAGGAGAGAGAAAGATATGAGAGGGAGGGAGAAAAGGAGAGAGAAAGATATGAGAGGGAGAGAAAAAGGGTGGTAGAGAAGGATGGAGGTCATACAAAGGTTTAGCGAAGGCTTACATTCATTCCGGCTACCTTTGACCAAAACAATAAAATGCTTGATTGAAAATTTCTCCAGCTCTTTTTCTCCTCCCTGTCTCTTTTTTTCTTCTCTCTGTCTCTGTCTCTCTCTCTCTCTCTCTCCCTCCATAACTTTCTGTCTCTATATTTCTCTACTGTTTCTCTCATTCTCTTTATTTCCAAAGTTCTTCTCTCCCCTCTCTTTCTCTCTCTCTCTCTCTCTCTGTCTCCCTCCATAACTTTTTTCTGTCTCTATATTTATATTGTTCTTTTTATTTTCTATGTTCCTCTCTCTCCCTCCCTAACATTGTGTCTCTATACTTCTCTTCTCTTCTTCCTTCTTTCTCTCGTTCTCTTTATTTCTAAAGTTCTTCTTACCCCTCTCTATCTCTCTCTCTCTCTCTCTCCCTCCCTAACTATCTGTCTCTATACTTCTCTTCTCTTTTTCCTTCTTTCTCTCATTCTCTTTATTTCCAGAGTTCTTCTCTGCCCTCTCTCCCCTCTCTCGCTCTTTGTCTCCCTCCCTAACTTTCTATTTCTATATTTATCTTCTCTTTCTCTTGTTCTATTTATTTCCCATGTTCCTCTCTCTCCCTCCCTAACTTTCTGTCTCTATATTTCTCTTCCTCCTTTCTCTCATTCTCTTTATTTCCAAAGTTCTTCTCTCCCCTCTTTCTTTCTCTCTCTCTCTCTCTCTTTCTCTACCTCCATAACTTTCTGTCACTATATTTATCTTCTCTTTCTCTTGTTCTTTTTATTTCCTATGTTTCTCTCTCTCCCTCTCTAACTCTCTGTCTCTATACTTCTCTTCTCTTTTTTCTACTTTCTCTCATTCTCTTTATTCCCAAAGTTCTTCTCTCCCCTCTCTTTCTCCCTCTCTTCCTCTCTCTCCCTTCCTACCTCTCTGTCTCTATACTTCTCTTCTCTTTATCCTTTTTTCTCTCATTCTCTTTATTCCCAAAGTTCTTCTCTCTCTCTCTCTCTCTCTCTCTCTCCTCATCCCTCTTCCTTTGTCTAGTTTTCTCAGAGGAGCAGTTCTCTTGATTGAAGACGAAAAATACAATAGGACGAGACGGGGTGAAAGTTCATAACTTTCCAGCGTAAAGTTGGGTTACTGTGGTCGAAGAACCGGGGGGGGGGACTTTTTCATCAACAACAAAAAATAAATACTCTTATGACGACACTGAAAGGGGAGGGGGAGGGGGGGGGGGATTGAGTCTGGGAAAAGCTTTCCAATATGAAACCAATACGATAACAATGCCATTTGTTGGACTTATTAAACATAGTAATAGTATTTATATAGGTAAAAATATAGTTTATAGTATAAATTTTGTAAATTTATATTATCTATACTTTTTTCTTTCTTATTTCTGTATAGTAAAAAGTATAGTGGACTTTTTGTTATTACAATTTATGCAGCATAATTTTATAATACATTGGTACCTAATGTTCTTATGTATACAAGAGTATATTAGGTATATCTTTACTTACAATATTATAATAATAACAATGTTGCCTTACTTATACTGTCCGATTAGGACCAGCAGTAAGCCGAAGTCGTATTATTTGTGTTAAAAATACCAAATGGGAGGATAACCCACGGAATTCTGGAATCTCTGGATTCACAGAGTGCCGTCTTTACCACTTAGCTACCGGGAGAGACAGAGTATTACATTTACATTTGCATTCACATTTAAATTATATTACATTCTACCAATACACCCTTATAGGTAGACAATACATACATGCATGTCTCGTTAGTATAATAATGGTGCATATCTTTTATAATAGAAGCTTTTTACATTATTTGCGAACCATTTTTATTTCTTTTGTATAGTGGACAAAACATTATTGTTTTCTACCCAGACGTATCAATTTTTCTGATGGAAGCTTATTTTAAAATATAGGTATCGTTTTGTCCTTAAAATCAGAGGAGTAATGAACTCTTAACCCATGGACATTGGCCAACCATGTTTTTTTAGTTAGTTACCTTATACTTATATGTGTTAATCACTTTCGTGATGTCACAACTAGTCAAACTCGCTTTACTAAATTTACGATGAAACCGGGACTTGAACCACCGACCTCCAGGTTACAAGTCTACCGCCTTATCGATCAAGCTACCGAGGTCGATGACATTGGACAACTATATTATTAATAGATGATTAACTCAATTCTTTTACCGACCTCAGTAGCTGAATCGATAACGCGGCGGACTTGTAACCTGGAGGTGGGTGGTTTGAGTCCCAAGTTTAGCGAAGATTTAGTAAAACGAGTTTGAGTAATTGTGAATCACATCGTGATTACAAATTTGACGAAAAAAAAACTAAAAAACTCACTTATTTTTCTCCTTTCACTTTGGCTTTTCCTAAAGCCAAAGTCAGCATTCTTCAACCTTTTCGCCACGAACTTAATACTTACCTCATATTACAGCACCTTGTGTTCTTAATCAGGTAAAGGGGTCGTGTCGCGGGAGAACGCCTCCCAGAAACTACAGTGCTTGTATGATAATCAGTAATAGTTCGTTACCTGTAAACAGAGTAAAAATTAACAAGTGTTAAAATTAAGCAAATTTGGTCGTGTTCCTCGAGTAACTAAGGTCGGGGTACCACTGAGTGCAACATTTTGTCTCGCAACGTTTCGCAACATTTGGTCTTGAATTATTGATACCAGATAATAGACGCTTGTGGTCTGTGTTGTAGCCTGCCCATTCCGTAGTATGCCTCCCCTCTGATGGACGAGAAGTGACACAGTACTTCCCATTTAGGTGCTGGGTCAACACGAGCGCACCGGAAGGTATCCCTTACAAACAACTGTAACCTGTAACCAAATTTTGAATACAATTTTTTGTCGGCGCGGGCGTTCGAACCCGGGACCTTCCGCATGGCAAGCGAGTGCTGTTGGTTACCTTCAACTAAGGAGTATTATTATTCATTATCTGGTATCAGAAAAATAAAAGCAAAAGTAAAAACTAGGTAAAATTGAAAAAGGGAGGAGAGTGGATAATTTGACTTTTGAAAAATGTAAAGAACACGTAGGTTTGTGTATTTGCATGGCTTTTTCTAACAGCTTTCGCCAGTTACAGCAGAATTAAGTCGTCACAAAGGTCACCAATGAAAAGCTTGTAAGTTGATGGTTGCTATTCAAAATACAGTCGAACCTGGATATAAAAGAACTTATGTGACCGGAATTTTTTTTCTCTTATGTCCAGGTTTCTCTTATAAAGAGGTTATTTTACTGGTAAATTGCACCTGGATTTTGTTCTCATATCAAGGTTTCTCTTATAAAGAGGTTATTTTATTGGCAAATTGCACCTGGATTTTGTTCTCATATCAAGGTTTCTCTTATTATCTGCTGTGATGAGAGCAAATAAGCTCAAAACAGCTTTCCAGGTATATGTGCTGAATTGCTGATATTATTAACCTACATTTTTTACACAAATTTAATCAAGTTTTATTTACAATATTATTATACATTTACAAAACAAAGTTGAAATTATTAAACAAAACTTGATCAAGGGCGGTGCTAATGCCTACGGCATTCTCTTCTACATTTAGTACTTTTCTGTTTATAGTATCTACCTAACCAATAAACATTGTACTGATACTGATAAATTAGATATCTGTGTGAATTGTAAGTACATTTGCATAATGGAGTAAGTACTTACAAATTAAATTTACAATCATGTCGCTTCTGTACTTTATTATCAGGCATTCTCTATGTATAGTAGGGTGGGCCGAAAAAAGCGAATTTTTGAATCGAGAATTTTAATAGCAAAAAAAAGTTGCAGCATGGTCAGACGTTTCCAAAAATATAACTTTGGTCGAAATTGAATGTTATCTTCCACTGCCGCAAAGCGGTTGAAGTTTGGCGAAAAAGTCGAAAAATGGCATTTTGGACCCCACTTTGAGAAAATTAAAAAAATAGCAGATGAACATCTAAGAAGCTCAAATTTGTTTCAAATTACTCAATATGTGTTCCAATTTTATTTTTAGACTAAAAATAATGAGCTTTTTGAGCTCTGTTCTGTATACAGGGTGATCCAAAATCATGAAATACCACTTTTTCATGTGATTTATATGGGGTATATTATGTTTATATTTATTGAATTATTTGAATTAATCCTTCGATATTGGCAATTGAAATCATCAAATTTTAAATATGTGATAGTGCTGGACAGTCTGGATGATATTTGCACTCTTCAAATATACAGGGTGGTCAATTTTTTCATAAATTATGATGACTTTTTTATGTAATTAGTTCATGGTTTTTTTTGTACATGACAACCATGTAAATATTATGCTAAGCACTTTTTAGGGACATAAAATATAAATAAGCACTATAAAAAGGATAATAAGACAGTCTCTTATCCAAAATATTCCGTATGGAGCCCAGGTGATTGATGGAAAGTCTTGGGTGGAAGGAAATTTTCACCCAACACAGTGCACCTTAGGAAATATCTCGTAGTAACATTGGAGTGGCAGCATAAACAATAGTAGATCAACAAATTATCTCTACATAATAATTATAATGATATAGTTGATCGATAAGGCGGCGCACTTGTAACCTTTAACCTGGAAGTTGGTGGTTCAAGTCCTGGATTCAGCCTAGATTTAGTAACTTGATTTTGAGTAGTTGTGATATCATGAAAGTGATTAACACAAGTATAGTAACTTTTTTTTTAATGATTTAGTTGTTTGCTAATCAGTAGAAGTTCAGTAAATTTGCTTACATTTCTTTAGACACTAAATACAATCTCTTCCAATGATTTTCCACTGGGCACAGTAGCCAAAATAGATGTAACGTTCCCTCGCTATTCAGCGAGAGAAAAGCCATTGTTTCAGGTACATTTTTGCCTTTGAGCTACCAGTTGTTGTTGTTAATTTGTTACCAATACCCAAGTGATTTGCAGTTTTCTAATCTGAAGGACTTACCTACTTTATTTTTTTATGAAACCACAATTGGCATGAAAGACCAGCATTATATACATATGATATATTTTATGAACCCATTTGGTTATTTTTGCCAAATCATAGCTTTTTTTCCCAATGGAAATAGGTGTAATGTATATGTACAACCTCAGAAATCCATTCGCCATTATAAGCCATTAAAACTCTTAAATTGCAGAGAGACTCAAAGAACTAGGTCGGAAAGATATCAAAAGACGCGATATAAAAAAAATCGTTGTTGGGAGGGTTCGGGAGAGCTTCGTCGCGTGGTGTAGCCACCTAATACACATGGTAGCTAGACCTTATATAGTTATTTTAATAATAATAATGCAGGAAATAGAATGGTCAAACTATAAGGTAAAATTGCAACAACGATAAGGGAATAAGTTCCCTATACAACATATTTCACAAGGTGCATTGTGTTGGGTGAAAATTTCCTTCCACCCAAGACTTTCCATCAATCACCCTCCAAACGGAATATTTTGGATAAGAGACGGTCTTATTATCCTTTTTATAATCCTTATTTATATTTTATGTCCCTAAAAAGTGCTTAGCATAATATTTACATGGTTGTCATGTACAAAAAAAACCATGAACTAATTACATAAAAAAGTCATCATAATTTATGAAAAAATTGACCACCCTGTATATCTGAAAAGTGAAAATATCATCCAAACTGTCCAGCAATATCATATATTTAATATTAGATGATTTTAATTGCCAATATCGAAGGATTAATTCAAATAATTCAATAAATATAAACATAATATACCCCATATAAATCACATGAAAAAGTGGTATTTCATGATTTTGGATCACGCTGTATACAGAACAGAGCTCAAAAAGCTCATTATTTTTAGTCTAAAAATAAAATTAGAACACATATTGAGTAATTTGAAACAAATTTGAGCTTCTTAGATGTTCATCTGCTATTTTTATAATTTTCTCAAATTGGGGTTCAAAATGCCATTTTTCGACTTTTTCGCCAAACTTCAACCGCTTTGCGGCAGTGGAAGATAACATTCAATTTCGACCAAAGTTATATTTTTGGAAACGTCTGACCATGCTGCAACTTTTTTTTGCTATTAAAATTCTCGATTCAAAAATTCGCTTTTTTCGGCCCACCCTAATGTATAGTGTATACAAGAGAAATACGGTACGAGTTTATCTATGTAGGTAAATAATATATATAAATATGTATATCTAGAAATAAGTACATACATCATAAGAATAGATGACGGAGACATGCGACAGAGATATGAGGTGTGTGTGGCACATTTGATGTAAATGCCGCGGGCTAGAATTTTCTTTACCTCTTCAGGTGATACAGGACAGATATGATCTTTTAAAAGTAAGTCGGTAGAGTAGGAACGTGTTATTGCAATTTAAAAAAAAATCAAGCTCGTGTAAAAATATTTTTTCAACTCAGTGGACGAATTTTTTTTTTTAGGCTTTAATGGCGGGATACCTACTCAAATTGCTTGAGCTCTTCCACCCAACCAAAGATTATATTTTATAACATAACATTTAAAGGTAGTAAATGGCATCCATTTTTTCTTTTACTGGTAATACTGCCTAACTCTGCTCTACATAACGAGGCATTGCCGCACATCGATTCGGGGCTGTCAGCGCCACCGGAAGTCGGTAGAACTACCCATTCTATTATGTTGTATTATTAAAAAAATCTGGTGTAAACATCACACGACTTTCCTTATCCCCAAAGAGGAGTCGAATTCCGCCACTGGTAAATCAAAGGTAACAGATAACTAAAAATAAATGGCAAATTCGTAATCAGCACTTCAAAATCATTGAATTTGATATGTCACAAGCCCCATCTAGGATGAATAATAAAAATGTTAGTCCAAGCGGGTCCCCCCCACAATACCGGTAAATTGGGGCCGGGTTCCAAAAAGTTAGAGATATCAAAAAAATGATCAGAGTAAACCCCCATTATTTTTTTAATTTGAGAAAATGTTGTTCTTTAACATTTTTTGTATCTTTAACCAATTCAAAGAAGCGGTGCTTGCGGCCAATATTTGCGGCCCTGCGGCCGCAGAATGCGGCCGATTTCAACCAAAAGTTTCATGGTTCGTTTGGTGTATAAAATTAGTTACCATACCAAATTTCAAGTCCCTAGCTCTTACCGTTCTTGAGATATCCTGTTCACACACACACAGACACACACACACACAGACAGACGCACGGACCAATGGCTGAAAACAACTTTTTTGGTATCCTGAGGCTATGATTCGTCCAGAAATGTGAAAAGCTAGGTAGGTCAAATTTTCGACGAATACAATACTTTCCTTATTATAGGATAAGGAAAGTAAAAAAAAATCTTCACGAGATCCTATAAAATATAATCCTATTTCCTATTGTATTAAACAAATAATCAAGCCCTCTCGAGAATCGAAGAAGCAATCCTATGACTCGACGCTATGACTTCTTGAAGGTTATCAACTTCTGACCCCCCCTCCCTCCTGTGAGTTCTGAGCGGCTGAGCCAGAACTCTGTGATTCAGTCGATTCACTATCCACAACATCTGATCCTGTTCCGTAAGACCCAGGTACCAGTCCACTTTCACTATCGCACAGCACTAGTGCAACCATACGCTGGAATATCTGGTTTCTGTGAGACGAAACCAAGAGTGGTTTTTTGATAATAAAATATTAATAATTAAAAAGTTTACCAATTCCAAACCTACCAGTTTCATTTTCATAAGTTTATCAAAAGTTCTTGCATTTTTTTAGTAGTAAAAACAGTTTAGTAACAACTTTTCTTCTGTTCTGTGAAAACTTGGAAACAGTGAGTGTGAACATTTCTTCACCAAGTTCGTGTCAGTCTGACCATAGCCATACGTTGGATGAATTGAGTGCTGGACATATATTTTATTCCTTTGTTTTGTAGGTAAGTTACAAGTGCTGATGGAATGTGTGAAATTTGTTCTTCAGTTGAAGGTACAAAAGTTCCAGGAATACCTACACTTCAGACTGTACACTCAGTGCAGGGTTCCATGAACTCTGTGTTGACGTGACATGAAATAATAGTAGACCTTAAAAATGTATGTAGTATAAATTTTTAATAGGGCTTGGATTCTTAGACTTTCCATTATTCCAGAGAAATTTTATTATAATTTTCTTCTCTGGGTATAATGAATAAAATATCGCCTTATTTATACTGCCCTATTAGGACTATTAAGTCCCAAGACGTATTATTATGTGGTAAAAATCCCAAATAGGAGGATAACTTGTCATGTCCCGGCTGGGTTTCGAACCCGCAACCTCCGGGTCAGCAACCAATGCTCTGAGCCACGGAGGTCGGTTGATTTTAGGATTAAAACAGAACATTCACTTCGTCAGGTCTTCTTACTTGACTTTTTTACTTATTTCTATTTCAGTCTTCATTATCACGGAACCCATTAACTAGGTAAGCAACTTATGGAAGTTATAATGACGAGGTAATGGGTAAAGTAGATGAAAAAAAATTAAGGCCGCTCAGTTAATGTAAAAAAAAAAACAGTTATTTAAACTTAATAAAAAAATAAATGAGAAGTTAAATGGAATGTATAAAAGAAACACGTTTTTCCTTTTCCTAGATGTCGAGTTTCAAATTAACGGAAAGCATAAAGGTCTTAAAAAAAGAGAGCACAAAAGGTGAAAAAAATCTCCGGTAATTATCTTCTTCTGCAATTTTTTTTCCCTTTCTTTACGGTTGTTTTTACAGGAAAATTCAGATGCAATAATCATAAATTTAATATAATTCCAGCAAGAAGACTTTTTATTGTGTGTTTTAGCGGCAGGTACTGGAAAGAGTTTGCAGGGTCGTGGTTGGAAGGAAAAACTGTCCCTTCCCTTGGATTCGTTAGAAGGGTTGATGAAATGATGCAAGACGAACCGAGGTTTAATATGAATAAATCCTATTTGATTCATATCGAACAACTTTTATATACAAACAAGTTTAATATATTAAACAATCCTATTTTATTCATATTTCAAACAAATATGAACAAAATAGGATAGAATAGGATTATTCTGACGAGGTGGCAAAGAATATTCGGGTCAAAACCATTGAGATTTTTTTTTTTGGGAATTTGTTCTTGAAAATATAGTTTTTGAAAGTCTCGTTATTGGACTTGCTAGAATATCATGAAATATAATTTGAATATAATTCAAATATTGATAGAAATATTATTCATTGTTTAGTTGTTTACATAGCCAAGATAGTAAGTATATTAATACATTATTGTTTAGTTGTTTACACAGCCAAGAGAGTAGGTATATTATACATTGTTGCTTAGTTATTTACATAGCCAAGATATTATAAAAAGTTCATTGACTCCAGCAGCTTTTCTGAAAGCTCTACAACACAGAAACTGCTTTCTTGAAGGAATTTGTTTCTGAAAAAGTCATAAATAAGGATGGAAAATTAAATACTGTAAGACGTCAAAGGAAAGCGAAGTCTCTAAAGTTAACTAATGTAAGAATAAATGATACACAATTATTATACACATGGGAGTGAAGTATCTTCTATACAAGTAGGTACAAGTATGGATACTAAGTTATCATTTTTGTGTTAATCACAATCGTGATATAACAACTACTCAAACTTTAGCAAATATTTGCTACTTGTGGGACTTGAACCACCGACCTCCGATCACACCACCTTATCGAAGAAACTAGTGAGGTCGGTCAGTATAGCTTGATCTATAAGTATATATGGATACTTGACTATTGGTATTGCCACAGGAAGTACCAAATACCTGTATCTCAATAACAGTTATAAACTATACATTATAAACATTATATTGATTGTGAGTTATGAGTGGTCATATACTCTTGAGCATCTACGTACATCGGTCTGTCCCGGTATATCTCAATGGCCAAGGCGTCGCCATCGGTCTGGTATTCCAGAGGTCGCGGGTTCAAAACCCAGCTGGGACAGGACAAGTCATCCTCCTATTTCGGTTTTTCACCATATTATAGTACTACGTCTTGAGCTTACTTCTGGAATAATGGAACTCCTTATCCCAGTCAGGCAGTATAAATTAAACCAATAAAATAATGACTAAATAACTTTATGGACTCGTTAGCCCAGTGAGGCAGTATAAATTAAACTAGTAATTTATACTGGTCAGGATGAGGTCTGATTCGAATACCAGCCAAGGCAGAGTTATTGAACAGAAAAATTTCGGCACTGGAATGGTATGTACAATTTCCCACCCAGTAGACTTTGTGTCAGGACTCAGGGGGTTTCCTTCGAGCCCTGGTCATGTCAAAATAATCAGCAGAAGATTCCATTCTATTATGTATATGTATAGGATTACTGGAGTGTTGGTACTCTTGGTGTATTAACCCTTATCTCGGCAGAGAATTTCAATTTTTCATTGATTTTTTGAAAAAGTAAATGAGGATGATAATTGGATGGTTGGATGAAAGAGCTCCATCCTGCCACTTTATATAAAGCGTAAAAAATAAATAATTTAAATGTTCTGTGGAAGTCAAAATGCTTTAGGATTAGTTTTGGGCCAATAA
This sequence comes from Bactericera cockerelli, assembly GCA_024516035.1. Classification (NCBI taxonomy): domain Eukaryota; kingdom Metazoa; phylum Arthropoda; class Insecta; order Hemiptera; family Triozidae; genus Bactericera; species Bactericera cockerelli. The sequence goes on along the minus strand of CM044956.1, from coordinate 10,940,867 downwards.
AAAATTATGGAATCCATAAGGACAAAGATAAGGGTTAACATCATTCCTTGAGCCAGTATCGGTGGATGGCACGTAGAATACACTACTTCTCGTTATGTCACTGAAGATAAGCTACGTCCCGCGATGTTAGGACTTGGATGTGTGATTATTCAAATTCGAACACTATTCCCGGCACAACCTAGGCTGGGTGAGGTTGATGTGGGTAGCTGATTCCAGCGAATGGAGGGTAACATTTTTTTTTTTTTTTAATAAAACTCCCGAAAACGAACATCCCATCCAAAAATTATAGTAAACTCTATTGAAAGATAAATCAATTTTCCATCAGCTTTTAAATATGTCAAAAAACAGAAGCTCTCCTATTACAAGAATATCTTAGTTACCAAGAATATATTAGTTAAAAAAACACCCACATTTACCTTACATCTATAATCAGCTTGCAAGAGCAGAGCTTGCTAGAACATGGCAAAAAGCTTCGGCCATCTTTTCCCCCATTTCAAAAATTAAAATACGTTAAAATTATTAGACTTCGTTATTCTCGCCGTTTTCATTTATCAAGCCTTCATTAAAAATTAAAAGCTTTTGCCTCGGGCGGCGTCTTCTATTACAGCGGAACAAATGCGCCCCTTAAATTACTCGAGTACCTACTTTCCAATACTACTTGCTACTTGCCAGGCCAGGGCTCTGGGTAGTGGGTAGAGGGTACTTACTGTACCCTTGTTAGCATAATTTGGAAGTCCCTTCCCCGTTCTGCCTTTGTCTCTCTTTCTCTCTGTCTTTCTCTTTCTTTCTTTCTCTCTCTCCCTCTCTCTCTCTCTCTTTCTCTCTCTCTCTTACTCTCTCACTCTCTCTCTTTCTTTCTCTCTCTCTTTCTTTCTCTCTCTCTTTCTTTCTCTCTCTCTTTCTCTCTCTCTCCCCCCTCCCCCATACCATTAAGGGCCCGAGCTGAATTTTTGAACAGAAAACACCCCAAAAAATTGGAGGAACATTTCAGTGCATTATAATAGGTATACAGTATGCATAATTATGTATATTTATATTAAATATAATAGAGATAATAAATGCAATTAATTCCATTCTCTCTCTCTCTCTCTCTCTCTCTCTCTCTCTCCTCTCTCTCTCTCTCTCTCTCTCTCTCTCTCTCTCTCTCTCTCTAAAGAGCTAAATTTTTTAACAAAAAACCTCTCAATAAATTAGAAATTAACTTATTAGGAGGTATTCTTTTGTGTATTATTATAATAATGCATGTTAATGTTAAATTTAATAAATATAATAAATTCAATTGAATTTTCTTCCCCTCCCTCGCCCCACTCATTATAGTCCACTCACAGGTAAACTTAAAAGTTCCTTGTTTCAGGACCTCTCTGAATAATTAAGAGAGAAGAGATAGATAGGTACAGAGAATTATTCCTCTCTACCTATCTCCTCTCCCTCCCTCTATACTCCTCTTATCTCTCATTCTCTCCCTCTCTCTCTCCCCCCTCTCTCCCTTCCTCTCTCCCTCTCTCTCCCTCTCCTCACCCAATTACGGACCACTCCACTTGATAAAAAAAAAGAAGAAGCCTCCGCTTTAGTCATTAAAAAACAAGCGAGAGAGGCGAAATGTCATTTCAATTTCCTTCAGCAATTAATAGCAGCTGCTTCAATTAGAATCGCAAACCTGGAGGAGAGAAAGAAAGAAAATTAATAAATGAGAAGAAAAAATCCAATTTTACTAAGACGATTTTTTTTTTTTTTTTTTTTTTTTTTTTTTTTTCTTATTAAAAAATTCGAAAACCACCGCGGGGAAATCGTGTCCTGAGCTGAAATTAAAAAGGAAATGGTAATAAGAAGCCACCAGTCGAAGTTGTTTGGATAGGAAATTGTCCAGGAAATACTCCTCACCCCGCCTCGCCCTGCCCATCAGGACTTCAATTGAGATTTAATTTCCTGGTAAATCCGAGAATAGGAAAATCTTTTTGTAGCCCCCGCGCCTCCCCTGTTAACAATAAGACAAGGAAGATTATGGGGTGGACGCAAAGATGCCACCTAGCCCCATCAGGACTATTGTTTGCTTGTAGCTAGATGTACAGTTTTACCTACATTGTACATGACGTGTACATCGACGAAGTTTAAATTATATCATCTATATCATCATCATAGGGTGGCGTCATCGTGAACGATGGTAGCCAGACCGTGGAGTAATGACTCAGCACTTTACAATTTACAAGGGACCCCAGAACCAAGCAAATGCTGGTCTACTCCCTGTTTCTAGTCCCCCAGTTTATAATCCCCCATTAAATCATATAGTAATAAAAAAACATCGAAAATATTTTCCTGGAAAAAACTACATTTTATTGTAGTAAATATTCCAATATAAGAGTATATTAGCCTGTATATGAATAGATTGAATAGGTATTATTTAGAAAAACACAAGTAAACACTTCACCCAGTGTTACTTGCGTGTTTGCGTGAGTTATAACAATAACAACAAACATATAATTACCGACTTTTTAGTGAAAATTAAAACAAGGTGAATGCTTGAAGCATTTCCATACCCCTACCCGAAGGAGGTGTTGCAAAGTCAAACATGGTCTCTCAAATATTGATTGGCCAATTAAGCTTCTCAACAATCGTTGAAGTTTTAATTTTCTCTGCACAGTTGATAATACAGCCGAACCTATAAGAGAAACCTGGATATAAGAAAACAATTTTCAAATCAAATTTACCTCCTTAATGTGGGAAAATAACTTTTCATAAGAGGACCCAGGATATAAGAGAACTCAAGGACTGTAATTCTCATCCAGATTTGTCTTATAAAGAGGTCATTTTCCCTTATAATATACGAGTATCAAGGTTTCTTTTATATTTAGTTCTCTTATATCCAGGTTCGACATTATTATTCGGTAGGTACTTCCATGTTGAACCATGTTGGTCGAATTACCTAACAATAGAGTCCGAATTACAAAACCACTGGGAATGTGAAGTAAATTTATACCTATGGCTTATTTATATAAGAAAAACCATTTAAAGAGTAAAAGGAATTTGTAAGAACCTGGATAAAGGAGAACTCAAAGGACCAGATTTTTTTATATCTAAATATCCATCAGGTTTTTCTTATAAAGAGGTTATTTTCTCTTACAGATAGGTAAATGGGACCTCATAATTGTTCTCGTATATCCCAGGATTCTCTTATATACAGTTTTCCTAAATGCAGGTTCGACTATACTTATAATAATAATAACACTCTTTAGTGGAAGGTAACCATCAGGCGAGGTTAATGCTCAAAGCATTTTCTACCACCTAACTCTCAGAGTCTTATTATTACATGGTCACAAACTCAAATTCATGAGAAAATTCACCTGGTAATCCTACCTGAATTAATAGACTAGCGCGTTCACCATTTGACTACCAGTGCACAATACTACTTATAATAATAAAAACGCTTCAAAACCTCATGTAAATATTTTTCCATGAGTTCTCGGTATTCAGTGAGTAGGTAAATCGTTTCCTGCGCTGTCAGCAGACACGGTGAATTCCTGGAAGTTATTAGGGATAAATCCAGACCAGGGAACACATAGCATGGAAATCAGCAACCTGTGCAAATGAAAATTGCAGTATTCAGGAGATGAAAGTAAGAGACAGAGAGAGGAAGAAGAAAGGGGGAAGAGAATGATGAATAGAGTGAAGTAGAAAAAAAGACAGAGAGAGAGAGAGGTAAAGAGGAATATTAAGAGGTAGAAAATGAAGAAGAAAGATAGGGCTAGTGGAAAAATGAGATATGAAAGAGAGGCAGAAAAGGGAGGAAGGAGAGGGAATTACAGAGTTACATAAAGAGAGAGAGGGAGAGAATTAGATAACGGAGGAAAAAGATAGAGAAATACAAAGAAATGCAGAAAGAGAGGCAAAAAACGATAGAAAGAGGCAGTAGAAGGAAGAAAAAAGGAGAGAGAAAAAGTGATACATAAATAAAGAAAGAGATAGAGAAAGGCAGAAAAGGAGAGACGATAATACCTAGATATTTAATAAAGAGGAAGAGAGACCGATATAAGAGAATGAAAGAGATAGAGGAATACAAAAATATGCAGAAAGAGAGGCAAAAAACGAAGGAGAAATAGACACAGGAGGAAGAAGATAGAGAGAGGCAAAAAAAAGAGAGGAATACATATACATTTAGAGAGGAAGAGAGACTGATAAGGGAAGAGAGAGTTGTAGAAAGGGGAAGAGAAAAACAGAGAGAGGCAGAAAAGGAAAGAAAAGAGAGAGAGAGAGAGAGAGAAAGAGAGAGAGAAAGAGGATTACAGATATAATTTTATAGAGAGAGGCAGGAAAGGGAAGAAAGAGAGGAATACAGATATCTATGGAGACAGAGAGAGAGAGAGAGGCAAAGGGATGAGAAAGAGACAAAGGTCGAGTTCAATTAAAACGCATCAACGATACGGTTCCACGTGTTTCAAAGTGGATTTCAGCGAAAGCTCTTGACACGCCTGTCTAGTCACCGCAATGGACAAGGCGTAAAAAGCAGGGATCATGACGAATAATAATAACAACAATAGTACTTATTAATAATATCCAATACTGACCGCATGTAAATTTGGACAAAGGTAAAGTGAAGAAAGGTGAAGGTAGTTCTTTTTAATGTCCGATTAGGACTACAGAGTCCCTTTATTACAGCATTTGCTATGGTTTCATTATTATGTTGTGGTCAAGGTCAGAAACGAGGAAAAATTCATGCAATGGGTGGGATTCAAACCAACTTCAAAACGTCTGTTTATTTTACACTTCCCGGTCCTAAATGTTGCAGGCGATAATTTGATCCGTGCCACTGGCACTAAATGCGCCAAAGAATTCTTGTTGCAGAGAATATCCATAGGGATTCAACGCGGCAATGCAGCCTGTATGCGTGGAACTCTACCACATGTCAGTGGCATGGATCAAGTATACAACCTTCAAAAGATGTGATATATTAAAAAATAAAAAAATATACATTCCTGCTTCCAGGTCTATAAGTCTTAAAATTGTTGCATGACATAGGATTGTTTGTTGCTTGTCTTGACACTTGAGTCGAAAATTCCCAGCAGGAAAATTTTTATTTTGTCTGTATCTTTGTCTTGTCATTGAGACATCAGGGAGGCACTTTGTGCCGGTTTCTTCGTCGATATAAAAATAAAAAACAATAAAACAAAATACATATAAACTGTGTTTCGTGTAAATATAGACCGGTTTACTGGCGTTACTTGACGAGCGCTCGTCTACCGGCGAGCTTGATGTATTTGGTATCTATTATTATCTTAGTATAGTTTTAGTAAATTAATGCTTTTCCTGCGTACACCAATACAAATAATACATTAATTGGTCTTAAGATGTTATAGCCGTCTTTTTAGGCAAAATATTCAGAAGCCTCAAGTTACAAACAAGCGAAGTATTTTTTTTTTTTTTTAATTAGATATGCAACATCTTAATATATAAATGTCAAAGTCACTGACTGACCACTCACTGATCATCGCTCTACAGCCCAAACCGTAAGTCCTAGGAAGCTCAAATTTGGTAGGTAGCTTTGTCTTATAGTCTAGATGTGCAATAAGACGGGACTTTTTTTTCGAAATTCCCACTACAACACCTGCCATTGGCGAAAAAGGTTTTTTTGCTTTCACGGCCATGCCTCAGCCCGCAAAGCGGGCGACAGCCCGCTAGTTACATATAATAAAGGAATTAAATGTAACAATACTAGCATAAATATACATATAGGTTTCGTTAATCGATACAATAGGATAATAATTTTCATAAAACTAATTCTTATAATTAAGTGCATAAAGGTAAATATGTATAGATTGATAAATTCTATGTACCTATTTAAAATGTATTAACGGATATTTCATTTTTGAATTAGGCTCTGCTATTGAGAGTTCAGAAAATCTGTGAAATCGTTGTAGTTTATCAGGTTTTATGTCCAAGTTATTGAATGTCTTCATGGACGATGTGATGGGGGATTTTAGTGAAATATTGTTTTGTATGTCAAAGAATAAGTGTCTTTGTCTCAGGCCTGGTCGAGGAACTTTGAAGGAGATCTTTGAAAGAATTTGTGGTGCGTCAATGTTATTCCCAGGCAATTTGACTTTGGTCTTACGCCAATATTTTAGTTTTATGTAATAATATCGCCTTATTTATACTACCCGATTAGGACTAATGAATACCATTATTCCAGCAGTAAGCCCAAGACGTATTATTATGTGGTCAGAATCACAAATGGGAGGATAACTTGTCATGTCCGGACTGGGTTTTGAACCCGTGACCTCTGGATTGCCTGACTGATGGTGACGCCTTGACCACTGAGCTACCGGGACAGACATTTAATAAAATTTGTAGTGTAAAAATTACATGTTTTGTTTTGAATTTGTTGTTTATAATAAACAATAAACAGTTTATTTTTTAACAATAAACTTTTTATTGTCTCTCAAATATTGAGAACACTTGACGGTTCTTACGCTAGAATAACTAGGACTTCAATTGTTTTAAGTCTCTCATGCAGATTTATCACTATTTCAGCTAGACTCAAAGTAAAATTCTGTAAAATACTTGTTGCATCCAAAGCATGAAAAGTTGAAAACCTCAGCCAAAATGAAATCTCTCTTTGTGTTTTCAGATTCTTTCATATTCAACAAGCATAAAATTAAAAGACAAAGCAAAGTACCCCGCACAGTACATCTTGTTCCATTGAATCCTGTCAGCGAGGAAAATCTTTGATCTTCCAATCCAGGTTCATTCATCTGGAAAAATCTAGCACTTTCGAGGTGGTAGATTCAAGTTCGCCAAAGACTGGGGGATTTGTGAATTTTCTTGAGAGATCTGGCAATAATTTTATGTCAAGTAGACATGTGATCATTGGATTCCAGATATCTAACACAGAGCTGAACTTGAATGTTTCTTAGAGGACGGTAAAGATACAGGTGATTATTATTATTTTATTATGATTATTTAGAATAAGAGTATTATTATTATTTTTTTAAACGGGCCATCGTGGTTTTAAAGTGGTAAAAACCTCTGTGCCTTGATTCAAAGGTTCGAATCTTAGCTGGAGATGAAATTTTCGGAATAGTTAATTTTAATCTGCTAGCATTCCGACTGCACTTTGCAAAAGGTGACTTTTAGGAAACAAAAACACTTTATCAGCAAATGGAGAAGAAAAATCCTATCGTAATATGTATACTATGTATAGGTATGTGTACATACCTTCTGTATATGAGATAAATTTGAATTGAATATCTTTCAAGCGATCATCATTGAATTATACTTGTCGAATATTTTTCTCATAAATAAGTACCTACAGCTGACTCATACAGCTGCTGTTTAGATTAAGATCTTGTCGATAACGCATAGTATATTAATTCAATTCAATTCTTCATTACAGTCCTTCACACATCGACAAATGAGCTGAAAACCTCCGCACACAACCTCAGAACAACCGATCATCCCGAAACCAAAATGAAGTTCACCTCCCGCGCCCTCCTGCTGGTGCTAGTCAAGCTCTGCTTCCTGCAACTCTCACAGGGGGCGCTCAAGCGCTGCTTCTCCTGCCGCTCCCGCGGTGACCTTGGCTCCTGCAAGGACAGATTCCGCTTCGCCAACGAGTCCGACGTTCTGAACGAGCCAGGCGTGGAGACGATCCTGTGTGCGTCCGGCTGGTGCGGCAAGATCATGGAGGACGTCAACTTCGCGTTGAAGAGTGAGGAGTACGGCAAGGCGACGCAGCGTCTGTGCCTCCAGCGAGGCCCATCGGACGGGGAGGAGCGCTGTGCCAACACCGTGTACAACAGGAACAGGGTGTTCATGTGCTTCTGCAAGGGGGACCTGTGCAATGGTGGCGGCAGTGAGGTGGCGTCCGCAGCACTGCTGCTGGGAGGACTTTTGTTTTTAGCGCTCAGATGAGGAGAATGGTTTCTTTGTGATAAATGTGTACCTTTTTTATGTGTTTTTGTGCTTATAATTCAAGGGCGGAATTTATTATAGAATAGTATTATATTTAAGATAAGTCTCCGTTAAATACGATTGTCAAACCAATCACAGCGCAGTATAACCTGACTTGAGGGACAGTCGTCTGGCTTATCTTAAATTTAATCATATCCTATAAATCGTACTTAGATGTTTATTTCTCGTTTACCAAGCTCTTTATATCAATGTTTGGTTAATGTGAGTAGCAGGTTGGTAAGGTAACTTTTAGAGGGGAAACCTCCCGTCTTGATTGATCTTAACAATGGAAAAGGACCCTAAACCCAAAACCCAACATGTAAATGTCAATGTATTTATTCTTTTATAAAGTCTAGTTTACAGTTTAGTCATATTTTTCATTTAGCTTATCAATGGTGAACGAATGATTCAGTGACTCATAGTAGACAGAAATATGAGAGGAAATATACTATCTGTAATAATAAAATAAAACAAAAATACAAAATATATCTACACTACCTAGATTAAAAAAAGAGGAAATTGAGCTACATTAAATACATATTTACATGTTTTTAAATGTTTCATGTTCATTAAATCTTTTTAAAGAAATAATGACATAACTGTTTGAATTTGATACTGTGTCTAGGTAGGTATAACCCAGTACATGGGCACTTCACAATAAATATTGTTGTTTCTCTCTGTAATAATTCTTTATTATAGAGAAAACAACGTATATAATATGTAACTGAGTAATTTAGTGTAAATCACGAATCTTTTTGAGTATCAGCAGTATCAAGCATCATCTAAATTAAATTTTATTTTAATTTCATCACTCCTTGAGTCATGGTATTTATCACAACAAACTATGATACCTAATTATGTTACCTATGTGTACAAAAATATACTAGTTGTATTTGATTTATTTTATATGTACATATTACTGAAATGGTCTTTTAGTGACATTAAATTTCTTCCAATTTTATAGGACACAGAAAGTAATCAAAAATGTATCTCCTTTGAGTTGGAAATACTGTCAAAATATCTCTACCAAAAACACACAAAATGTCCCCTCCATAACCCAGTATCATTTAACAAGGTGTCCATGTTTTTTTTTTAACTAGAAAATTTCAGAATCCATTCTAGAGGAAACTAAGACTAAAATAATCTCAGATCATTTTTCTAAAAATGCCGTCGAACGAAGTAGGTACAGAATATCAGGTATTTTCTTGGGAAATTTACTCAATAATCCTAATATAATATACAAAGACATGAGTTGCATTTTCATTTCTTTTCAACAAGGTCAAGTTTATTTTTCAGATGAAAACTTTTTTTCAATTGATTTTTTTTTTTTTTTTTTTTTTTTTTTTTTTCGAAAAATTGCCTAAGATTATTTCATTATAGATTTCTAGAATGTCTCCTGGAGTTCTATCTCCCTTGATGCCTTTATCCCTTATTAGTTTATGTTGGTATTGCTATTGCAACATAAACTAATAAGGAATAAAGGCAAGGGAGATATAACTCCAGGAGACATTATAAGGTCGGCATTGTTCAACATGGTTGAGGTTGATAGGGTGGAGCACGGTTTTTATGGCTAGATGTTCTTCCCAACGCTAACGATTTGGTTTTAACGTCCTGATCAGGACGGGAGTGGTACCGTCCATTCGCTGGGAATCGTACCAGCTAATATCTCTTGGAGTCAATTCTGATTTAAAAAAAAAAAAAAAAAAAAAAAAAACATAACTTGGACACCCGGTATAACTCAAATAATGGGTTCACATAAATCATCGCAACTGTATCAATCCTGGGAAGAAAATATATAACCAAGATAACAATTCGAGACGGATAAAGGACGCCACATAAATGAATCTCCGAGATAGTCGTATCGCCATTATCACCAAGCAAGGACAGAATAAATAATTTCGGCGCCGTCTAATCATATTTATGTCATTAATCTGTATGTATAATAAACTGTGAGCTATATAACCCGTTAACATTAGTATGGATATACCCAGGCGCGGCTGGTGGGAAAATGTTTTGGGGGTGCAGCCAGATAAACCGAACCAAAATGGGAATTATAATAACAATAATAATATAGACTTATTTATACAGCCCGATTAGGACTATTAAAGTCCTATTATTCCAGCAGTAAGCCCAAAACATAAGTGGTAAAAATTCCAAATGGGAGGATAACTTGTCATGTCTCGCCTGGGTTTCGAACCCGCGAACTCTGGTATCTCTGCATTTACTAAGTGCCACCTTTACCACTTAGCTACCGGACAGACTAACAAAAGTTTGTTAATAATGATAAATTAATTATTCTAGAAATATGTAATGATTTTCACTGTGTACGAGCTAGGACTTGAAAAACCCTTCTTTTCATCTGGGGGTGCTGCAGTTCCGCAGCTCCTTAGCACCGGCCGCGTCTATTCTCGCACCATATACTTTAAGCTTTGTACATAGATACCGTAACGGGTATACATAAATGTATCGTATAACAAACGAATATACATTCTGTTACTGTAACGGGTCGTTAAATGTGTGACTCAACAAAAAACTGTATTCTGGACTATTTGTTTACACTCTTTATTTAATACTTATAAACTTGTGTTAGTACATAAAGTACATAAACCCCAGTACATAATTAATAATTATGTATCCACTCAAATGGGCGGGAATGACGCGTTGGATGAGCCAGTAAATCCTAAATTTAATTTGTTTTTAATTTTTGTAAATTCGTAATAATAGGCAATGTTGTATTTGCCATCAATAATATACAAAAAATGAACGAAAGTACATACAATAATAGTTTATACATTTTAAAAATAATGTGAATAAACACTGAATTCAGCAACGTTCACCAATTACCACATAAACGGAAAGAAATCAATCCGGTAGGTATACCATATTGGTTCATGATCAATCCGTGGTAAATTGAGCAATCAATTTTCTTTTGGCGATCGCACGAATAACTCGCTTGCCATGCGGAAGTTCCCGGGTTCAAACACCCGCGCCGGCGAAACTTGTATTCATAATTTGGTTACAGTTGTTTATAGGGGATACCTTCCGGTGTGCTCGTGTTGGCTCAGCACCTAAAATGGGAAGTATTGTGTCACTTCTCGCCCATCAGAGGGGAGGCATACTACGGGATCGGCATTGGGCAGGCTACAACACAGACCACAAGCGTCTACAGTAGCTCCTGTTTCATTGTTATGAAATAAAAAAGGCTGTGAAACACTCATCTTTTTACAAAAAAAATGCCGCCTCTACTTAGACTGGTTGAGGTTTTAAGTAACTTCCCCAGCTAAATATTGGTACCACTCCGGTCACGAGATCCTGCAGTTGAAAGTGGCCTTGAACTTCAAGGCCACTCACGATAAGAGCGTATTTCATCCTACCTAGAATCTAGATTACTTGCAAAAAACTCAAAGAGAGAAAATTCCGAGATAATTTTTTTTTCAATGATAAAAGTAAGAACTTTTAATACAGGGTGGTGAGATCAAGCTACTGAAATTAGTTAATTATAATAGTAAATAATATCAGTAGTCACCGTGGCAGAGTGAGTGAGCGCGCTAGGCATTGTACGCATGGTGACCTGGGTTCGATCCCCAGCGGGGTAGGAATTTTTCTGCTCTGTACTTGGATGTTCGGGGTCCACTCATACCTCGTGAGGTATGAGTGGACCCCAAACTTCCAACTTCTTTTTACCAGAGTAAAAAGAAATTAATGTAATAGAATTCGAAAAGTAAAGGAGGCTCTTAGTAATGCTACGCTACCCACAAAAAAATGAGAAAATGCCTTGTGCTTCACCACAAATAAAAAACCATACATACATACCCAGTACCCACATAGTAAAAAATATTATAAAAAATCGCTGTTGCTTCACCCAGCATCACTGTCCTCATAAAAATATGGCCCCTTTATCTGCATTACCTGATGCAAGTGGTATTAGAGGATTCAGAGATGGAAAAAGCAAAGTTTTCCATCAATTTTCCACGAGGATTTCATATTCCACAATATAGCATTAATATACATTTATAGCATTAATATATACATAACATTAGTATATAGCATTAATATACATATAGCATTAGTATATAGCATTAATATAGCACGGGAAGATGTTTCCGACTCTGTCACCTTTGAGAGCTTATCAATGTCTTATCTATTTATGCATCCCTCTATGTACTTTCTACCTATTTATACTATCTATCTATTTTCTATAAGTAGGTACCTATATACAGGGTGTTTCAGAAAAGTGTGCATTAATTTTAACCACGTATTTTATGTACCATTTTAGGGGGGGTCAACTCTATAACAAAATGGGCGAATGTGCTTCATAAGGGAGATACACATCTCCAAAGGTTCTTTAAAAAAATCTTAGATTTTGAATTACGCCTTACCTGTTAGAGTTATTGAAACGCGGAAAAAAATTGACTCCCAATACAAGATGACGCCGTTATTTTGATGTGAGAATTGAGGTCATTGCACTTTCAGGGACGGCCACAGGGGGGTTAACTGAAAGAAAATAGGCCATACTTTTTTGGTTGTTAATCGAATTTTGTTATAGAGTTGACCCCCCCTAAAATGGTACATAAAATACGTGGTTAAAATTAATGCACACTTTTCTGAAACACCCTGTATATTCGTCACTGTAAGGAGACGTCATGATGGAATTGTTTTTTGTATGATAATGAAAAATGATTTAATGTTAGAACTTAGTTAAACGCAATACCTACTCATTAAAAAAGTGAAAAGCATTAAAAAGTAAAGGCTTATTATTTATGTCATTTTTCACATTCTATCTCTCTCCTTTCTTTTTCATTAGGTTCGCTTTGTGAAATTTGCATCAATGATAATAATAATTTTAAATTACGTTCTTTCCTAAAACTTTATTTACATTTTCTCTCTCTCTCTCTATCCACGATACAACGATACATCAAATACTTAAACTCGCTTTACTAAATCTCTGCTGAACTTGGGACGCGAACCACCGACCTCCAGATTACGAGTCCGCCGCCTCATCACTAACTGATCTTAGAGAAGGGTTGGGTGGAAGAGATCGCCACAGACAATCACCCCGTCCTTTGGGTAGGGCATTAGCTTTATTCTCTTTTTTTGTTTTTATTTTTCTTTGTTCAATTCATATACGAATTTATTCTTTATAATTTCATTGTATTGTACTGTAAATGTTGATGTACTTTGTATTTACCTAATTGAAAGTGTTATAATAATAATAATAAGAAGGGGGAAAAGTGATGTTTAAGATGATGTTTAAGATTACGTTCTTTCCTAAAACTTTATTTACATTTTCTCTCTCTCTCTCTATCCACGATACAACGATACATCAAATACTTAAACTCGCTTTACTAAATCTCTGCTGAACTTGGGACGCGAACCACCGACCTCCAGATAATTCAGTAGATTCAGTCAATTTGTTCTCAGAAGTTCTTAGTTTTTTTTGTTTTAAACTTACTTAATATTATAGTGTAATTATTCCGACGACCATTTATTCAAAAAAGCACAGAAATATGTCAAATGATAATGGTTTCCTCAAATTGGATGGATTCGTACAGCGTCTATCAGAGTTCGAATCAGCTCTGAAAAATATAACAAATTCTCCCTCATCATTGCCCCCTGCTTCCTTAGAATGTGTGAAAGTCTTGGAAAATTTATTCATCTCTTTCAAGGACTTCGTCACTGATGAGATAAATTGTATAAAGAAACAACTCCAAATTCAAGACGATAAATTGGATGACCTTGAAGCCTACAGCAGAAGAAACTGCATTCTGCTGCATGGAGTTCCTGAGTCGGCGGGATTTTCTGAAGACTGTGTACAAGTAGCTTTGAATGTTTTTGCAGAGAAAATGAAGCTTGAAATCAAGGTATGCCACATAGATAGAGCACACAGATTGGGACCAAAACGACAGAAGGCACGACCAATCATAGTCAAATTTTGCTCATATGCCCAGAGGAGATTGGTTTTTATTAATAAAAAAATATTAAAAGGTCTAAAACTTAGTGTAACAGAATCACTAACGAAAGTTAGATCTAACGTACTAAAAGAAGCAAGGATTTCTTGTGGGAATGATAATGTATGGACAAGTGATGGGCAGATAATTGTGAAGGTCCATAACAAAAAAACACAAGATTACTACGCTGAACCAACTTGATGACCTGTTGAACAACCAATGCGTGATTCAGCCCGTTCCACCACCAAAGACTACATCATACTCTTCAAGCTTCCCTCAACTTCCTACTACCAAGCCAGCATTCCATGGTTCCACTGCATCTGTGTCTTCTACCTCATTGATTCCTGTCGCTATAGGCAAAACCAACTAAAGAAAATGTAGATGAATTAATATTTTTTTTTTCTTTTCTTTTCGTTTTGTTTTTTTTTTTTTTTTTTGCGCCTTTCACCTTTTTTTATATATATATATACACATATTTTTTTTGTATACAATAAGCGTCTATCTCATGTTTTTTTTTTATAATTTTGTACCATGGATTTTTTTTTTTTTTTTTTTTTTTTTTTTTTTTTTTTTTTTTTTTTTTTTTGTTTATTTAATGATTGTTTTCCTTCTGAGATAGCATATTGCCTATATAAGTATATATCACATATTATGTACAAGTACATTATATATATTTTTTTTTTATGTACAGATACATTATGTATGTATTATTATACTATGTACAGATACTTTATGTATATTATATTATATTATGTACAATTGTACATGTACATTATGTAAATATTATTATATTATGTACAGATACATTATGTATATATATATATTTTTTTTTTTTTTTTACTTTGTGTATAAACTGTTTTTTTTTTTATCTGGTCGTCGGACTTTTATTTATTTTTTCTTCTCCCCCCCCCCCCCCCCCCTTTTTTTTTTCTCTTTTTTTTACGTGTTTATGTCTATAGAAATAGTTAATGACAGCAATGAATTTATTTTTCCAGGTAATGTGTTCCTGTCTGAATCTGACGGTTCAGTATTATCCAGTGATGGTGACTTTCCTTCATTGTCTGATGTTTTGACCCAACAGCTTACTCCATATTCATCTTCATTCAGAGCCGCTCACATCAACGCACAATCCCTTGTCTCTCATTACACTGATTTACTCGCAACATTTGGTAACCTTACTCTTCATGCTATCCTTGTCTCAGAAACTTTTTTAAAGCCATCCTTACCGGATGCACTGGTTAATATACCTGGCTATCACCTGATAAGAAATGACAGGTTACACTCAGCATGTGGAGGTGTTGGTATTTATTTGCGTTGTGGTATTGACTTCTCAGTACTCGAATGTTCTGATGGAAGTATTCCTAGGAAAATAGAGTACATTGCACTTGAAGTTCAATTTTGTCACAAAAAGCTTTTATTGGTTGTAATATATAGACCTCCACAGGTTTCTTATTCAGAGGATATTGAAAATTTGCTAAACACTTATTTGATTGATTATGAAGATGTCATTATTATGGGGGATTTCAATTGCGATTTAAGTGTTGATAACTTGTTGTCTAGACGTTTTAAAACCATTTTTAGATCCACTAACATGACTATTTTACCGTCAAGTACAACCCACCATCTAGATAATAGTAGTACTTTACTTGATCTTGCAATTGTTAAATCCCCTATAAAAGTTAAATATTTTGGTCAAATTTCTGCACCTGGTTTCTCACATCATGATATGATATATCTTGCCTACCAAATTGGTAGAGTTAAATTTACTTTTAGAGGAATCAAGTTCAGGGATTTCAGAAATATTTTAACTGATGATCTGAATAATGATGCAAATGAGTGTGAATGGAATCGTCTGACTGAATTAAACGATATTGATGCTAAAATTGAACTATTTACAAAAATGGTTACCAGACTTCTCAATAAACATGCTCCTCTGAAAAAAGCCAGAGTGAAGAATCCTCCTACACCTTGGATTACCCCTGAGATATTGAAACTTATGAAGCGGAGGGACTGGATTTTTAGTAAATACAAACGCTTGCGTTCGAATGAATTATTTGAACAGTTTAAACTGCTTCGTAACCGTTGTAACAGGTCCGTCCGTGATGCAAGAGAGTTTCATATATCACAGGGTATTTCTTCTTGTAAGGATGATAGAGCTCTCTGGAAATTTCTTCGAAGTCTTGGCATTAATGTTGATGTTTCAAATAAGCATTTAGATCCTAAATTCAGCCTTGATGATCTGAATAAACATTTTACAACTCCACCAACGATATTACAACCAAACCACAAGCGTGATCTAATTGATAGTATCATGGCGCAACCGAACCCTTCACATCCTGAGTTTAATTTTGTAGAAATTTCTTCATCAGATGTTAGAAAGGCTTTTATGAGTATTAAATCTAATGCATCTGGTATTGATGATCTTTCGGTTCGATTTCTTAAACTTATTCTCGCTTTCATTGTGGACCCACTAACTAAGATCATTAATTATTCTCTAACTTCTAATAAATTTCCTACACAATGGAAAACTGGTCGCATTATTCCTCTTCCCAAAGTTTCCAAACCAACCAATCTTAATGATTTTCGCCCGATTTCTCTCTTACCCGTTTTATCCAAAGTACTAGAAAAGGTTGTTCATCTTCAAATGATCACATTTTGTGATAGATATCTTCTGTTTAATCCTCATCAATCTGGTTTTCGCTCGGGTCATAGCACGACTACTGCTCTAATAAAAGTAACAGATGATATCCGTAAGGGTATGGATAATACCAAAGTTACTTTGTTACTTCTATCTGACTTTAGTAAAGCTTTTGACTCGGTGGATTTTGATATTCTTCTAGTCAAACTATCTAAATATTTTAATTTCTCGCACAATGTTGTTCAGTGGTTCAGTACATACTTAAGGGACCGTCAGCAATTTGTTTTTCATAAAAATTCCTGTTCTTCGAGTTATTTCACGTCTGCTGGGGTCCCTCAAGGTAGTATTTTGGGACCAATACTTTTTTCAATTTTCATAAATGATATTTCTTCAGTTTTAAAATTTAGCTCTTACCACTTGTATGCTGATGATCTTCAACTGTATATCCATTCATCTGTTGATAATATTGTTCAAAATATTCATAAACTAAATGAAGATCTTCAAGCTTTGCAATGTTGGACTACTTCTCATGGCATAATTCCAAATCCAAGAAAGTTTCAATGTATTCTAATAGGTTCCTCTCCTCTCTTACAACGTATATCTGAAATACAAATTCCTCCTATCATATTCAATTCGGAAATTATTCCATTCTCCCAAACAGTTAAAAATTTAGGTGTTTTATTTGATTCAAATCTTTCTTGGTCTTCTCATGTTAACAAGGTTAGTAAAAATGTCTTCCGAAACTTTCATTCCCTCAAACGCCTCAAACGCTTTTTACCTTTTAAAACTAAGAGACTTCTTTGCACTTCCCTAATTTTTCCTATCATTGATTACGCAAGTATTGTTCTCAGTAATATGAGTCAAGACTTGCGGTATAAACTTCAAAAGCTTCAGAATATGTGTGTTCGTTATGTTTATGGACTAAGAAAATATGATCATGTTTCGGGTAAGAGAGAACTTCTTCAGTGGCTTCCAGTTAATAAGAGACAAGACCATCAAACTTTGTGCTTGATGTGGCGTATCTTGAATGAAAAATCACCCCCATATCTTCACTCTTCATATCAATTTTTACATTCTATCCATCGTTACAACACAAGATCTCATTTACTTCATATTCCAACTCATCGCACCGATTTTATGGGCAAATCTTTTGTGGTCAATTCTATTAGGCTTTGGAATCAGTTACCAGATGATCTGAAATTAATACAGAACCGTTTATCTTTCAAGATTCATTCAAAGGAACACTTACTAAATGGATGATAATTTTCGTTGTTGTCAATAATTCTTCTTGTATACATAGATATATATTTATATTGTATATATCTCCTTCCCCCTTTTTTTTTTATTCTCTCCTTCCCGTCTTTTCCCTCTCCTCTTTTCCTTACCTACCCATCCTCAGTTTAGTTTCCTTTTTTTTTTTTTTTTTTTTCTCTTTATCATAATGTAAATATATATGTTTTATTTTATTTGTTTTAGTTTTCTTTTCTTTTTTGTATCCGGGGTTAAGTGGCAGAGAATGCCTAAGGCATTAACTTCGCCCCGGGTTACAAAACAATTGTAATTATTATTGATCCTTATTATTATTATTATTATTTCTGTACATATTTCTAAGTTTTTTTTTTAAATTATTGTTTTCCTTGTTGATGATTGTTTTGTAAAAATAAATAAAGTGTAAATAAAAAAAAAAAAAAAAAAAAAAATGGAAGACAGGATATGACAATCTACCTTGGGATGGAGCCCTCAATGAAATTCAAAACTTTGCACTTTTGACGTCTTGGGTTTGGTGTAGTTTTTGTACTACTCACTGGAAAGCTTCAAACAACAAGGTTTCCGATCCTAATCTCACGAGATAATACATAAATACACCCGAGCTTTCTCCCTAGTCAGTTGATGTCACACTTCTCCCTCTCTCTCCCTCTCTCTCTTTCTCTCTATCACTCTCTCTCTCTTTCTCCCTCTCTCTCTCTATCACTCTCTATCTTCTCCCTCACTCTCACTCTTTGTCCCTCTATCTTCTCCCTCTCTTTCTCTAACTGTCTCTCTTTCTCCCTATATCTTCTCCCTCACTCTCTCTCTTTCTCCCTCTATCTTCTCCCTCTCTCTCTCTCTTTCTCTCCCCCTCTCTCTCTCTCTCTCTCTTCACACTCTCTCTTTCTTCTTCTTCTCTCTCTCTCTCTCTCTCTCTCTCTCTCTCTCTCTTGTAAATGTTTTATTCACTCTCTTGCATTCTATTTTATGGCGTAAGAAGTAAGCTTGTAATGACTTATTGGTTACATATCATAAATAGTTATTGCTTTTGCAATAATGACTTTAGTTTAAAATGAACTTTTAAATTTGAGAAAATGCAAGTGGATATGTTCCTCTCTACCCTATATCTCTCTCTCCTCCCCTGTAATTTTTTTTCTCTCTCTCTCTCTCTCTCCCCTGTAATATTTTTTTTTCTCTCTCTCTCTCTCCCTCTAATTTTCTCTCTCTATATCTTCTCTCTTACACTTTCTTCTTCACTCTACTTCTTCTCCCCTTATCTTTGTTTTTTATCCCTTTCTCATGTTGTTATCTATCTTTCTATTCCCACCCTATCTTTTTCTATTCCCACCCTATCTCTTTCTATTTGTTCCTCGCTCTGTTTCTTTTCTGTTCCGTCTCACCGATCCTACTTCCTTTCCATGTGGAGTGAACCTTGTTTTCATATCATTCGCATCTTTTATGTATGTCGTGCATGAAAAGGATGTTTGAACAAGCGACGGCACATGAAATAAACAACATAAGTAGAAAACAATATGGCCAAAATAATGAGATCGAAAAAATGGAAGAAATATTAGAGGGATATTAATTAAATAAAATATTCGAAAACGTAATATTTTTAAATAAAAAATAGAATATAGGACAAATTAGTATAGACAAAAATATATAAATGAGCAAATAAATATCACTAGTGTAAAATAAGTAAATCCGGTAATAATGGAAAATCATTCGAAGAAAGTTATAGATTTAATGCTTTTTCTAAGTTCAATGGAAAACTTGACTATGTGGTCATGCAGTTAAATGTACAACCAACTAATGAAGTTAATATACATAAAGCGATAAAAAAAGGTTCGAAAAAGAGAAAAAAAAAAGGAAATAGAATAAATGAAATGAATAAAATAATAGAAAACGGAATATGATAGAAATAATAGAAGAGAGATATAAAGGAGCTTTTGCTCTCTAGAAAAGATATTATTTATAGAGAACTGGACTTGACCCTTGCGTCATAAATAATTCTCTGTCTCGCCCATCACCCTCGCTCTCCCTTAAGTCTATCCCTCCATTCTCTCTCATCATACTCCTCACATTCAGTCTCTCCCATTCCCCTTTCCCTTCTATTCACTGTCACACCCATAAGTCTATCCCTCCATTCTCTCTCATCATACTCCTCACATTCAGTCTCTCCCATTCCCCTTTCCCTTCTATTCACTGTCACACCCATAAGTCTATCCCTCCTAGTTTCTCTCCCATCAGCATCTTATTCATATTCTGGATCTCACCCCTTCATCCTTTCTTTCCTCTTCCGCCCATCACCCCCATAAGTCCACCCCGCACAACCCCTTTCTCCATCCTGTTTTCTGTTCATCCCACTACCCTTTATTCCTCCCCTGACCAGCTCCCTCCCACTCAGCATCCCTCCCTCAGAGTGTTCCCCGTACTACTTCCTTTAAGCTTAATAGCTTTTCAGAAGCAATACTTTCTCAGAGCTGAATTACAGGGTTCAAAAAGTGACAAGGAAATAATTTTTCCTTGAGAAAATACAGTATCCAAAAAGAGACGTGGAGCAATGAAAGGATTTTCTTTAAGAAATACAAATTTGACCTGATAAAATTTGTATAAAAAAAGAGACCGCAAGATTACTAAAAGAAGAGACATACTTAAGATTTATGAGAGAGAGAAAGAAGTATTACAAAGAATCTAGAATTTCTAGAACATGAAAGGCGTGTTGAAAATTAGAGAGATCATGAAATGTAAGAAGAAATAATATGTTTAAAAGGATGGTTCAAAGCTCCTTGGAATTTCAAGAAAAAGAGAGAGAAATATAGGAGTGTTTAAAAATGAAGAAATCATGACATTAAGAACAATTAAGAATGTTGAGAACTAAAGACAACACTAAATATAGAGAAAGAAGAGATGTTTTGCATATAATGGATAGTACCACAGGGGAGGAGACAGAGAGAGTTTAAAATTTGCTATTTTTTTTTTGCTAAAATAAAGAGAACAAGAAAGAAAGATAATGTGAATATTGGAGTGATCAAAAATGAGGGGAATATATCAAAAATAAGAAGATTTGTTCAGAAAGAGAAAAGATATTTTGATAGTAAATTTGACGAGGAGAGAGAGAGAGATTTTGAGATGACGAGAGAGAAGAGATGTTGTGAAAGGAAGGACAAAGCTCCTTAGAATTTGAAGAGAAAGAGAGAGAGAGAGAGAGAGAAGTAGTGCAAAGTATAACAAGAAATGAGTGTTGGAAAATAAAGAGAACAAGAAATGAAGAGAGAGACGAGAGTTGTGAAATGAAGGATAAAGCTAATTAGGATTTGAAGAGAGAGAGAAAGAAGTATTGCAAAGTATAACAAGAAATGAGTATTGGAAAATAAAGAGAACAAGAAATTAAGAGAGAGAAGAGATGTTGTGAAAGGAAGGACAAAGCTCCTTAGGATTAGAAGAGAGAGAGAGAGAAAGAAGTATTGCCGAGTATAACAAGAAATAAGTGTTGGAAAATAAAGAGAACAAAAAACGAAGAGAGAGAAGAGATGTTGGGAAGGGAAGGACAAAGCTCCTTCGGATTTGAAGAGAGAGAAAGAAGTATTGCAGAGTATAACAAGAAACGAGTGCTGGAAATAAAGAGAACAAGAAATGAAGAGAGAGAAGAGATGTTGAGAAAGGAAGGACAAAGCTACTTAGGATTTGAAGACAGAGAGAGAAATAAGTATTGCAAAGCATAACAAGAAATGAGTGTTGAAAAAGATAGAGAAAAAAAAGGACACATCTCTATAGGATTAGAAGAGAGAGAGAGAAAGAAGTAGTGCAGAGTATAACAAGAAATGAGTGTTGGAAAATAAAGAGAACAAGAAATGAAGAGAGAGAAAGGAAGGACAAAGCTCCTTAGGATTTGACAGGGAACACGAGGGGCTGGACATTTGCCAGACTCTCCGCACATGAGGCTTCCATTATATTGTGTCCACTTTATTATTTTCTAATATCCGAAACCGCTAGAGCCAAAAGCCTTGTCTCCTCTTTTTCTAAGCATGTCTCCATTTTTCATCTTTTAAAAATGTCTTCCGATAAGAAGCTTGTTTTGATTATTTCCAATTTATATTATTCAAGATATGTCATAATAAAAAGAGTATTACTGTTTCGACCAATTAATGAAATTTGGAATGAAGGGGATTGGTTGGATTGAATTCTGACCAATGTATGATGGATTGGTAGTCAAGTGGTGAAGGCGCTCGTCTGACAATCCAGGTAGCGTATTGATCCGTTGGTTCAAATCCCACCCAATGCATGAATTTTACTATTCAGACTAGTAGAAATAGGTCTTTTTTTTTCTTTTTTAAAGATGAGTGTTTCACAGCCTTTTTTTATTTTGTAGTCATTAAACAGGAGCTACTGTATGTAGACGCTTGTGATCTGTGTTGTAGCCTGTCTATCCCGAAGTATGCCTCCCCTGAGATGGGCGAGAAGTGACAAAATACTTCCTATTTAGGTGCTGGGTCAACACGAGCACACGGAGGGTATCCCTTACAAACAACTGTAACCAAATTTTGACTACAAATTTTTGTCGGCGCGGGGTTCGAACACGAGACAAGCGAGTGCTTAACCACTGAGTTATTCGTGAGCTCAGGTCTTGCTACAAAGATAGTAAGAAAAATTAAGATAGAAAAGAAGACATATTTGAAACATCCTGTACATGAAGTGCCTTGAACCATTTGGAACAAAGAGATGGAAATGAATTAAATGTGATGCAATTAAATTTAATATTATTTATGAAATGAAGCATAAAGGAAAATCATTTTTCTGTTAGCTGACTTATTATTGTCTGTCACTTGACTTACCCTTGAGAAGTCGAAGTCCTGATTCTTATCTGACTTCTATTATTATTATTAAATTCTTTCCGGACATAATTATGTACAAAAAATAATGATAAAAATTAATATACAAAATTGACAACAGTATAAACAAGAAAGATATATAATACATACAAATATATACACATGTCCTATCTAAAGGGCGGGTTTATTGGCTATGGCAATCTCTTCCACCCAACCCTTTATCATTCTACTTTGCTTGTTATTTATACATGAGATAAACATTTTGAGATTAGTTGCAAAGATGGAATCAGAGTCGTCGTAGGAGGCTGTTTCGATTATTTTCTACTGATATTCTCTTCTTTTTTACTTTCCTTATCCTATAATAAGAAAAGTAATGGAATCACCCAAAAAATTTCATTATACCATTAGGTCTATAGTAAAATCAAGCTTAATGTAGCCTGTGTATTATGTACACAGCCTTTCTGGTTCTTGTACAAACAAACAACAGTAGTTCAACCCATATTAAGCAAAAATCTATTATGCACTTTTCTCTGTGATGGTGGTGATGCAGCTTTCTGTGTTTACACTGTTAATAGCTTTCGAATTTTAATTACGACCTCCATGCTTTCCTCCCATACAAAATAATCTATGCACTTTATTGCATGGTCATCATGTCACGGCCTGAGGTTATTCAATGTACACCTACCCCTACTGAGTACACTTGTCAGTACAATAAGCGACACTTCTCACACGACATTTATTTTACTTCTGAGTATAGGTACTAGTAGCCCGTTCCAGAAACGCTCTCCACTCTCATAATCTCCGATTCTCCGTTTCAAGCGTCACAAAACGCACTCTGATTGGTTATAGCGTTTAAATGAACTAATCAGAGTGCGTTGTGTGACGGTTAAAAGGACAGATTTCGTGAGTTTGAAACCCAGCCGAGACATGACGAGTTATCCTCCCATTTGAGATTTTTACCAAAAAGTAATATGTCTTGGGCTTGCTGGAATAATAATGGGGCAATAGTCCTAATCGGGCACTTTAAATAAGGCTATATTATTACTATAATTTTTATGAGTGTGGAGAGGGATGAGTGTTTCACAGCCTTTTTTATTTCGTAGCCATGAAACAGGAGCTACAGTAGACGCTTGTGGTCTGTGTTGTAGCCTGCTCATCCCGTAGTATGTCTCCCCTCTGATGGGCGAGAAGTGACACAATACTTCCCATTTAGGTGCTGGGTCAACACGAGCGCACCAGAAGGTATCCCTTACAAACAACTGTAACCAATTTTTTGTCGGCGCGGGAGTTCAAACCCGGGACCTTCCGCATGACTAGCGAGTGCTTAACCACTGAGTTATTCGTGCGCATTCATTTATTACTTATCTTATTATATGACTTGGTTTTGCAGGTCAGTGTAAATTGCATACAATTAAAATTGCGAGCTATCCTCACAGCTATCAAAATGGTATAATAGGTTTGTATAAGACAAAATACATTCGTATGGTGGGATTCGAACCAACAGATACGAACTCCACCTGCATTACTAGACTAGCGCCTGAACTACTAGACCACTGTCGATGTTGCTGCCCCTACGCGCTTCTCTGCTGCGCTTGCGGCCACGTTAGACAACTGGGAACCCAGGAAGCATTACATTCAATTTCTTCTAGGGGTCTTATCTAAATAAAATAAAGAAATTCCTATGTGCAGCTACCATTATTTTGAACTATTGCACCCCATTTTGGCTCACTCTTCACCCAAGAAGCATAATACATCGGCCTAAGGCATAAGATTGCTAAAAATACGTTGAAGATGGCCGGCCGCGGCTGATCAGCGGCTGGCCGCAAAGATCAGAGACTGGCCGCAAAGATCAGCGGCTGGCAGCGAAGATTAGCGGCTGGCCGCACGACTCAAACGAAGCCTGGTCGCAGGTCTGGTCTCTGGTCAGTCAAAAAAAAAACGTCATGTCTTTTTTTATGCCCTCAAGTGTACAAAATAGCCCCAACGAGCGCCATAAATGCACTAATACAGCATACACACTATTAACTCCCTGCTATTTGGGTTATCTGTAATTTTCAGCAGTTTTTGGCAATGTTTCACCACTTTTAAATGGACTTTTTTGCGAATGTAGCGAGGAATTTGTTTTCTCTTTACTATATATGGCAGCGGTTGAAAACTTTGCATTCAAATGTGTTATAGGGAAGAGTTTTGTGAGGGAAATGTTGAAGGGTAGTTGCGGGCGGCGGAGTACGGTCGGAACTTTTGACTAGTGGACCGTGGGTTCAATTCCCTTCTAAATTTTTTGATTTGATCACATAGGTCTGATTAAAAAAAAATACATAATAATACTTGATGAAATTGGCATTCCATAAGATCAAAATGAAAATCAAAAGGTATTAACAGGAATATGATCATTGAAGCTCCCGAAAAGTACAAATGTACTTAGCGGAACTTTTAGCAATGATTATTATTAGAAACCGAATAAATTTATTATTATTATTATTATCTACTAGGTATTCCAAATTTACTCAGGCTGCTTAAGGTAAATGTGCGTGACTGGGTAGATTACCTCATAAACGAAGGTCTGTTGCTTGTTGGGTAAAAAATTCATCACGAAATGACCATAGAATTTTAAAGCTTAAATGATAGAGATTCGAGGGAATTTTACCAAAAATAAAATAAAATTAACCAGTCAATTATTATTAACAGACATGAGGGCGCCGCTACCCCCTACTGGCTGTTTTTTTGCTGGCGCCTGAGGCAGCCATCCCCCTCCCCCTAGCTCCGTCCCTGCATAGCCTTAACTACAGGATAATTCCTCCGAAAGTTATTCCAAGGACATGCGGGACACAGGAAAAATCCTATTGAATCTTTAATACTCTCTAATCCCATCGCAAGATAAAACATGCTGCAGCAGAAATCAAAGGGATATCTTCCTTTGAGAAAAAAGAAGAAGAAAAAAGAAAAAGCAGAAGAATAAAAAGAAAGAGAAGAAGAAAAAAAAACACTCTACTATTGCCATCCTGCAGTTCCAATTTGTGATATCCTTTTTACCCAGTTGTGTGATCAATCAATGCTTTCCCCAGTGGTGTAAGCCAATCAAAGATCCCAGTGAGGTAAACTTTCGAATCGAGCAGAGAGAGGAAAAAGGGATGATATGGAAAGAATGAAAGGGAGAGGAAATGGAATGAAGAACTCGAGGAAAGACAAAGAAGAGAGAAGAGATAGGAGAGAAAGGAGAAAGGGAGGGGAAAAAGTGTGACTATGAGAGGGAGAATAGGGATGAAATGGGAAAGAATAGAAGAGAGGAAGAAAAAGGAATAGAATTCGAGGAAAGACAGAGTGGAGAGAAGAGATAGGAGAGAAAGAGAAAACGGAAAAAGGGAGGGGAAAAGTGTCACTATGAGAGGGAGAATAAGGATGAAATGGGAAATAACAGAAGAGAGGGAGAAAATGAAATAGAACTCGGGAAAGACAAAGTGGAAAGAAGAGATAGGAGAGAGAGAGAGAGAGAGAGAGGGAAAGGGAAAAGGGAGGGGAAAAAGTGTGACTATGAGAGGGAGAATAGGGATGAAGTGGGAAAGATTAGAAGAGAGGCAGAAAAAGGAATAAAACTCGAGGAAAGACAGAGTGGAAAGAAGAGGTAGGAAAGAGAGGGGAAAAAGAGAGATGAAAAAGGGAAATTTAAGAGAAGAACTACGCGATAAGTATCTATTCGTATGTGCAAAATAATATATGCACTTCTGTGTATAACTTCTTTCCTTTTTGTTCAAACAGTTTTAGTTTTTTAATTATAGTTCTAATCAGGAACGTAGATGGAAGTGGAAAACTTTTCCTTCATCCTGTTTGAATGTTTGAAGTTCTAATGGAATACAGAACCAGGAAACCAGGGATCAAAATGCAGGATTTTGTATGAGTATATTTCCGCAGCTTTTTCATATATTTTGGATTTTTTAATAAAAAATTAAGGCTTGCCGCAATGCCGCCTCCTAAGTCAGCAGTCAAGATTTAATTTTATGTCATTTTTTAAAATATTTTTTTATATATTATTTTACTATCTTGACTTTTGTCCATGTAACATAATGTACAATGAATAAATCATTGACTTTGCAGCCAATATGAACCATTAGGGAGGTCACCCAGACAGTACAGCTCCGTCCCTTCATCAAGTGTTATTTTCAACAACGTTGATGAACACGTTGAAAACCGGTAGGGATGCACCTGTTTAACATCAATAAAGATTTGAAACCAATATGTAGTATCTCTATTTATGTATTTATTTTTGTGTTAATATATCATATCTTTTGTGGGTAGCCCACCATTAAGAACCAGTTTGAAGAAGAAAATATGAATATCCTCCATTCAAGGTCTATCTACGCAAAATACCGCAAGCCAGGAGGCTCAATTTACAATTTTTTTGCTTAACTTCGTACTCGAACCACCGACCTCCAAGTTACAAGTGCGCCGCCTTATCGATCAAGCTACTTGTCGGTCCAGGACATAATAATTATTAAAACTTATTAGATCAAGTTTTATTTACATAGAATATAAACAATATAAACATACATAGAAATTGACATTAATAAAACGATACATGATCAAGGGCGGTGCTAGTGCCAACGGTCAAGGACCCTTACGCTCTGTGAAGACTTCGAAGTAAGTAAGTAGGTAAGTTATAGCGTTGACCTCACAGCATGGCTCTAACTAACAATACGGTTTTTTTCTAATCGCGTGACTTTGCAGAACGTAGCAAAAACCCGCAAAGGTCACTGAAAGTTAGTCCCGAAGTATTCAAAAAGGCTTTAGGAGACTTGCCGAACAATCGAATGAGTGAGAGAAAAGGCTTTTGAATTTTAATAAAATAAACAATAGCTCCCCTCTTTCCTTCCACCCCCGCCACTGCGGTGTCGTGTTTTTCAGTCACCCAGTGGCGAATCTGGGAAAAGCTTTTGGGAATACCTTTGTTAGTCTATTACTGTCGTAACACTATTTTAAAAAAATAGATAGTAAAAACAAACTGTCGTCCCCAAGTGGCGTAGATAGTAGATAGTTTCTAATAAAACAAAATGACCTGGATTCGACTTCGATTTGATCCTGCGCCTTTGGTTTGTTCGAATCCCACTCGGTGCATCGATTTTCCACATTTATTTGATTTTATATTTATATTCAGATTTTATAATAATGACAGTAAAATAACTTTAGTCTTAATCGGGTGGTATGAAAATAAATGTCTTTCTTTTATCAGGTCTTTTACAAGGACCAAATTATGTAACAGGATTAAAGTTAAGACAAACCAGACCCTTAACTCGTGCGCTGTGATTGGTTGAAACTCCGATTTGAGGGAATATCTAGCTCATTTCAATTTTAATCTGGTTTTATAATTTGGCCCTCAGTCATTTGGTCTTTCCTTTACATTCCTTTTCAGAGCAAATCTCACTATCTAGTCGGTTCACATAAGATTTCTATCTTTCAAAAAACAAACTATGTTCATACTGAGCAAAGGAGCTTTGCTTATTCCTAATTTGTTCAATCTCTTGAGGGCTTTTGTTAATAAAATTCCTGAATTAATTCAAGATAGACATAGCTGCGGTCTCTTTTGCTCTTCTGAAGATTAGAGAAACAAGAAATTTTTAACCCTAGCACTCCCAAGGGGGGGGCACAAAGTACCCACACCTAGAAAAAATGCTCGTAACTTTGATAATACAATACCAATTTGGCTGAAATTTCATGTAATTGTCAGAAATATTGTGTTTCATATTCTAGTGTAGTTTTTTTTCAAACGACAACGTGATTTTTTTCAATGTTTGTCAGAATTGTCCGACCAAATTGCTCCGGCCGGGATTCGAACCCGCAATTCCGCTCCGGCCGGGATTCGAACCCGCAACCTATGAGTCAGTAGTCAAGCATGCTAACCACTAGACCACGGAGGTCGGCTCAAACAATTTACTTACTACAGAGAAATTTACTCAAAGTTTAGAAATAAGTAAATAAGAAGTGTAAAAACCTGATTTCATTTGTTCAGAATTGATAAATTAGGAAAAGCCGTTAAATTGGCCTCAAATTAAGAAATTAGTAAAAGAGAAGTGTAAAAACCTGATTTTATTTTTTCATTATTCATAAATAAAGAGAAACAATTGAAACTTTTAAATAAATCAAGATTTTTCTTTATTTTTCTATGTGGGTACTTTGTGCCCCCCCCTTGGGAGTATCTGTTACCTAACAAAGCTTGGGAGTGCTAGGGTTAAGACTTAGGAGGAAAACTTTTTCTTCATGTTTCCTCTCTTTCCCTCTCTCTCTCTCTCTCTCTCTTTCTTTCTTCCTCTTTTTGCTTCTCTTCCCACGCACTTCCTTTTTTCTCTCTTTTTTATCTCTCTCTCTCTCTCTTTTTTTTAATCTCTCTCCCCTTTCTCTTCCATCCCCTCTCACTCTCTTCCCTCTCATTCTCTCCTTGTCTTTTAGTTCCTTTTGATTTCTATTCCTCTTTATTTTTCTCTCGCTTTCTTTCTCTTCATTTTCTCTTCCTTCTCTCTATTCAAAGCTATCTCTTTCTCTCACACATAATTTTTCTTTTCTCTAATTCCTCTTACCCTGTCTCCCTCCCTATATCTTTTTCTCTTTCTATTCACCCCTCCCAGTCTCTCTCATTCCTTCTACTTATCTTCGTTTTTATCTCTTTTTCTTAGAAAAGAAAAGCAAAAAAAAAAATCTCAGATTAGATCAGTTGCTGTGGAATTTAGATTGAGTTGATTGTTTTTGCCAGAGGGGCCAGAGGGCTTATGAAAATTCCGTTTTTATAGGAATGGCCTTATTTTTTCATATTTGCTTCATCTTTTCCAAGTAATACATAAAAAAAAACTGTCTTAGAATCAGGGTCAATGCCTAAGAATTGGATGCAAAACTTTCAGCCTAGATTGTAGTGATATTTAGGTACTCGGCCCTACCCAGGCTGGGTGAGGTAACTACTCAAACTCTCTGTTCTAAATCTACGCTGAAACCGGTACTTGAACCACCGTGACCTCCAGGTTACAAGTCTACAGCCTTATCAATCAAGCTACTGAGGTCGGTTTTTTATTTTGTAATGATGTTTTTTTTTATGCCATGATGACCACGTACAGAACATAGATTACTTTGCGTGAGAAAGGCATAGAGGTCGTACTTTAAAATTGAAAGCTATGAACAGAGTAAACACAGAATGCTGCATATTAACTGCCATCTCCGAGAAAAGTGCATTTTAGATTTTTGTTTACATGGGACTAGCTTACAATGCGAGAGTTTTTGTTTAATATTACTTACTACAAGTACTTAGAGAAAGGTCAGAAAGTTGCTTTACATAATGAATATACGTATTATAATAAGCATAGTTGAACCTGTATGTAAGAGAACTAGATAATATAAAAGAAACCTGCATCTAATATTTCCAGTTCAAATTAACTCTCTATATTGGTCATGTAAAATTAACTGTTTATATTATGCTGGGTCCACACAGGTGCAACATGCAACACGTTGCTGCAACATGTGTGTGGTAATTGGAACATCGTTGCAGCAACGTGCTGCAGTTCGTGTTCGTCAGTGTTCCGTTCCGTTTTAATTCAGTAGTGCCGTCCACACACGTGCAACATAGTAGCAACAAAGATCAAAGATGTTCGGTAGAAAACCGACATCCTCATGGATAATTTTTGAACATTCATGTTCGTGTTCAGAAGCAGTCCACACAGAGTGAATTCATGTTGCAGCAGCATGTTGCATGTTGCACCTGTGTGGACCCAGCATTATGAGAAACCTGAATATAAGAGAGAAAAATTCTGGTCCCTTGAGTTTTCTTAAAATGAGGATTTTAAGTTGGAAAGTTCTCTACCCATTCCAATCTTCTGTTTGAAGTTTATCATTACGTGGTGAAGTTTATCACCATCTCTTCTGAACTCTACCAGCGAAGTGGACTCACTTATGACTTTTCTGAGTAGTATCAACCTCCTTCACCATATCTAGACCTTGAGGGGATCGGCACGAACGACCATACAATAAATAGTTAAAGTGCCTAAAAGGAAAAAAAAAGAAAAAAAACTTATTACGTATTGTTTATTAAAAATATTTTAAAATAACTGGAAAATTAGTGTAAAATAAGGCAATTTTTTTTTGCTGTTTTTAAATTTTAAAGTTCGTAATTATTATACTTCAAGTAGGTATATTTTTTTATTTCAGTTTAAAATTTATTAATTTTTCCCCTTCTTTTTCAATCCTATTTATATGAAATTGTATTTTTATGTTTCTTTTTTGTAAAATTCATTGTAAGGTCTCTCCTTAGAAGTATTCCTTAGCGAGAGAGCCACAAAAATTGTAAAAAAAACTAAAATAAATAAACATTATTATATTACAAAGCTATTATTATTATTACGAGGTAGATTACATTTTTACTTCTAAGTTAATCATGAGGAGACATTTTAGTCTAGCTCACTAAAACTCTAACTAGTAGGTATGTTAAAATTAATAGTTTAAAAAATTCGCACAAGATGACACGTTTGCAGGATCACACTTATTATTATTAGAAAATCTTTATTTCTCATTTTGTTTATGCATGCGCAAAATCACAACGAGGGTTGATAGGAAAAATCACTATAGCCTTTGCCAATCTCTGTCATCAAACCTCTTTTTCGCCCTTTTGATTTGAGAAGAGTTAATTATTTTCTCACTTCCATCTAGTTATTGGTCAGACACATTTAGAACTACCTAGGTAATAGGTATATGCCTATGTACCAAATAAACATAGATACCTATTATAAATTTAATGTAATAGTGAGCCTGACCTAGAGCATAAGACCCAATTTTCTAACAAATAAATAAGAAGAGCTTTTTTGTATAACAATAAGGTTAGGGACTAATTAAGTTATTGTTTCTCTCTCTGTCTTTCTCTCTCCGTTCCCTCTCTTCCTGTCTCTCTCCCTCTCTCTCTTTCCCTGTCTTCATATCTCTCTCTCTCCCTCTTAATTAACAACCATTCCGCTCTTTACTTATGTCCCTCCCATTCCGTCCGCTTTGGGAGGGACGCCTTATACTTTCTCCTCTGCAGGCTTACTTCCTTAAATTCCTTCCTCTCCTCCTAGCACATCATTCCCTCTCAGATCTACTCCCCAACATCCCCAGTCCCCAGCGACATTGTTAGTCTTGCAACTCACGTTTCAAGAAAAAAAACCCCCCAGTGAAATTAAATTCGTAGCACAACAACGTCGGGTCGTTAGGGTGTCATCTTTTTGAAGAAAGGCAGAAAGGCTTAAATATTTTAAGTAAGCCTACACTCGTACTTAAAATTATATATCTCTTTCGCAAACGCACTTTAAAGTTTGAAAGCTTTTTACTATCGTTGAATTTTTGAAAACTAAAGTTGTGAAACTTGTAATATAATATTAATGTTATTCTAAAAAAAAACACAATAAGCAGTATTGTTTCAGTGGCGTTCAGAAAAAAATGCAAGTACCTACCAACATAATATGTACTGAATTATAGATGAACGATTATGGCCTATAGCACACATACATGCATACAATTTTTCAGCCCAGAAATACCTATGTAATAGGTAGGTACGAGTATTTTTTTTTTTTAAATATGATAATATATGAATATGATGATGATCTCCCCAGCACAGTGATTAAGAGCATGGGGTTTTTAGAGGGTATACAAAACCCTTTCACGGTAGCTGTCCCGGTAGCTCAGTGAATGCGGCGGTCTGGTAATCCAGAGGTCACGGGTTCGAAAGCCAGCCGGGATATGACATGTTATCTTCCCATTTGGGATGTTTACCACATAATACTACGTCTTGGGCTTACTGCTGGAATAATGGGACTTAAAAGTTTTTTTTTGGCATTGGTAGGCAAGGCCATTCCATACAGCCATCTTAAAAGTCTTAATCGGGCATTATAAATAAGGCGATATTATTATTTATGTAGGCCTCTCCAGCAATATAATAGTAGGTAATAATAATAGTACTATTATTATTCTTTCGGGCTCTAAAACAAAATATGCCTGTGTTTGACCAAGCAATTTTTTCCCTAAAAAATAAATATATACGTATTGCAAAATCTATCAACTCTAGTCAAACCCAGTATTAGAACCTAGTCATTCTAGTCAATCTAGACATTTCTCTGAGAAAAATAAAGAAGAATTTTGACGCAAGAAAGAAACACAGGAGTAATCCCGGCATTACAAAGCTTTCCAACTTTCAGCTTATTTCCTCAACTTTCCTCACCTCCTTGGCCTCAACTTTCCTCACCTCCTTGGGCTTCAACTTGTTTTGCATCGAAACATTTTTATTGTGAAAAATAAAGTTCGCCCGGACGATAGTCTATCCTAGAGAAGAAGAAGTACTCTCTAGCTCTTTATTATCCCGGTTTATCCATTCTGCAGCGCTGTCTCAATCATCAATCTCAATCCTCGGGGCTCTTGAGATACCCCCCCCTTTGTTGTTGTTGTAAAAAACATAATTGGGTGAGAACAGACATATTGATTTTATCCATTGTTAAATAATAAAATATTGACAATGTTGTTGTCTATTTTTGAACAAGTTCATTGTTTTACGCACATAATATACAAACAGGTAGGTACCTATGTACAAAACCATATTTTACTTTCCTTTTATCCTATAGGAAAGTAAAGGGTTGGGTGGAAGAGATTGGCATAGGCAATAACCCCGCCCTTTAGTTAGGACATATGTGTATATTTTGTTTATTTAGTTCCTGCTTATATTTATATTGCTACCATCGATCGTTCACGATGACGCCACCCTATGATGATATTTTTATATTGTCAATTTTGTATTTTAATTTTTACCATTATTTGCTTGAATTGTTTGTACATAATTATGTTCTACTAATAAAGAGTTTCATAATAATAATAAAATTTAGTTGCAGATTTTTTTCTATAGAAATTGCAAGCGCACTTGGCTTGCATGCATGGTGACCTGAAATTGTTTTCTATCATGTACAATTTTGCCTGCTCTGTACTTGGATGTCTGAGGTTCACTTATATCTCGTGAGGAAATATGAGTAGTTACTTGTATGAGTAATTATAAGTGGCGTTCTTACGCGTAAACAATGAGATACTAGGGAAATGATTCAAATAATAATAATAATACTCTTTAGTCGAAGGTAACCACCAGGCGAGGTTAATGCTCAAAGCATTTTCTACCACCTAACCCTCAGAGTCTTATTATTATGTGGTCACAAACTCAAATGAATGAGGAAAAATTCATGCACTGGGTGGGATTCGAACCAACGGATCCCTACGCTACCTGGATTACCCGACTAGCGCCTTAACCACTTGACTACCAGTGCACTATTTCAAATACATCAACTGATGTATTTGAAATAGTGCCCAGAAAGTATAATAAAGAAAATCACAAAGGGGTCAATTTTCTGTAACTCCATCCAATGGGACGCCCACAACGGGCAATGACTTTAGAGTGACGACAAAGTATCACATTTAAGCTCGTAGCAAGAAAAGAGCAATATAAATATTAAGTACCTACCTAGAGTTTAAAAAGTGATATTCAGTAGAAGATGACTTTCGCAAGTTACATTTGACTTTTACCCTTTTATGAGCATCAATAATACACACTATAGAAGGGAGCATTGTATTGTGTTTTTTGTCTTTGCAAGGAAAAAAAATTGAGAGAGAGAAAAAAAAGGTTCAGATGAAGTGGATGAGTGGAATAGGTGCTGAGGAAAGTGAGTGAGAGAATGAGTAAAAAAGAAAGAAAAAAAAACACTGCCAATTATGGACACAATATTTCCACACGTGATTGGTTCACATAGTATACACGTGGCAATTTTGAGGTTTTGGAGATACTCACTTGTATCTCCAAAATCGCTAAACCGATTTTCTTGAAATTTGTTTCATAAGGTAGAATACCATTTTTTTTACATTCTAGATTCTACAAAAATTCTGTATCGGCAAAGTTGATTAATTTAAAATGGCACCATTTACATTGTTAACAGACAAACTGACACCAAAACCAAAGTTGCTCAGGAGGTTATGAAACGTCCAGATAATATATATGAAAAAAATTGAAAACGCAGAAATTTTTTTTTATTATTTTTACAAAAAAGAACACAATACAAAATTTCTCGGAAGTAATAGAAATAATAATACTGTCTTATTTATAATGCCTGACTAGGACTATAGAAGTCCCATTATTGGAGCAGTAAGCCCAAGACATAGGAATAATTATATGGTAAAAATCCCAAATGGGAGGATAACTTGTTATGTCTCGGCTGGCTTTCGAACCCACGACCTGTGGAACCTCTGGATTCTCAGAGTGCCGCCTTTACCACTGAGGTACCGGGACAGAAATAGAGAGAAGAAGGAAGAGGGAAGATAGAGAGAGTGCAAAAGCAGAAGAGTGAAAGAGAGAGAGAGAGAAAGAGGGAGAGAGAGAGAAAGAGGGAAGACTCAAACCTCATCCCTCCTATTCTGCCAAGTGTGGTTAGACTCTAACCTTAACTTCTTTTTCCGAACGGAAAAATTTATTGCAAGTCAGAAATAAAAAGTAATGTGAAAATGTCATGAGAAAGTAATTTTTTACCACCCAGATGATCATATCTGCCGTTTCAGAAGTGGATAACGAGTTTAATTGGTCTCGGAGAACCTCTTTCGTTTTTTCGAAAATTGACAAAAAACCTACTCGGAAGTTTGGAGTTAAGTGGCAAAGAATGCCTAAGGCATTAACTTCGTATTACAAGACAATTGCCCATTTAAATTTAAATATTTTTTTTATACCTTATTTTGTAAATATTGTTAAATTTTTTGTTATCTCTGTTGATAATTTATTGTTGTTTGTCTTGCATAAAAAAATTAAGTGTAAAAAGAGAAACAAATAAAAGTTTATTTTTAAATAGTCGAAGAAAAATAGAAAATAGTGACCAAATTTTTATTTTGTAGAGTTAAATGATTCCTTATTTATTTTTATTTGTTTATTTACACTTTGTTTTTTATACAAAAAAATCAACAATAAATTAAAAAAAAACTTATAAATATATACACAAGAAAATATAAAACATTATTAATTTTTATTTACAATTGTTTTGTAATACGGGGCGAAGTTAACGCCTTAGGCATTCTCTGCCACTTAAACCCAGATTATTCCTTTCGTTGTCAATGGCCTCATTATTCTTCTTCTTCTTCTTCACAACATTTTGTACAAACGTGGTGTTTTTTGTTGTTGAATATTTCGACCTGAAAATCAGGCGTTTGGAAGTTCAAAATTATATAAAATTCAATTTTGTCAATCCAAATTGTAAACCGGTACAAAACATTGTATCTTTACCATGGAGTAGGCACTGGCACATATTATTTAAAAAACTTATCATATTTGTATTAATCACTTTCGTGATATCACAACTAATACTCAAACTCGCTGTATGTACTAAATCTACGCTCAAAACGGGACTTGAACCACCGACCTCCAGGTTACAAGTCTGCCGCCTTATCGAGTTAAGTATTTTTCAGGCCCTGATTCTTGTTTTATAGGGAGATAATTTTAGATGTTTTTTTTTTACTTTTGAAGGCGCCACTGACTTCCTCCCTGCGTACCTGTGGAGGCAGGGGGAAGAAAAATAAAATGAGAGCTCGGAGAGTATAAAGTACTTTTCTTTTGTTTCTTAAGTGAAACGATTTTCATTTCGAAGACGACAGTTCAAGTTTGGAGGTGATGAAAGTCTTGATTGTGCAGTCGTCAGTCAGGAGAGTCCTCAGGAGTCCTCAGAGAAGATCGTCAGGAGAGTCTACGGGCCGAATTATGAAACAGGAAACAGGATAAGCAAATCCAAGCCGACTCTTACAGCCGTATTTATGAACAGATAATTTCGTCTGAGCAATGTCTCAAGCATGATTTCCTTTAATATTAGTGGCCAATACCTTGCTTGAGACATTGCTCAGACGAAATTATCTGTTCATAAATACGGCTGTTAGATTTTATCAGCTGACGATTAAAAAGACAACATGTTCCGCCGCAAAGGCTGGCTTCAGCTCCGTTACGCCACAGAGAGAATAGAGAATTATGATCCCTAATCCTAATTCATAATTCGGCCCAGCTTTGATTGTACATTTGACAGAAGTTTGATCAGAGGGTCATGAAGTTATTGTATAGTTGTCAGGAAATTAGAGACATTAGAAAGAGAGTGGGAGAGGATAGAGAAGGACGGAGCAAGTGAAAATAGAGACAGAATTAAGAAGCAACGACACAGAGAGAGAGAAAAGAGAGACATTAGAAAGAGAGTGAAAAAGAAAGATGTAAGGAAAGAGAGGAAATACTTAAATGGAAAACTTGAGTTGTTGCAGACGGTCTCACATTACTTACATACTAAGGTCTGCGGAGGAGAGAGATGAAACATACAAGTACATTACTCTCTCTCTCTCTCTCTCTCTCTCTTAAAGTATCAAGTTTGAACCTTTTGGAAGGTTATAGTATCCTAACCCAAGAAATGCAGGCTGAAATTTTAAGATATGCTTTTGTTAAC
Organism: Bactericera cockerelli; assembly: GCA_024516035.1. NCBI lineage: Eukaryota > Metazoa > Arthropoda > Insecta > Hemiptera > Triozidae > Bactericera > Bactericera cockerelli. Next base: position 10,903,777 of record CM044956.1, on the reverse strand, counting down.
AATGGAACTTAAGTGTAATAAAGACGAGTGTTGTTCACAACGGTTACTCCCCTTAATATGACACTACAATTTTTATTTTTATAAGCAAGACTCGAAACCCAACCTTAAGGTGCAAAGTCCAGTTCGTTAACCGCTGAGCTACGGAAGATTGTGTATGCATGAATAAAAAGAGTCAGATATAAAACAATCAATTCTATCACAAATCTTGAGATTTCAGAGCTTGCCATGCACTTAAATGCATGGATAGCTGTGATTTATGTATAAGTGAATTTATGGACTGTTAAGATTAGTGCTATATCATGATCTCTAGCCTAAGATAACAAGGAGTTATTATTGACACACTCTTGAGTGGTAAAGAGTCTCGTAGGGATACAGGGATTGGTAACTAGCAGACCTCAGATCATTTATTATACAGGGTGTCCCGTATACAGATGCAAATATTTTGAGGGTAGGTTCAGCCCACCATGGACTATCATATGAGCAAAACTTGCAGTGGGGCATTTTGCTTTGTTTAAGAGTTATGGCCAAATCCCTGTTTTTCCCACAGGTCTAGAGGTTACTTGGATCAATGCACATTTTTAAAGAAATAATAGCCAATAAGTATTTTTTTACTTCATGTATGGATAGTCATGCATATTGTCCTTCAAATGCAGTTGGTTGCATAAAAAAATATTGAAAGACCAGAGAGATATTTAATCATAAGTTCAATACTTTTCTAAAATTTGATTTTTCCCTTTTCTCCCTTTCGTGAATTTAAAGTACTTTTACAATTGCAATTCTGCGTATCACTAGTTAAAAAAATACCCTATTATGTTTAGTTTTAGAAAAAAGAAAGCTCATTTATATTACTTTAAAGATCATGGAACGCAGTACACACAAAGCTCAAAAAACACTTCTGAATCATGATGGAAAATTCAAAGTTGGCTGAATTTTAACAGAATTGGCGCGTAATTTGAGGTATAAATACACTGCTCTGGGATGTTTAACAGAGAGAAATTGATCATTCACAGTGGTCGGTCGGTGTGAACTTTTATGTGAATGGGGTTACGGGGCCACAGGGTTATCATGAGGAAAAATGAGAGAGGCTGCAACGAAAGCAGCAACCAGTGGTGTAATTATGGAAAAAGAATACACATGGAGAAAGACTCTGCGCTAACAACAAAAATTGTGATTTTATTTTTAGAAGTAAAATTAAAAATATCATTTTTGTGTTTATCGCTATCATGATATCAAAAACATAACAAATAGTGCCGAAAATTAACCTTGGGTAAAACTCGAACATCCAACCTTAAGGTTACTATGTATGTATGGTTTTATTTGTGGTGAAGCACAAGGCCTCTTCACAATTTTTGTGGGTAGCGCAGCATTACTAAGAGCCTCCTGTACTTTTCGAATTATTCTATTGCATTAATTTCTTTTTACTCTGGTAATGCCGCCACTGGTCGTTACTCATACAAGTAACTACTCATTTTTCCTCACGAGGTATGAGTGGACCCCGAACACCCAAGAACAGAGCAGAAAAAATCCTGCCCCGCTGGGGATCGAACCCAGGTCACCGTGTGTGCAATGCCTAGCGCGCTAACTCACTCTGCCACGGTGACTTCACCTTAAGGTTACTATTATTAATAATACTTTATTGATAAACTACAAACATGATACATTCTGCAACACAGGACATGAAATGAAAAGAACCCAAAAGAATAAGTAGCAAACCAAGGGCGAGGTTAAAGCTTGTGGCTTTCTCTTTCACCGAACAAATTGATCGCCTTGTTATTTTTACTATTAGATTTGATTGATTAGTTGGTTAATAGAACTATTTGTACTCAGAAAATTTTCATTTATAACTTGCAGTTGGCACAAAAATGGTCACACAAACCGCTTCAGGCATCGAGTGTTCTTCAAAATGCAATAGCGCCCAGATTCAAAATTTGAAAGATGTGTTTCTCTCCTTCTGGTGCCGTTTAAAAAGGCGTATCTCATTCGTTCCTTCACGCGTCTGAAAGAACTTTGTATTTATTGAAACAAAAAAGCAAAGGGTATTTTTTTACCTAGTGATACGCAGAATTGCAAATGTAGAAGTACTCTAAATTCACAGAAAGGGAAAAAAGGGAAAAATCGAATTTTAGAAAAATATTGAACTTATGATTAAATATCTCTCTGGTCTTTCAATATTTTTTCATGCAACCAACTGCATTTGAAGGGCAATATGCATGACTATCCATACATGAAGTCAAAAATTACTTACTGGCTACCATTTCTTTAAAAACGTGCATCGATCCAAGTAACCTCTAGACCTGTGGGAAAAACAGGGATTTGGCCATAACTCTTTAACGAAGCAAAATGCCCCACTGCAAGTTTTGCTCATATGATAGTCCACGGTGGGCTGAACCTACCCTCAAAATATTTGCATCTGTATACGGGACACCCTGTGGTATGCATCGAAGTTCGAAATAATAATCTCAATGCATTTATGAGTACAGTCAAACCTGAATATAATAGAACCCAAGGGACAGAGGAATAATTCATTTATAAAGAGGTTTCCAAAATAGTCAGTTCTCTATTACATAACAACAGGTGACGCAGGGACCTGAGATTTCCTCTATTATAAAGATTAGGGTGGGCCGAAAAAAGCGAATTTTTGAATCGAGAATTTTAATAGCAAAAAAAAGTTGAAGCATGGTCAGGCGTTTCCAAAAATATAACTTTTGTCGAAATCGGATGTTATCTTCCACTGCCGCAAAGCGGTTGAAGTTTGGCGGAAAAGTCGAAAAATGGCATTTTGGACTCCACTTTAAGAAAATTATAAAAATAGCAGATGAACATCTAGCAAGTTCAAATTTGTTTCAAATTATTCAATATGTGTTCTAATTTTATTTTTAGACTAAAAATAATGAGCTTTTTGAACTCTGTTCTGTATACAGGGTGATCCAAAATAATGAAATTCCACATTTTCATGTGATTTATATGGGGTATATTATGTTTATATTTATTGACTTATTTGAATTAATCCTTCGATATTGGCAAACAAAATCATCAAATATTAAATATGTGATAGTGCTGGACAGTTTGGATGATATTTGCACACTTCAGACATACAGGGTGGCCAAAATTTTCATAAATTATGATGACTTTTTTATGTACTTAGTTTATGGCTTTTTTTAGGGGAGACCGCTGATGTTAGGGACGATTTTTTCTTAGGATTTTTATCTTTTTTTCCTTCAAAGATTTCTTGTTGAAAGTAAATACCATAGATCTAAAATTTAGTTTTTCACGTTTAGGCAACACATAATATAATTTAACTATAAGTGAAAAAGAGATTTTTCCATTTTCCCTCATTAACTTTTTTGTCCCTAACATCGTAGGAGCTGTGTTGTTAGGGACACCGTCCACGATGTTAGGGACCTGTTATTCTAGATAGGAATTATAAATGATAAGGCAAAAATTATTTTTTCCAAAAAAAGTTGTAATTTAAAACAAAATAATGAGAGATCAATTGGTAAAATAATATAAATTGAACACCTCTGGTTTTTCTTAAATATTAACAAAATTTGAACAAGATATGATCTGTTTAACAACAGATGTCACACACATATGCATCCACAGAAACTAAGACCCTCTGTGTCTTCTTCTTCTTATACCTGCGATTAGGCATTTTGATCATGTCTATCTAAAACGATGAAAAAACACAAAATAATAAAGCTTTTGGAAATTAAAACCATCGAGTGATTAAAAACATGACAAGAACATCTGCTCAATTTCGATTGGAGATGTTAGGGACACTTTCCTTGCTGTCCCTAACATAGTGTCCCTAACATAGTTTCACTACCCATCATGTCATAAAACAATTTTTGTATTGAATAAATATCTTTTAAAATGAATCACTATACGCTAAAGCACCACAAGAATATATTAAACTCATTTTATAAGTTTCGAAACACATGCGAATAAAAGCAGAAAATACAAAAATAAAAAAAATTGGAGGCAAAAAAAAACTTTGCACTATGGAAAACATAAAAAATTTCTTACCTCAACATGCCGATCCGCTATCCTTCGAATCTCAACCGGAAAAAAAGCGGTGTTGAATTGTGATGTTGTAATTCGACGCACAGGCCTACTGCGCTTATCAAACCAGAGAAAACAAGCATGTCCCTAACATGTCAGTGTCCCGAACATCAGCGGTCTCCCCTACATTACAACCATGTAAATATTATGCTAAGCCGTTTTTAGGGACATAAAATAAAAATAAGGATTATAGAAAGGATTATAAGACAGTCTCTTATCCAAGATATTCCGTATGGAGCCCAGGTGATTGATGGAAAGTCTTGGGTGGAAGGAAATTTTCACCCAACACAGTGCACCTTGGGAAATATCTCGTAGTTACATTGGAGTGGCAGCATAAACATTATAAGATCAACAAATTATCTCTATACATAATATAATGATATAGTTGATCGATAAGGCGGTGCACTTGTCACCTCTAACCTGGAAGTCGGTGGTTCAAGTCCTGGATGCAGCGTAGATTTAGTAACTCGATTTTGAGTAGTTGTGATATCGTGATAGAGATTAACACAAATATAATAACTTTCTTTTAATGATATAGTTGTTTGCTCATCAGTAGAAGTTCAGTAAATTAGCTTACATTTCTTTAGACAATAAATAGAATCTCCTCTGATGATTTTCCACTGGGCACAGTACTAAAAATAGATGTAACATTCCCTCGCTATTCAGCGAGAGAAAAGCCATTGTTTAAGGTACATTTTTGCCTTTGAGGTACCAGTTGTTGTTGTTAATTTGTTACCAATACCAAAGTGATTTGCATTTTTCTAATCTGAGGGACTTACCTACTTTATTTTTTTCTGAAACCACAAATATAATGAAAGACCAGCATAATATACATACCTATGACATATTTTATGAACCCATTTGGTTATTTTTGCTGAATCATTAGTTTTTTTCCCAATGGAAATAGGTGTAATGTATATGTATAACTTCAGAAATCCATTTGCCATTACTCTTAAAACATTAAACCTCTAGGTCGGAAAGATATCAAAAGACGCCATATAAAAAAATTCGTTGTTGGGAGGGTTCGGGAGAGCTTCGTCGCGTGGTGTAGCCACCTAATACACATGGTAGCTATAGGAACTTATACAGTTATTTTGATAACAATAATGCAGGAAATAGAATGGTCAAACTATAAGGTAAAATTGCAACAACAATAAGGGAATACGTTCCCTATATAACATAATTCCCAAGGTGCACTGTGTTGGGTGAAAATTTCCTTCCACCCAAGACTTTCCATCAATCACCTGGGCTCCATACGGAATATCTTGGATAAGAGACTGTCTTATAATCCTTTCTATAATCCTTATTTTTATTTTATGTCCCTAAAAACGGCTTAGCATAATATTTACATGGTTGTAATGTAAAAAAAGCCATAAACTAAGTACATAAAAAAGTCATCATAATTTATGAAAATTTTGGCCACCCTGTATGTCTGAAGTGTGCAAATATCATCCAAACTGTCCAGCACTATCACATATTTAATATTTGATGATTTTGTTTGCCAATATCGAAGGATTAATTCAAATAAGTCAATAAATATAAACATAATATACCCCATATAAATCACATGAAAATGTGGAATTTCATTATTTTGGATCACCCTGTATACAGAACAGAGTTCAAAAAGCTCATTATTTTTAGTCTAAAAATAAAATTAGAACACATATTGAATAACTTGAAACAAATTTGAACTTGCTAGATGTTCATCTGCTATTTTTATAATTTTCTTAAAGTGGAGTCCAAAATGCCATTTTTCGACTTTTCCGCCAAACTTCAACCGCTTTGCGGCAGTGGAAGATAACATCCGATTTCGACAAAAGTTATATTTTTGGAAACGCCTGACCATGCTTCAACTTTTTTTGCTATTAAAATTCTCGATTCAAAAATTCGCTTTTTTCGGCCCAGCCTAATAAAGATGTTTTTATTATATTTATATCCTATTCCATTATATCCAGGTTCGATTGTATTTATATTTTTCAGCCAAATTTGGTCCTTTTCTGGGCATGAAGAGAAGTTTACCAAAGCTTTTTTTTTAATTTAGGTGCTTTAACAAGAGCTGGTCTTTCGCACCGTACCAAAGCTTGGTTAGTACCTACCTAATAATGATTAAATCTCACTCGCCTAAAAGAGCAAAAGAAATGCTCTTCCTGAGCAAAGAGGAATTAAGAATCCTTACTGGCTTTCTTAACAGGCCATTCATTGTAGCCTCAACTACCATCTAAACAAGATGGGCATTGCTCAAGACGCAAAATGTCGTCTCTGTAAAGAGGCCCCTCTGTGACAGCAAAACAAATTCTCTGTGAATGTGGAGCAGCCTCTCACACTCGACTGAAACACTTCTCAAGGCTGATTCTAACACCTAAAGAAGTTATTGAAATCAGTCCTAAAAGAATCTTATCATCATCATAGGGTGGCGTCATCGTGAGCGATGGTAGCCAGACAGTGGAGGAATAATTCAGCACTTCTACCACTGTCTAAGTGTCTATACATTGTAGCGTGCGCCGTGTCATACTAAGTGCAGTACGATTATCTTTGCATGTTTGTTAAATGAACTTCTCACTTTCACATTTATCTACATTGTAATAAGTACCCAAACCAAATTGTTATCATTTAATCTTTTAACACAATCAAAATCTTAATCTGAAACTAAAAACTGTATACAAATATACTTCTAAATCAATCTAAACAGTGCCTTCTCATTCCAACTCACTACCCTCTACAAGTGGTGACCCCGACCTGAACAACAACCAACCAATCAACCAACCAACCAGCCAATCAACCAACCAATCAACCAACCAACCAGATCGTGATTTCATCACTGGCAGGGGAGTGTGTAGCGTGCGCCGTGTCATACTAAGTGCAGTACGATTATCTTTGCATGTTTGTTAAATGAACTTCTCACTTTCACATTTATCTACATTGTAATAAGTACCCAAACCAAATTGTTATCATTTAATCTTTTAACACAATCAAAATCTTAATCTGAAACTAAAAACTGTATACAAATATACTTCTAAATCAATCTAAACAGTGCCTTCTCATTCCAACTCACTACCCTCTACAACATGAAAGAATATTAAGCTACATTAAAAGTTTAGATTTCTTTTAGAAAAAATAACATGGGCTTGTCACAAAAGATCTATCCAAGGTCGCAGTGAAAAAGAGCTTTCGTAGCCGACAGCCCTACTTACACCAATACCAAAGAGCAGTAATGAGTTTTTATCCTTCCCTTCAGCAGAAATAGTTCAAAGAGAGCGTATTCTGACCTACATTAGATGAATAAAAGGTTAAAAGTCCACGTGACGTGACAGAGGACTTATGTCAAAAGCATGTTGTTATTCACTTCTTGAAAATTTAACAGAAACATAAATATAATGTTGGAAGGGGAAAAATACATTCTTAATTCGTGGAATTTAAAAAATAAAAATAAAAAAAACCTTTTCAATTCGTGGAATTTAAAAAAAAAATACACTCTCAATTCGTGGATTTATTTTTTTTTTTTTTTTTTTTTTTCACACCAAATTGGGAACCATTTTGACATGCAATAACTGACAAAGAGGTTTTGTGGTAGACATTGAATTCTACAGAAATAAAGGTGGCTTTTCTATTTTTCCATTGTATAGAATCATAGCTAATGCTATGGGGGATTTGAAATTCATTTTTGGTGGTTCTATATACATGATGTTGAGTTATACCTATACATGATTTTGAATGTCATTATTTTTTAGAATGAATATTCAGCTGGACAACATGGACACTTGAACAACCCCTGACGGTGGACTGAATGGTTGGGACCAACATTTTTCGTACTCAATGTAATTTTTTCGATTGGTAAGATAGTTTTTAAACAGGCTTGTGAGGGGTGTAGCAAATCCTGCTGCCTGGTGTTTTGCAATGAAATCAAATGTAAGTAATTATTATTGAACCTTTTTGTAAATGCAGGTGGGTAGCTTTTTCTATATTCTCTGTTAGTGTTAGGTATGTTCACTTGATAAAAATCTAAATGTCAATTAAAACTAGTGCTTCGGTGAACTATATAGACTTCATTCAGATACATAAATAATTAAATTATAATTGCCATATTAATAGCATTCAGGTATCAAGCCGTAGCATTCGATATGTAGGATTAAAAAAACACACACACGTGCGCACACACACAAAAATATCGACTGTCCTCGTGTGTTAAAAAGTCTGATCGAATATTAAAATATAGTGAACTGTATAGACTTTATTCAGATATACTTAAATAATTCAATTGAATTATAATTGCCATAATTATAGCATTTAGGTATCAAGCCATAGCATTCGATACGTTGGATTAAAAACACACACGCGCGCACACACTCACACTCACACACACACACACACAAACAAACAAACACACATACACACACAAAGAAACACACCCACACACACAAATATCGATTGTCCACTTGTTTAAAAAAAAAGTGTGATCGATAGTTATATTTTTAATAAATAATAAATTAAAAATTATGAGACCTCAAGTATCATTATAACATACATGACTGTACACCTACCTACCCAAAAATGAAAAAAAAAAGTTTAAAGTATTTACCTACCCATGCAACAATGCAACTATGCATATTAAGTATTATTAGGTATAAATGGAATTTTCAGTGCAGTTTTGAAACACAAGCTCTTTGTACCATTTATTTTTTTCCGACAAAATAATATCTATTTTCCATAGAGATTTTTACACTTGAACGTCCATACATTTCTGAAGGGAAATTATTCTCCCTGTAGTATTCTCTAACCTCGAAGGAATTCCACATTTTTATCGCAACTCTCTTTGATCAATGAAGTGGAAAATAAATTATCTAGTTTCATTTTAAAAATATGGGTAAAAATAGGAGAGCTTTTGAAAATTCTTCTGTCCAGCAATGAAATGTTATGTCTGTCCCGGTAGCTCAGTGGTAAAGGCGGCTAGATATTCCAGAAGTCGCGGCTTCAAAACCCAGCCGGGACATGACCATTTATCCTCCCATTTGGGATTTATACCACATAATAATACGTCTTGGGCTTACTGCTGGAATAATGGGACTTCATAGTCCTAATTGGGCAGTATAAATAAGGCGATATTATTATTATTTCTATGCCGGACCTACTCAGGCTAGGTGAAGTTTTTGAGAGTAGCTGGGACAGCTCACCAGCGAATGAAGGGTAAAAATCGGACATTATTTCGTCGTCAAAGTGAAACCAAAAGAGGAATCCCCTCATGGCAATGCCTGATTGTTACTCAAGATAGGTAGCTATTTTGTTATTATTATTTTTCAAAACAAAAAAAATCTTACCATCAGACTACACTAAAAAAATCGAACCTAAAGCCAATCGGAGGATATTCAGCCTTTGCCGTACTTCCATAATTCGTCGTCGGTCCCTATACAACGCACGCATCACTAGCATGGTTTCAATTTATTCTACTAGATTCTTCTTCTTGGAAAATTTCTTTTTCTTCTACTTGAAAAAAATAACTCTCCTCAGATTTCCATCAATTCGTATATCTTCCCTTATCTCTTTAGCTGCGGACAGTAGAGATAAGGATCAGCTCGATATTACAAATCCTTTCGAAAGAAATTAAAATTATGTTTTTTTTTTTTTTTTTTAACCCCTTGCGTTTCTTTAATCTTTGTAGGTACCATACTCTCGTTCCAGAAATGGTCTCCACTCTCGAAATCCCTTAATCTCCGTTTCAAACATCACACAACACACTCTGATTGGTTATTGCGTTCAACTTAACCCATCAGAGTGCATTGTGAGAAGTTTGAAATGAAGATTCGGTTATCTGTCCCGGTAGCTCAGTGGTAAAGGCGGCACTCTGTGTCTCCAGAGGTTCCAGAGATCGTGGGTTCGAAACCCAGCCGGGACATGACAAGTTATCCTCCCATTTGGGATTTTTACCACATAATAATATGTCCTGGGCTTACTGCTGGAATAATGGGAATTTAATAGTCCTTATCGGGCATTATAATTAAGGCGATATTATTATTATTTTTAGAGTGGAGAGTGTTACTGGAACGAGGGCCATTTCAACAAAACCTTTACATTGATACCATTACCTTTGAACAGGGCAATCCAAGTTCTGCTGGTATTTTGGCCTTACTAAGGCTGGTTGAGGTTAATATCAGTAGCTGGCCAGGTTCCTCAGGCAGAGTGAAACGGCCGTCACCATATTCAACCAAGCCAACAAATATCCACAATCACAAGCAAAGGATAAACATAGTAGAGAAACAATAGACCTATTTTTCTTTTGGATTAAAAAAAATTCCAGGTTCGATATTTCCAAATATTTCCATTTTATTCCAAGGTCAACTTCAACATATTCGTGAAAGAAAAATGCGTTTCGGTACTTTTAAAGATAAACAATGGACTTAACCTATAAAAGAACTGGAAGCAAGAATTTTCTGCTTCCAGTTTGGTTAACTTTGGAAGAGGAAATTTTTTCTCTACCAAAAGAAAAATGACTTGCTTCCAGTTTGGTTCATTTTATTCCTATTTGGTGTTAGAAAGAAAAATTTGGTTAGAAAGAAAAATACGGCTAATACCTACTCGCGTACTCATAATATGATAATACCTGAAGTTAATATTACTTATAGAGTATCGACAGTACACATTTTCATAACTTATATGATTCTTATGACTGACTCGAAAAGTCCATTAGTTACATACCTAATCATAAAAAAAAAAATCATTTTCTGGGTCAAATTTTCACAAAAAATAAATAAATTGAAGTTAGCTGTAATACTAGATTTATAATATGTTCCTCATCTCCCTCCTCCTCCTCCTCCTGCACTTTGGTATTCTCGCTCCTCCTTTTCACCCGCCCCTTCCTCCTGCTATTCATTCTCCTCCTCCTTCTCTCCCTCCTCCTCCTTCTCTCCCTCCTCCTCCTGCACTCCGTCCTTCTATACCTCCTACTCCTCCTCCTGTCTGTCTCTCCTGCTTCACTTCTTTCCCTCCTCCTCTATATCCCTTCTTCTTCTCCATCTCTCCCTCCTACTCCTCTCATCCCTCCTGCTCCTCTTCATTTTCCTCCTCCTCATTCTCTCCCTCCTCCTCCTGTTTCTCCTTCTCCTCTTCCTTCTCTCTCTCCTCCTCCTATACTCTGGTATTCTTCGTCTTTCTATACCTCCTACTCCTCCTCCTGTCTGTCTCTCCTGCTCCACTTCTTTCCCTCCCTCCCTCCTCCTCTATATCCCTCCTTCTTCTCCATCTCTCCCTCTTACTCCTCTTATCCCTCCTGCTCCTCTTCATTTTCCTCCTCCTCATTCTCTCCCTCCTCCTCCTGTTTCTCCTGCTCCTCTTCATTATCCTCTCAATCCTACTTTTCCTTCTCCCCTTGTCCATGTCCCTCTTACTCCTACTCCCTCTCCTCCTCCTCTTCCTGCACCTCTTCATTCTCCTCCTCCTCTTTCTCCTTCTCTCCCTCCTACTCGTCCTTACCCTCTCACTCCTTCTCCTTCTCCTCCTCCCGTCAACCCATATCAAAATTCAGAACAATGCTATTATTTTTGCGCAGATATATTAATAATATTCTAATCATAACAGAGTGATAGACGCTACAGGCGATCCTCTCCTCCCTCGCCCATATTGTTCCATTTCATGCATGACAAACCAGCACACGATCACGTCGAAAAAATTCAAACTGACTCTTTCTAGAAAATAATAATAAACCTTTCCCGAGAATACAATGATTTTTTTCCGAGAAAATAATGACTTTTCAGAAAATCCAGATAACTTTTTTCGAGGAATTCGAGGAGACAATGACTTTTCAAAACAAAAAAAATGTATGTACTCATAAACCTATGACTTTTCTGAGAAGTGACGACTGCTCTGAGACATTGAAGTCTCTTGTAGAAAATAATGACCTTGCCCGACAGTAGAATGACTTTAAAGAAAAATTCGGACTTTTCTCGGAAAATGATGGCTTATCGATAAGGAAAAAAAATCTTTCTCGAAAATGCAATGACTTTTAGATATAAAAAACATATCATTTTCAGTAATATGATGGCTTTTACAAATAAAGAATAATTTAACTTTTCCCATTCTCTTCCCTCTTTCGCTCGTCCCGTCCTTTCCCTCTCCCTCCCCACTCCTACTTCCCACTCTCCCTCCTCACTGTCCCTGCCCACTCTCCCTTCCCACACTCCCTCCCCACTCTCCCTCCTCACTCTCCCTCCAACTCTCCCTGCCCACTCTCCCTCCCCACTCTCCCTCCTCACTCTCCCTCCCAACTCTCCCTCCTCACTCTCCCTCCCAACTCTCCCTTCCCACTCTCCCTCCCAACTCTCCTTTCCCACTCTCCCTTCCCACTCTCCCTCCCCACTATCCCTCCTCACTCTCCCTTCCCATTCTCCCTGCCCACTCTCCCTCCCCACTCCCCTCCTCACTCTCCTCCCAACTCTCCCTCCTCACTTCCCCTCCCCACTCTCCCTCCTCACTCCCCTCCAACTCTCCTGCCCACTCTCCCTCCCCACTCTCCCTCCTCACTCTCCCTCCCAACTCTCCCTCCTCACTCTCCTCCCAACTCTCCCTTCCACTCTCCTCCCAACTCTCTTCCTCACTCTCCCTTCCCACACTCCTCCCACTCTCCCTCCTCACTTCCCTCCCAACTCTCCCTTCCCACTCTCCCTCCCAACTCTCCTTTCCCACTCTCCCTTCCCCACTCCCTCCCCCATCTCCCTCCCTACTCCTCCCTTCCCCCACTCTCCCTTCCCATCTCTCCCTCCCAACTCTCCTTCCCACTCTCCCTCCCACTCTCCCTCCCCACTTCCCTCCTCACTCTCCCTTCCATTCTCCCTTCCCCTCTCCTGCCCACTCTCCCCCCCACACTCTCCCTCCTCACTCTCCCTTCCTTCCCCTCCTCTCCCTTTCCCACTCTCCCTCCCACTCTCTCCCCTCCCCACTCTCCCTCCCCACTCTCCTCCCACTCTCCCGCCCACCTCTCCATCCCACTCCCCCCACCTCTCCCTTCCCACTCTCTCTCCCCACTCTCCCACTCAACTCTCCTCCCCACTCTCCTTCCTCACTCCCCCTGCCCACTCTCCCTCCCCACTCTCCTTGCCCTCTCAAATTGTTTCACAAGGCACACCCAAAGCACACACTCAGTTCATTCAAAGCTCTCTTCCTCCCCCGAGGTTACACAGTGCTCATTGTTTTATTTCCAAATCATAAAGAGAGAAATCTCATATAAAGGATTTTAGGTTAAGTACACACACATCAACTTGCCAAGACTCCTTGGAGAAACTCCTACGTATACAAATACATACGGGGTGGAAATTCATCGGCATTGCACACACAAGAAAACCATGGCTCTAAAAATAATTACAAGTTTAATTTTATTATTCTATTATATGTTGGGAAATACACTGATTTTATCGACATGAATACAAAGTGAATGGTAAAAAATATGGTCTAAATTAAAAAAAATATTTTTTTAATATTTTTTTCTCAATGTAAACCGACCTCAGTAGCTTGTACGAAATCCGTTGAGTAGTTTCTGAGATTTTTGCGGTACAAGGAATATTTTTAATAGACCGACGGACCGACAGACGGACACAAAACTAAACGTCCAGAAACATGAAAAAAATTGAAATCGGAGCAAAATGTTGGAAGGGGGAAAAAACGAACACAATAGGGGTACTTCCGAGTTCTAATATTAGAAATTTCTCGGAAGTAAAATATCTTTGATTTTTAAAATTATCGTTTATTTGAAAAAGTAACCGTAGTAGTAGAAAAAGTAAAACGTAACGTTTGTGACTACTGATGTAAGTAGTCCAGAGATCCTGAGTTCGGAACAGATTTTTCGCACAGGACGATAAATCAAATAGAATCGTTAACGTTAGGAAGGGCATCCAGCCGTAAAAAATTGTGCCAAAACCAACCAAAACTCAACCATGGAGTTGAACAACATCGACCCTGCTTGAGCGGGATAAGACAGAGTAAAAGAAGAAGATTTGAAAAAGTATTTCTTTTCTTTTTTCAAGTCCCTCAAATTCTCGCACACCATTTGGTCCACCCGGTAAGGCACCTACCACTCTTACAATTCCAGTATTCTCTTCGTACATTTATTTGATACCTTAATATTCGGGCTTTGCCTGCTTTTGCAAGGGTACGAAACAGCCGCTCCGCGAAGTTCTATTTCAACTTGAACCATAACAATGCAAAGTTTTTAACAACTTTTTGTTTCGCCGTATTTTTCACTTCACTACCACCGCCTCATGTAAGAAATCCGTTATACCCGTGTGCTCAGGATGGCGGTTGAATTCGTAAGAGAAACAAATTAAAAAAAAGCAACAACACACGCTATTCTAAATTGAATTCTAAGATTGGGAAAGAGTTTTTATATGAAAGAGAAATGTTGGCTTTACTCCCCTTCTTTTGAGAAATAATGGGGGTAATTTATTCCGTGATTTACCTAACTTATTGTGAGGAAACGGAACATTTTTTAACCCTATCATTAATTCGGGAAGGAGAGAGAGATACCTAGATTGTACGTTTTTTACATTGAAAAATGTACTTTTATTGCTGTTGGGCGAATGAGTACATCGCAAGCAATATTCCCGCCCTTTTGATGAAATTTATTATAACATTATTTATTTCTCCTAATTCTTCAATTAGGTATAAAATAATTATAACATTTTTCATTATAATAGGTTTCAATTCTATTACATTCACTTCAGCTCCGCCTGCAAATCTTTTTATCGTTCACACATCACAGAGGTTTAAACAAAAAATAATTTTCATATCATGGACGTCTCTCGGGGCGACCTTTCATGGAACAAATGCGGCACCAGCTTTGTCAGGTCAAAAGACAAATCACTGGCACCCTCTAGTGTTGCCGTCAGGAAGGCCATCCAGCCGTAAACGTGGAAAGAGGAGAGCCACAACCAACCTCAACCATGAGGAAGTTAACAATGCCAACCCAAGTAGGCTCGGGAAATTGCCAAGTGATAGAAGAAGATACATTGCTACGTAAAAAGTTGATAGGTACCGTAAGTGGTTAACGCGCTCGTCGTGTAATCCAGGTAGCGTAGGGATCCGTTGGTTCGAATCCCACCCAGTGCATGAATTTTTCCTTATTAACTTAAGTTGGTGACCACATAATAATAAGACTCTGAGGGTCAGTTGGTACAAAATGCTTTGAGCATTAACCTCACCTGGTGGTTACATTCCACTAAAGAGTGTTATTATTATTCCTCTTGGCTTGTATTTGTACCTACATTTCAAAAACTGAAGCTTGACATCTGAATTTCGTGCATCTATGATAGTGCACTGGTAGTCTGGTGATCGCCCTTGTCTGGTATTGTCGTAATCCAGGTAGAGTAGGGATCCGTTGGTTCGAAACTGCATGAATTTTTCCTCATTAATTTAAGTTTGTGCAACCACATAATAATAGTTACGCAACGTCCAGCAAGGTGAAGACTTCGTGATGCCGGCATTCCGGCCCAACCTAGGCTGGGTGAGGTTAATGTGGGTAGTAGGTTAGTGAGTTTTATGCGAATGGAGGGTAACACCCCCGTCGTAATGTGATCAATTGATCATGCTGTTGAAAGCGACGTTAAACCAAAAAGAAAAAGACTCTGAGGGTTGTTAGATGGTAGAGAATGCTTCGAGCAATAACCTCGCCTGGTGGTTGGTTACCTTCCACTAAACAGTGTTATTATTATTATATATTTTCTAATTTTCTACCTTTAACTTAATTTGAATTTTCCAGTCACCACACGAATGGGAAATTCAAAGTTTTAGTCAACTTGATCATGAACTTCAATATGTGGTTACACAAGGCACGAGTCTGCCTGAAGCCCGAAGCACATTAAGCGCTTCTTCCCGTGCGGAAGGTCCCGGGTTCGAATCCCAGAGCTGACAAAAATGTTTTCAAATTTTGGTTGTTTGTAAGGGATACGTTCCAGTGCGCTCGTATTGACCCAACACCTAAATGGCAAATTTGGGAAGTACTGTGTCACTTCTCGCCCATGAGAAGGGAAAAATACTACAGGATTGGCAAGGCACAACACCGACCTGTGCGTCTACAGAAGCTGTTGTTTCATGGAATCATGGCTACAAAATAAAAAAGGCTGTGAAACACTCAGTTTTTTAACACCCTATAACCCCGGTCCATGGCAGAGAAATTAGGACATAAGACTCAAGGAAGGATCTTGGGGCGTAGTTTCTGGGCTTCCATTACTAAAACATATAAATAGGTATATATAAAATGAACATTTGTCTGTCCCGGTAGCTCAGTGTTAAAGGCGGCACTCTATGAATCCAGGGTTTCCAGAGGTCGCGGGTTCGAAACCCAGCCGGGACAGGACAAGTTATCCTCCCATTTGAAATTTTTACCACATAATAATACGTCTTGGGCTTACTGCGGGAATAATGGGACTTAATAGTCCTAATGGGGAAGTATAAATAAGGCGATATTATTATTATTTCATTCTAAAGGAAGAGCATAGCATGATAAATCGCACAACTCTTCGCAACGTTTCGAAATCAAAAGTTGAGCTCCGTAGGAAACAGCCTAAGTAGTGACCCCAGGGCGAAGTTACCTTGAACCCCTTTCGATACCAGTCCTAATCGGGCAGTATAAATAAGGCGATATTATTATTATTTTGTAACAAATCAGATTAATATGTGACAAATGGAAATAATCTTACCTGTATCCAGAAGGGCACGTAGAACCCTGTGCAGCACAGAATGGCCGCTGTCAGTGACAGGAAAGCCCACAGCACTCCAACGCCTGACAGAGAGGAGGCCATGTTTCGACAGCACTCAGCAGAGGGACAGCTGAAGGGAAGCAGCTCCTATCCAAGTTGACTAGAGATGAATTTGAGCGGTGGAAGAGTTAATTAACTATTCACTTTAAACTATTTATTAATGTAAATGATTACGACACTTTAATATTATTTTGAAAATGATTAAAATGCTGAGTTTTGAGTTTAAAACTAGATCTATTATTTAATTTTATTTTTTTCCTAACACCTAACTACCTACGACACGTTTACCTCATTAATTACTAATTAATACATTAAATTTGATGGAAGGTATTATTAAATTCACAGTGATAGAATCAATTTTTATATACAAATTGTTACAAATTAGTTTACAGCACCTTTTTTGAGCTTGAAAAATTAACACTGAAATTTTAATCAGTTTTTAATGTAGGTTGTAATTAGTTTGATGAGTAGACTAATAATAATATATTGTTTATGGCCCCTGGTTTATCATAAAATATATTAGCTTTACGTTTTATGCCCAATGGGAAATAGAGAGTAGGGAATGGGATAATTATTTTTATATTACCAGATTATGACGACCATTCTATTATTACGTATCTATCACTACCTAAAATTAAATTTGGAGATAGCTGAATTTGTAATGCAATTACCCAATAATTAAATGAATAATGGGTATAATATAATTAATATAAATTTTCTGCGCACACGTTTGGAAATATATAACTAGAATTCAAATAATCATGTTTTAAAAGAGACTTCTCTTGTTATTTGGTTTGTATGATATAAGAAAATTTTATTACTAAAGATTTTGAGCGCAAGTTGTTGGACAGTAGGTACAATACATATTATGCAATCTATGTTTAAATCTTCCTGGGTTAATTTTACTTCTTGACCAAGAAAAAAAAGTCAGTTCGTTTCAAACCAAAAATCTTGAGCCATAAAGATTTGCTAGACACTAAAAAAGATATAGACAGTGCAAACCGGAAAAACAATAATGTCCACTTGGTGTTTTACAGGGTTCCCGTATTATTATACACAGAAAGTACCTAACCTATTCATATTACAGAGGTATAATATAGGTAATATTAGGTACTAGGTCTGTTTAAAAGGTAGTACGCGATCTAAGCCGAAAAGGTAATTAAAGTTACCACACTAATATCAGCACTTGGTATAGGTATAATAGATATACATAATATTATGTTACAATGAGGTGTATACCGTAGGAGTAATAAATTCATGAATTTTCAAACATGCATCGGAACCACGAGTAGGGATTTCAACGTGCGAATTAATTATTTAAAAGTCTCATTTTTTACGAGAATAATTCTCAGGCCGGAAAAAAAGCGAGCGCTTACGTCCACGACTTTCCCGAGTGAAGGAAAATTTAAACTGAAGACAGCAAACCGTCTGGCTATGAATTCGAAAGCTCCGCGGAGAGAAGCTTTCAGCATGTATACCTAATAGAGAGGGGAGAGGCGCAAGCGTTTGGTACCTCGGCTGTGTGTACTGAATTTTCTTTCCATGTCTCCATTTCTTTGTCAGGAAATAATATTTAATTATCAAAGATAAGTAGGTACCTACTTGAATGCACACAAAAAAAAGGGTTGGGTGGAAGAGATTGCCAAAGGCAATAACCCCGCACTGTGCACTGTGTTGGGTGAAAATTTCCTTCCACCCAAGATTTCCCTCAATCACCTGGGCTCCACACGGAATATCTTGGATAAGAGACTGTCTTATTATCCTTTTTATAATTCTTATTTATATTTTATGTCCCAGAAAACTACTTAGCATAATATTTATATGGATGTATTGTAAAAAAAACCCATAAACTACGTACCTACATAAAAAAGTCATCATAATTTATGAAAATTTTGGCCACCCTGTACATCTGAAGAGTGCAAATATCATCCAAACTGTCCAGCACTATCATATATTTAGTATTTGATGATTTTGTTTGCCAATATTGAAGGATTAATTCAAATAATTCAATAAATATAAACATAATATACCCCAGGATATAAATCATATAAAAAAGTGGTATTTCATGATTTTGGATCACCCTGTATAAAAAACAGAGTACAAAAAGCTCATTATTTTGAGTCTAAAAATAAAATTAGAACACATATTGAGTAATTTGAAACAAATTTGAGCTTCTTAGATGTTCATCTGCTATTTTTATAATTTTCTTAAAGTGGGGTCCAAAATGCCATTTTTCGACTTTTTCGCCAAACTTCAACCGCTTTGCGGCAGTGGAAGATAACATCCAATTTCGACAAAAAATATATTTTTGGAAACGTCTGACCATGCTGCAACTTATTTTTGCTATTAAAATTCTCGATTCAAAAATTCGCTTTTTTCGGCCCACCCTACTTCGTAATGCTGGAATTCCGGCCGATCCTAGGCTGAGTGAGGTTAATGTATGAGTGAGGCTGAGTGAGATTATCACACATCCGTCGTGATATGACCATGCAGTCGCAAGCGACATTAAACCCAAATTAAAAAGGAAGGACTGATTATGATTGTATGATTTATTTGTGGTGAAGCACAAGGTCTCTTCACATTTTTTGTGGGTAGCGCAGCTCAACTAAGAGCCTCCTTCAGTTTTCCAATTCTAATACATTGATTTCTTTATATTCTGGGATAATGCCGCCACTGTTCGTTCCTCATACAAGTAACTACTCATTTTACCTCATGTGGTATGAGTGGACCCTAAACATCCAAGTACGTGCGTTGGTAGTCAAGAGGTTAAGGCGCTAATCTGGTAATCCTGGTAGCGTATTAATCCGTTAGTTCGAATCTCACCCAATGCGTGAATTTTTCCTCATTTATTTGGGTTTGTGACGACATAATAATAAAACTCTGAGGGTTAGGTGGTAGAAAAATCTTTAGCATTAATCTCGCCTGGTTGTTACCTTCCACTAAAAAGTATTATTATTATTACTATAGAGCAGAAAAATTCCGGCCCCGCTGGGGATCAAACACGGGTTACTATGCGTGCAATGATTAGTGCGCTAACTCACTTTGCCACGGTAACTCTGTTCCAGAACAATCATAATCCCATAAGATATACATTGAAATAAAAGACTTTTAGGGGTTTAGTGTACAGAAACTCTTCACATCTTTCAAAACCCCCAGGGGGATTTATGGTACCAGTCAATAAAATCAATAAAGCCTCCATGTGGGTTTTCGGTACCAGCTCTATTTCTAAAAAAAAAACCCCACATGGGTTTACGGCGCTGAACGTGTTAAGACGGTCGAACACGTGCATGCATTTACATTTTACATGTCGTGCATGCATGACATGCGTACATAAAAAGGCAGCATGCTACATAAACTACCTTATGTTCGTAATCTTTTCCTGCCACACACGCTCATGCGTGCATGACAGTCATGCCTGTTAATGCAAGCATGCCATGGAATCCATGGATGCAAATATACGTGTGTGGCCGGCTCTAGGAATCCTATTCCCTCTGCCTATCACCCTAATGATCAGCCCTGCTCATGATTTCGCTTACTACAAGCTTAAAGAAGTGCTACGACGTACAACAACGAACAGTCGAACAACTTACGAACTTACTTGAACTGAAAACTAGTTAACTGTCTAACAAACAGAACTAACACTTTCAAAATTATATCTCAATCTGTGCTGTGGTGTGATCTCTAGGATTAGTTCTGGGGTTAATAAGTTTATGATTTTATGTTTTGCCTTGTTAGATTACTTACTATTATTATTAACAAGCAGGCTGTCGCCCGCTTTGCGGGCCGAGGCATGGCCGTGAAAGCAAAAAATCCTTTTTCGCCAATGGCAGGTGTTGTAGTGGGAATTTCGTAAAATCCCGTCTTATTGCACATCTAGACTATAAGACAAAGCTACCTACCAAATTTCAGCTTCCTAGGACTTACGGTTTGGGCTGTAGAGCGATGATCAGTCAGTGGTCAGTGAGTGACTTTGACATTTATATATTAAGATTACTAATTAGCTTTTACTAGGTAAATACTTTTTAAACTTAAAATTCATTAGCCGTAACAAAATTCAGTTTAATATTTTTATTTTTCAGTCACTCACTCACAAAACGCGGCAGCGTCACGCACACACGGAAAAAAGAAAGAAACGATTTCAGAAATTTCAGTTTGCGATGGAATTATGACACGAGCCACAGAAATCAGAATGACCACAAATTCTAATTTACGGGCTGCAAAATTTTAGCGACTTTAGTGAATTAGCGCGAAAATTTAAAAAAAATCTGAATTTTTTTTGTTTTTTTGGTTTTGTTTTATCTTTAAGCAGAGTCAAATCATTTATCATTATCAGTTTAATTTAATCAGTTAGCAGTATTATTAATGTCATCAGTTTCTATTCTTTATCAGTATCAGACAGAATATAGATCAGACTTTGCTTAGCAGTAAGTAATTTTATTTATCATTTCTTGAAAGGAGTCTTTTATGAGTTCAATTAGCCTACTCACTATGGCAAATGGTAATACCTACTCTTAAAAAAAATCAATGGTCTATTTTTTTCTCCTGGCTTAGGGCGATACAGGGATCAGAGTTGATTCTGTGAGCTAAGACAATCCAGGAGTTATGAGACCACAACTTAGAGGCCTATAATTACACCTACTGAGTGGCTCACCCAAAATACTGAGAGGAGCAAGTTGCTAATTATGATAATTTATCATTTTAAGGATCAAGTTGTTGTTGTAGGTAATGGATAAAAAGAAATAATTGAGGGACACTAATGGCTAGGGGTAGAGATACAATTGCTAGATCCAAGCTCTTTTGGATGTAAGGTCATGTAATCAATCTCCACCAATCACAGAGCTCCCAATTGATTACATGACCTCACATCTACATGAGCTTGTACCTAGCAGGGCCATCTCAACCAGGCCATAAGGAAAGAACTGTAAACTGAATTTGAGAGTGAAGACCTTATAAAATGATTTGTGTTTATTTAATGAATATTTGGTTGATTTTAAATCTCACAAGAACTTGTGTGACTTCTTTTATTGAAGAAATTCAAATAAGGTCTTCCGTTAACCACAAGGGTTCCAAGTGAGTGGATGTGTTCCATTCACTGTCTTGGTCAAAACACTTGTCCATCACCAGGCTGAGTACTATCTGGGCTGAATACACTGGGAAAATTGCTTGGCTAAGTACACTGTCTCAGCCATGCTCTTGATAGGTGTAATTGGGCCTTTAATATTAGAAATGTTACAGAAATGGCAAATTCACACATGTCAAAAAAACATATTTCTACTTCCATTTAATTAAAATTACTTTATTTTAAATTAAAAAAGATTTTATTATCATAATTTAAAAATACAGGCAGTATTTCTTTCATTTGTTCCAGATTTTGACTGAAGTTGAAATCTCCATGTTCTTTGAACATTTATGTCAAGAAAAAGAACTTGAAGAAAAATCAAACTGTAAGAGCAGAAAATGATCCTCATAGAAGCTGACAGCTTTAAAATTGATCTAATCAATGATCTGAATAATCAAAGAGTCGATGGGATCAATTGTGATATTGAAATAGAATCTTCATATAGCTCATGCAAAATATATTCTCATTCCATCATATTGAACTTATTTAGTGAAACACTGAGATCTTTCATTAAGGATAGAATGAAGATGATGTCATCCATGCCAGTTTGCAAAATTAATTTCCCAAATGAAGTGGAATTTATTAAAACAGACTGTTTTGATTGTTTTAAACAAGTGATTGATTACTTTTATGAAGGTGAATTAAATATTGATGCTCAGCATGAGTCACATTTGAAGGATATTGTATACAGTCTAAAGATAGAAAGGTTGATTCACTTACTTTTCTCTAGCTATGAAGGAAATGATGCTCTCTCTAATTGTAGAACACTTGAAACATGTGATAGTTCAATATTAGAATCTAGTCAACCCTCCTCAAAATTACCCTTACAATTTATTCCAACTCCTTGTCCAAGCCTGGAAAAAGTTACCATGAATGAAATTTTAGACAAAAATATCTGTGATAGCATAAAAACCACTGAAATAGGTACTAAATGTAAGCCTTTTGAGATTTTACAAAATGGTAATAGCACTAATGATACAGATCTTAACAGAGAAACAAAAAATGCCGTGCAATCACCACCCAAGAAAAGAATAAAGGCAAACTATGAAAATAACACAAACTATCCTAACACTTCCTCTATTATGTCTAAAGGAGGTAACATTTCAGAAGAGATGCATTCAGATGGTTTGCATCTTTTACTGTCAATTCTAGAAGAAGAAAATAGGAAAGAATTTCTTATCCCTGAATCCAATTTGCATTCAACCTCTAAGAAATGTACTTCTTCAAGTAAAATTTATTATAATCAACAAGAAATTAATTCTTCTAAACAAGTAATAGTTAAAACTGATGACAAAGTTAAAGATCCTCAAGAGAGTATAATTTATCAAGCCTTGATATCAAGGACACCTTATGACAAACTGGACCAAGATACTAACACAAATGTAGAAAGTTCAACATTAAATAGTAAAATAAATGAACCAACATGTGATAGTAAACAAGATTATGGTGGACCACAAAAGAAGAAAAAAGTTGGTAAAAATCAAGGAAGAGGCTCAAAAAGAAAGTCTGGATTCCTGAAGAAAAAAGAAAACCTAGACAAAGTAATTGGAGTTCAAGATGGATACATGTGTAAAAAGTGCAAAATGTTTTTTGACAATCTGAGTTCACTACAAGAACATTTACAAAGTACACATAGCAAGAAGTTTAGATGTATTGCATGTAATTTCATGACCATCAAAATCCGTTATTTCATTGATCACTTAATTCAAAATCGCCATGAAGGTAAGTTGACTTGTAAAAATTACAGGTAAATTATTGAACAAAAGAAACAACAACAAAATGTGTTATTAATAATTATCATTTGCCTTTCTTTTCTAAGAGCATGTAGATTGTGAGAATAAATGGATTCATAAGTCTCATTCTCACATTATAAACATATTACATATTGTATTGTAGAGACATTGACACTTCTAGTTAAACAATGGTATGAAGACTGCATTTTACAGTTGACACTTCTAGTTAAACAATATTTTTTTAAATAATTAGCTGCATATTATTAATCACACAGGCACCATCTGTTCTATCTGTCACTTTCAAACCACCACAAATGACGAGTTGCAGAAACATATTGTCAAACACGAACAGAATCTTCCAAAGCCTTTCTTTTGCAATGATTGTGACAAGACTTTCCCTACCCGACGCTCCTGGTCTGTACATCTTCCTGTTCATTCGTATGAGACACAGTTCCTCTGTGCCGTGTGTAGCAAGGGTAAGTCACATCTGTTTTTTTTTTTTTTTTTTTTTTTTAAAGATGAGTGTTTCACAGCCTTTTTTATTTCGTAGTCATGAAACAGGAGCTACTGTAGATGCTTGTGGTCTGTGTTCTAGCCTGCCCATACCGTAGTATACCTCCCCTCTGATGGGCGAGAAGTGACACAATACTTCCCATTTAGGTGCTGGGTCAACACGAGCGCACTGGAAGGTATCCCTTACAAACAACTGTAACCAAATTTTGAATACAAATTTTTGTCGGCGCGGGGGTTCGAACCCGGGACCTTCCGCATGGCAAGCGAGTGCTTAACCACTGAGCTTACGCTTACTATGTTTAACGTGGCCACATAAAAACAACATTATTTGCAAAGTCAGTTTACAGAGACAATTTTTTTTCCTCGTGATTATATTTTTAGTCTACAATATTATGTGAATGTGCATTGGTAGTTCACCGTGCAAGAGTCTGGTATTACAGGTAGGGTAAGAATCCATTAGCCCAAATCCCGCCCAATGCATGAATTTTTTCTCTTATTTGAGTAGGTAATATGACCATGCAGTTGAAAGCAACGTTAATCCCAAATCGAAAAAAAAAACAAACAAAAAAAATGAGTAGGTATATATCTGCCTGGCCTTTATCTCATATTAGCTTATGTTACTATTGAGTAGGTATGTGACCACACAATAGAGCGCGCGATTAGCTCAGTGGTTAAGCACTCGCTTGCCATGCGGAAGGTCCCGGGTTCGATCCCCCGTGCCGACAAAAAATTGTATTCTTAATTGTTTGTAAGGGATACATACATACCTTCCGTTGCGCTCATGTGGACCCAGCACCTAATTGGGAAATATTGTGTCACTTCTGGCCTATCAGAGCGGTGGCATACTACGGGATAGGTAGGCTACAATACAGACCACAAGCGTCTACAGTAGCTCCTGTTTCATGGCTACTAAATAAAAACGGCTGTGAAACACTCATCTTTAAAAATAATAATAATAATAATACATATGATATGAAAATGTAAATTTTCTATCTGCTCATTTTGAATCTATTGAATTTATTTTAATATCAATAATAATATCGCCTTATCTATACTGCCCGATTAGGACTGTTAGGTCCCATTATTCCAGCAGTAAGCCCAAGACATATTATTATGTGGTAAAAATCCTAAATGGGAGGATAACTTGTCATGTCCCGGCTGGGTTTCGAACCTACGACCTCTGGAATCTCTGGATTCACAGAGTGCCGCCTTTACCACTGAGCTACCGGGACAGACTCAAATACTTTCTTCACTAATCTTTAACACAAAATTATTTTCAACGTACATTCCAGGCTTCAAATGGAGTCAAGGTCTACAGAATCATATGTCTACTCATGTAAACGAGAAGCTGTACCCCTGTAGCCAGTGTAGCTTCCTCACAGCTAGTCGTGCCAACCTTGCCAAGCACACGCTCAAACATGACACCAAGAAGGAGGTGTGTCCGTATGAGGAGTGCAAGTACCGGGAGATTCGCAAAGAGAATCTCAAGGCTCACCTTCTGACTCATAGCAAAGTGAAGAGATTCCAGTGTGAGCTTTGTGGTAAGTGTACTCTAGCTACTCACATTAACCTCACCCAGCCTAAATGGTGCTGAAATGGCAGTAGAAATATTTCTGAAGAGTTGTTATTTCTAATTGGAATTAGACCCTAAATAATAATAATACTCTAGTCACTAGAGTCTAGTGAAAGGCAACCACCAGGCGAGGTTAATTAATGCTTATAGCATTTTCTACCACCTTACCCTCAGAGTCTCATTATTATGTGGTCTTATACTCAAATTAATGAGGAAAAATTCATGCATTGGGTGGGATTCGAACTAAAGGATCCCTACGCTTCCTGGATTACCAGACTAGAGTCTTAACCACTTGACTACCAATGCCCTAAAACATGTCTTCCTAATTACTGACGTTGCTTTAATTCATTAATACATTAGGATATGGTAAGTAGAATGCTATCTCCGCTAGCTCATACTTGTATAATACCACCAAAAGCATGTTCAAAGATATCAAAAGTTAATATAATATAAATGTGTTTTTTGTGTTTATTTTAGTGGGTAGCTCAGAATTATAGGACTTTTCCGTATTTTAATATCCCAATATCTTATTTTACCTATAATTCCGCCACTGGTCGCTGCTAACATTAAAGCAGCTACTCATTTTTCCTCACGAGGTATAAGTGGACCCGAACAACCAAGTACAGAGCAGAAAAAATACTGCCCCGCTGGAGATCGAACCCAGGTCACCGTGGGTGCAATGCTGCAATGCCTAGCGAGCTAACTCACTCGGTACCTAGCGCGCTAGCTCACTCGGCCACGGTGACTACTAGATATCAAAAGTTATTTTCCTTTTATTTTTTTTTACATTCTTTTCAATTATAATATGAGATCGGGATACTTTTTCCCTGGATGAACTGATACTATTTGGATGTGGAGCTTGTTTTAGTAATTATGATTGTTACAATCAAACACTTTATTAGATAAGAAGACATATTATATGTACAATACAAATAATTATTATAACACAAAAAAAAAAAAAAAAAAAATTGAAACAATTTATACAATAAAAAAGAAAAAGAAGAGAAAAATATGTATACCTAAACATAATATGTCCAAACTAAAGGGCGGAGTTATTGCCTACTATGGCAATCTCTTCTACCCAACCCAAGTAATCTGCACATTCTTCAATTTACCGACCTCAGTAGCTTGATCGATAAGGCAGCGGACTTGTAACCTGGAGGTCGGTGGTTCAAGTCCCGGTTTCAGCGTATATTTAGTAAAGCGAGTTTGACTAGTTGTGATATCACGATAGTGATTAACACAAATATGATAACATTCTTCAATTCATCTCTTTTTTTTTAATGAACATTTATTTAAAGAGAGGTCTATAACAATCGAAGTTCTTGCCCCTATATCTCTTTTCTTCTCGCAGGTAAGTCGTTCGCGCAGGCGCGAAACTTGGACCGACATCTGGAGAGTGTCCACAACCCTCAGAAGCTGGCCCTGGGCTGCAACCAGTGCAACTACATGTCCGTCAGACTAGACAAGCTCAAGGATCACTTCAAGTCAAGTCACAAGACGTACGACTACACTCAGTACCTGGGCAAACTCAAGGAAGACATGAAAACTAGATCCCTTCTGGGGGCCAAAGTGAATAGGCACGTTCTAGCAAGCACTAAGAAGTATAATTTCGAAAATCATGCTGATGGTGATAGTAGAAAGTACAATTCTGAAACTCATGCAGACAGTGGAACACAACAACTGACTGTCAGCCACAATCAGACAGGCAACAACCAGATGAAAGCCAATATTGTAACTCTACCTGTGCTCAATCAAGATAGTATGTTCAGAGTTGGTAATATAGACAGGAATACATTGCCCATCCTGATGAATGTGAATCAAATGACAACTACCAACCTGATGAGGCCATTGGTGAAACCAAATTTGTCAAGTACATTACCTAAAACACCTGTGCTTGCTAAGAGTAGAAACAGAACGCGCAAGTCTAAATCATTAGGAGAGAAGACAAATCTGATCACTAGCAATAGAGACAGGAAGAAGAAACAATTGAAAAATTTAGTTAAAAGTAACAACTTTATTTCTAGTGCAAGTACTCCAAAGAAAATTTTACCTCTAATTAAAACTCCCCAGAACACTGTTGTGACAAATACTCCAATTTTTCTGATACTTTCGTCGACTGTTCCTAGAAATCAATTGATACCAAATAAAACAGATGCGAATCTCATTCAAAATCCTAGTGGAAATCAACCAATAAAAGTGCTCTTTACAAACCAAACTCAGGCGTTCAATAGAGATTTAGCCAATACTAACACAAGCATACATACCAAAGAAATTGAAAGAAACGGCTCTAGGTCACCCTGTAGAAATCTAGACTCTGGCAACAACTCTCAACCACCCAGTATAGACAAGAATAATCTCTGCTGTGCAAGCAACAATGTTGAGACTCAACATAATGAGCAGAAAAAACCAACCTGAACAACTTAGCAATGATAAAACTGGAAGCCTCATGCAAAACTCAGTTAACACAGGTGAGTGGTATAATTAATACTTTAAAAAGAAAGCGTTACCGTGGCAGAGTAAGTTAGCGCGCTAGGCATAGCACGCACGGTGACCTGGGTTCGATCCCCGGCGGTGCAGGTTTTTTTCTGCTCTGTACTTGCGTGCCCGGGGTCCTCTCATATCTCGTGTGGAAAAATGAGTAGCTGCTTTAATGTGAGCAGCCACCAGCGGCGGAATTATAGCCAAAAATAAGATAATAGAATAACAAAGATACGGAAAAGTCCTGTGTAGTAACACAAAGAAACACATTTATTATTATTTTAAAAAGAAAATTATATCCAACCAGAAGTCTATTAGAACTCGGACCCTGAGTAGTCCTAACGACTACTCCAGTGAGGTTAACTCAAAATATGTTTACAAAAAATATACCTACGTACTATACTGTCTGACTAATCAAGAAGTAATCACTATATTTTTTTAACGTCGTTTTCAACTACTCAGGTCGTATCGAGTCAGGGACAGGGGTCTTACCTAAATTCACTGGAAAATTAATAAACCAGCTACCCACATTAACCTCACCCAGCCTGGGTTGGACCGGGAATAACCAGCATAACGAGGGTTCGAAATTGAATGATCCTATCCTAACGTCTAGCGAGGTTAACTTCAATAACAGAACTAGAACCTTTGGGTGGAAGAGATTGCCATAGGCAATAACCCCACCCTTTAGTTAGGACATAATATGTTTATGTATATTTTTATATTCTTTTTCATTTTTATTGTGTTTAATGTTTCCATTTTTCATTTTTATAATAATTATTTGTATTGTACATATGTCTTTTTATATCTAGTAAAGTGTTTAATAATAATAAGAATAATAATAAAACTAATAAAACCTCTAATAATAAATAGTACTAATAAAAATAATAATAATAATAAAACCTCAGGGATGACTATTTATTAATAAATGGTCATACGGGATTTGGCGTTCCCGAGGCACCCGAGCAAGTGGTCAGTGATCCCTGGATGGTTGCAAGTATCAGCAACGTCCCAGGAAGTAGTATGGTAATTCACAATACCATATGAACACTGACTGCGAGGTATGTCAACAGAAGCATAGAGACACCTTCTCTAAAAGTAGTGAGGCATGTCCTCATGAAAATTCTGTTGACATACCTAATGGTTCATAATGTGACCAAGTGGCTGTTCGGATCTATCCGTACCCCCGAAAGTGTTTTCCTATGGAAAAATCCATTGGACCACAAAGGGGGATAGCCACGGGAGAGAAAAAGATGGACTACACAAAGTCCATCATAAAATAACCTCCCCACATTATGAACCAAACAACTTCAGGAAACTTGATCTTCGGATCCGCTCCTGAAGTTACAACACCAGGAGACTTGATCATATGATCCGCTCCTGGTGTAATACCCTTTGAAAGGTAATAATTACCTTCCAAAGGAGAGAAAGTGGAAATAATAATAATAAAACCGGTGTATTTAAGTGGCATCGACGCTGCGCTGGCTACTGTTACTGATAATAGTGATTCTTCGCAACGCGACGCACGGGGAAAAAAAAAGTCACATTAAAAACTTCCTTGCCAGCGTTGATGGCGCGTTGAATACATCGGTTCTCTAAGGATCACCAACGTAAAGCGAGATGAAGACTTCGTGATGCTTGCATTCCGGCCCAACCCAAGCTTAGTGAGGTTTATGTGGGTAGAAGGTTTGTGAGTTTACTGTGAGAGTAACACCCCCGTCGTAATATGACCATGCAGTTGAAAGCGACGTTAATCCCAAAAAAAAATCTCTCCTCAGAATCTTAGGAGACAATCATCATAGGGTGGCGTCATCGTAAACGATGGTAGCCAGACAGTGGAGTGATTCAGCACTTCTACCACTGTCTATACAAAGAGGCTAATAATTGACAAGGGCCCCCAGAACTAAGCCAATGCTGGTCTACTCCCTGTTTATAGTCCCCCAGAGACAATACTAAGAAATATTATTATTGTACAAAATAAAAAACCATATTATTCAATTCAATTAAATTCTCTCGTCTCTTATCTTCCAGATGTGTCCAAGTCCGCCTCAACCTCATCCTTCCCCAACTCAGATCAGCGCAGTGGCAACTACATAGATGTTTTGGACGAATCCACTGGTGAGTTGATTTTTAGGGTAAATTTTATAAATTACATGAACATTTTGAGGGGGTTAATTTTTTTGGTCTGAAAGTCCCTTGAAAATGATATTTTGGATCATTTTAAGATATTTTTTTTCAATTACCTACCTTTCACACAAGTTTCCCTACACTCTCAAAGGTTCTTTTTTTGGGTTGGGCCGGAATGTCTTCACTGAGCTGGACGTTGCTTAACTTCGGTAATCCTACGAGAACCGGTGCATTCAACGCGCCATTGACGCTGGCAAAAGGTTTTTCAGATAATATCTTGGGTCAATTTTTTGTACTCATTACATCGAGAACTTCATTAAAAGTCGACTTTCAAGAGGTCCTGTAAGTCCCTTGAAAATTATATTTTGTATCGGTCAATATAATTATTCCGTGTCCGTAAGATAGGTATTGATACTTATTAAATATTTGGTTTGTTTTGTAAATGTCCTATAAAGTGTTTAGTAAGGGCGGAATTAATAGACGTTTTTGTAATACCTCTGTGGCGCTAAGTCACGGATTGCGTACTGTGTAAGATAGGGAAAACCGACACTTACCAACGACTTAAGTTATTGATGTTGTCTATTGATTCCACCCTAAATGTTTTGTAAAGGTAAATGATACCTAAAGAAACTGTATCGGTTTATTTCATTCCTCTCCCCACAGGTGAACTCCTCTTCCTGACCAGCAAACATATCAACAATCCCTTCCTAGACGAGGCCACAGGCGAGCTCAGTGTGTTCGAGATCCCCTCGAGTTTCATCAACTACATCGAGAACCTCACCGGTAGTTCTGATTACGACACCATTCTACCGGAGCGTACGGGCGCCAACAGAGATGACCTGGCGGACTATTCCTACCGGGGCGACTCGTTCCCCCTGTTCCTCAATGACGAACATGTGTCGTCGTGGTCGGATAGCAAGCATTTCATTCTCGACGAACTGACGGGCGAGTTGAATGTGACGACCAAGCGATGATAATTTTTCGAGGTTTTTCTCGGGTTTTGGATACAAATTACATACGTATGAAGTAAATTTTGTTTCCAACATTTATAAAAAAATAAAGTTATCTTTTGAATTTAAGAGAGGAATGTGACTTACCAATTTATTTTTTCTCATTCCTACTAGCTTAGTCGGATCGTTAAAGCAGCATACATACTCCAACCCTGAAGGTAGTGGCTATTTATTTGACTTTCATTGAGAGGAAACGGTGTGAAGCAGGTGAAAAATAACAACCAAAAATTACAATGTTCTTTCTACAATTATTTATTATATTTCAAATGTAAAATTATCACATTAAAATTCAACAAGTATGAGATCTCACATGAGACTGCCAAGAGACAATAATATTTACAATACCGAACAGAGTTGGCAAACTTAATAGCGCCCTCAGCTAGCACAACCTTCATTTAGATCTATTGTGACCAGTTGATTCTATTTGGTATAACGTCCTGATTTGAGATAAATGATCAGGACGGGGGTTTTACCCTCATATCGCTAGGAATCGTACCAACTACCCACATTAACGTCACCCAGCCTAGGTAGGGCCAGAAATGCCAGCCTCACGTGTTTAGAGGGAACAGAATTTTCTTCGAAAAGTCTGCCCCAACCGGGAATCGAACTCGGGATCTCTAGACTACGGGCAGTAGTCACAACCACTACGCCACGGAGGCTGGCTTTATCACACAGTAATAATAATAATAATATCGCCTTATTTATACTGCCCGATAA
The DNA here is from genome assembly GCA_024516035.1 of Bactericera cockerelli. NCBI lineage: Eukaryota > Metazoa > Arthropoda > Insecta > Hemiptera > Triozidae > Bactericera > Bactericera cockerelli. The sequence continues at coordinate 10,871,711 of CM044956.1, read as the reverse complement.
GGACTATTAAAGTCCCATTATTCCAGCAGTAAGCCCAAGACATATTATTATGTGGTAAAAATGGGAGGATAACTTGTCATGTCCCGACTGGGTTTCGAACCCACGACCTCTGGATTCACAAGAGTGCCGCCTTTAACACTGAGCTACCGGGATAGACAGTAACTCTAACTCCTAAAAGTATATTTTATCTACCTTCAGAGTACAATTGTACATGTCAGAATTCTATGTGATTTAATCACCACACTGTAATACAAAAGTAAAACTTAAAGAAACGGCATAAACAGTCCTTGTATATACATATTATTACATAATTATATACTCTAGATCAAAGCATCTATTCTGCAGTACATAGGGGAGTGCGAGTTGGACTCTCTAAAATGCATGGATTAATCCTCAATTATCTGAGAACATGCAAATACATAAGCGACAAGGATAAGTTGAATACTGTTAGAATAAGTAAAGCCCATTCTTAACGCCATCGATGGCACTGTATGAAAGAGATAGGACCTCTTTTAAGATTTTTTGAGCATTAAGTAATTGATATTGATGATACCATAAAAGAATAGCAACCTTAACCCCTCGTTATGTTACTAATGGAGGAATTTAATCTAGAACTTAATGGTCAATTTTAAACACAATCAAATTGCTAATTAAGTTAATGATTAAATTTCTCCATTAGTGACGCTGCAACTGACACAGGGAGGTGGTTCACATGGTGTTGCTGGCGAGGGAGCAGATCTGAGAGAACAGGGAGATGGTTCACATGGTGTTGCTGGCGAGGGAGCAGATCTGAGAGAACAGGGAGGTGGTTCATCACATGGTGTTGCTGGCGAGGGAGCAGATCTGAGAGAACAGGGAGGTGGTTCATCACATGGTGTTGCTGGCGAGGGAGCAGATCTGAGAGAACAGGGAGGTGGTTCATCACATGGTGTTGCTGGCGAGGGAGCAGATCTGAGAGAACAGGGAGGTGGTTCATCACATGGTGTTGCTGGCGAGGGAGCAGATCTGAGAGAACAGGGAGGTGGTTCATCACATGGTGTTGCTGGCGAGGGAGCAGATCTGAGAGAACAGGCAGGTGGTTCATCACATGGTGTTGCTGGCGAGGGAGCAGATCTGAGAGAACAGGCAGGTGGTTCATCACATGGTGTTGCTGGCGAGGGAGCAGATCTGAGAGAACAGGCAGGTGGTTCATCACATGGTGTTGCTGGCGAGGGAGCAGATCTGAGAGAACAGGGAGGTGGTTCATCACATGGTGTTGCTGGCGAGGGAGCAGATCTGAGAGAACAGGGAGGTGGTTCATCACATGGTGTTGCTGGCGAGGGAGCAGATCTGAGAGAACAGGGAGGTGGTTCATCACATGGTGTTGCTGGCGAGGGAGCAGATCTGAGAGAACAGGCAGGTGGTTCATCACATGGTGTTGCTGGCGAGGGAGCAGATCTGAGAGAACAGGGAGGTGGTTCATCACATGGTGTTGCTGGCGAGGGAGCAGATCTGAGAGAACAGGGAGGTGGTTCACATGGTGTTGCTGGCGAGGGAGCAGATCTGAGAGAACAGGGAGGTGGTTCACATGGTGTTGCTGGCGAGGGAGCAGATCTGAGAGAACAGGGAGGTGGTTCACATGGTGTTGCTGGCGAGGGAGCAGATCTGAGAGAACAGGGAGATGGTTCACATGGTGTTGCTGGCGAGGGAGCAGATCTGAGAGAACAGGGAGATGGTTCACATGGTGTTGCTGGCGAGGGAGCAGATCTGAGAGAACAGGGAGGTGGTTCATCACATGGTGTTGCTGGCGAGGGAGCAGATCTGAGAGAACAGGGAGGTGGTTCACATGGTGTTGCTGGCGAGGGAGCAGATCTGAGAGAACAGGGAGGTGGTTCACATGGTGTTGCTGGCGAGGGAGCAGATCTGAGAGAACAGGGAGGTGGTTCACATGGTGTTGCTGGCGAGGGAGCAGATCTGAGAGAACAGGGAGATGGTTCACATGGTGTTGCTGGCGAGGGAGCAGATCTGAGAGATCAGGGAGGTGGTTCACATGGTGTTGCTGGCGAGGGAGCAGATCTGAGAGAACAGGGAGGTGGTTCATCACATGGTGTTGCTGGCGAGGGAGCAGATCTGAGAGAACAGGGAGGTGGTTCATCACATGGTGTTGCTGGCGAGGGAGCAGATCTGAGAGAACAGGGAGGTGGTTCACATGGTGTTGCTGGCGAGGGAGCAGATCTGAGAGAACAGGGAGGTGGTTCACATGGTGTTGCTGGCGAGGGAGCAGATCTGAGAGAACAGGGAGGTGGTTCACATGGTGTTGCTGGCGAGGGAGCAGATCTGAGAGAACAGGGAGGTGGTTCACATGGTGTTGCTGGCGAGGGAGCAGATCTGAGAGAACAGGGAGGTGGTTCACATGGTGTTGCTGGCGAGGGAGCAGATCTGAGAGAACAGGGAGGTGGTTCACATGGTGTTGCTGGCGAGGGAGCAGATCTGAGAGAACAGGGAGGTGGTTCACATGGTGTTGCTGGCGAGGGAGCAGATCTGAGAGAACAGGGAGGTGGTTCACATGGTGTTGCTGGCGAGGGAGCAGATCTGAGAGAAGAGCTGCACCATGAACTGCATGTACTCCATGTCGGGTGTGACGTCATAGTCCCTCTCCTCCGCGCTGGCGCCCTCCTCCTCAAACAGGAACCTCTGCACGCAGCTCCTCCTGTCCCGCGCCGCCCCCCACGTGAGGATATGGCTCACCGGCCTCAGGCGGGGCTTGATGTCAGGCGTCTTCAGCTTGGCCTGGGAGAAGTACTTGCGAGGCGACTTGCTCCAGTGCTTGGTGAAGGGCAGAATCGTGACGCCATTGTTCTTCTTCACATAGTCTATGACGTAGGCCAGGTTGACTTCGATGTCCCGCAGCAACACGTGTTTGTCTCGGACGTTGTTGTAAGGGTTGAGCAGGTACATGAGCGAGTGGTTGATCAGCAGGTGCAGCGTCATCTCGAAGCTGGTGCGTGTCTTGTTGAGCAGCGGCTCGTGGTCCTTGTGTGTGTTGATGAGCTTCATGAGAGTCCGGAGGCAGCGGATGATGATGGTGAAGTCACAGAACGGAATGTCAGGCTCCAGCTTCTTCTCTATCTGCACGTGTGGGACAATGTTGTGTATGGCCCAGGGCAGGTAACCCACACGCGCGCACGTGAACACCAGACCGAACTCCACGTTGTATTTGTTGTACACGGCGAGGCAGGTGTTGTAGATGTTGAGCAGGATGAGGCGGAGCTCCTGGGTGTACGCGGCAATCTCCTCGGGTGTCTTCAGCTTGGAGTTGTACAACTTGGAGTGGAGTCCTTCTGTGAAGACGTCGGCAGGATGGATTTTGTGCGCAATTTTCAAGTCTTCCTTCTGAAGCAGGTCGATGGTGGTGTTCATGCAGAGGCAGATGTTCTGCACGATCTGGATGAAGTACTTGGCCGTGTGCTCCTCCATGAGGACGCGGTAGTTGGACATCTCCAAGATGAGATTCAACCCGGAGAGGACGAAGCCCAAGTTTTGCTTGGTGAGCGACAGCCCGCAATATTTGAACAGACAAATGATGCTTTCATAGTTGATGATGATGAAGTTGAACACTTGACGCTTGAGTGTGTTATCACAGCGGTGCAGAACCACGATGAGAAGGTTGATGAACTGGTTGTAGAACACGTTGTACTCTTCGTTTGTGTACACATAGGCGATGTTGTGGCTCTTCAACAGGGCAGCGTTCTTGTCTTGATCGTCAATGTGACTTTCAGGTGTCATTTCTTCAATGACCGACAGTAAACTCGCTTTGTCCAAGTAGTGAAAGTAGTTGTGGCCAATCACACAGTGGATCAGGTACTCGAGCAAGAAGGAAGATGTGTCGTTGTAGTACTTCATCTTCACACTCTGCAACACGCACTGGTAGACTTGGTAGAAGATGTTCTCGTTGAGCAAGGTGTTTATCCAGAAGGAATTGTCACTGCCGAGTATCGACTGGATCTGAATCACCAACGGAATGATCACTGAGATTAGCTGCGTGTTTTTACTCTTCACGTTTTTTTCTGACAGGATGTTTTCGTAGATTTCGAGCGAGTGACTCAGAATGATACTCAATGAGTTGAGGAACCTTGGCGTCTCCCGCACGACACTGGCGCACTGCTGGCTGGCGGCACCGCACATCAACACTTTGGACACGAGGGCCAGCAGCAGGATCTGGGACTTGAGGGGGATGCAGGGGTAGCTGCTGGCTAGCAGCACGAGGGCCTGGCATGCAGTGCCTAGCTTGGCGTCCAGCGCCTCCAAGCTCTGCGCGTCGCAAGAGTTGAGCAGGATGAGGCCCAGGTTACACAGCGCGTGGAACGACTGCTTGATGTCGCTGCGGCTCTCAACACAACTCAAGTGTTCCACCAGAGCAGTGAGCACGTCCGACAGCAAGATGTTCTTGACACGCGCCGGCAAGGCGGTGGGTCGAAACTTACACACGACCACAAGAAACTCCTGCCAGGATATCGAAAGCTGATGGAACAGCCCGAACTTCTCCCCGCACTGCTCCACACTCGTGCAGGTCTCAGACCATTGCCCAAGCTTGTCACTGGAGAAGAATTTGTCAACAAAAGCGTACAAGACGTGGTTCGCATCATTGGACATCCAGTAGAGTTCCGTGCTTATGATATTGAACACGGGAGAGAACACATGGCAGTCGGTGGCGCAGGAGGGAGCGCTGTGCAGTGCCTGGCAGAGCCGAGGCCAGAACTGCGCATCCTCAGTGAACACGCCGCGCACCAGGAACATCTCCTCCTTCCAGATGGTGTGGATGATGGCGAGCACCCAGTAGTGCAGGGGATCGTTCACGTCATTCTTGTTCTTCAGATAGTCAAGAACAAACACCAGAAGACTCTCACGCTTGTTATCTACGTTCTCCACATTAAGCAGACTGCACGCGAGCGTGGCTTGTGTCTGCAGACACTGGACGCAGAGCTGTAGCAGCGCTATCTTGAACTGAGGGCACTCGGAGTGGGAGAACAAGGGTTGAAGCCACAGGACGCGCGCGGTGTCTGAGGCCACGTTCAGAGGGATGTCCTTGTTGTGCGCGATGCGTGTGAGCAGCTTGATGGACAGCACGCGGAGGTGGCGCCTCAGGCTATGGTGCACCAGGGAGATGACGGACTGGATGAAGCGTGGCTTATCCATGCTCACTTCCAGCTGACTCTTCCCCTCATAGGGAGGCAACTGTCCATCTATTTCTCGCCTCAAGAAAAGAACTTTGTTAAGGATAGCCAGGACAAAGTAGACAATCTCGATGATGTTCGGAAGATTAGTAGCACTGGACGGACATTCTTGGAAAGCATTTAAGAGGAACATTTCTCCGAGAGAGGTAATCTCAAGAAGTAACTGTCCGCATTCGCCTTCCAGGATAGCATGCACGACAGTCCTGACAATGCTGACGAAACTAGGAGGCTTCAAGTTATCTGCCGAAGTGCAGGGTTCCTTAACATGCACGGCAGGGTTGTAACTGTTGAGGAAGTGAGTTATCAGAGTGAGGGCAGACAGACAGATCTTTCGACGCTGCTTCTCATGCTCGAATAGCCACGATGTCAAACACGCGGGGAACAATTCCAGAGCAACATACAGAACACCATGCGAGTAGGGGCTGATACTTGCCGACTCTTCATTCTCACTCATTTTGCTCAGGAATTCCAAGTAAGCCATCACCAAATGACACTTTTCTTGGTCTATAACGCCATTTGTTAGAATTCTTCTCAACAAGTTCCCATTCAAGAACCTCCCAGTTGCCAGAATCTCATGGGCATTGTCCACATCAGGGGTGGGTAGTACTTTGGGAAGAATGTCAACCACTTGGCCATACAACAAGGTGACGCCAGGGTACATATTCCTGGCAATACCAATGCATTGCGTCAGTATTTCCAGATCCGGACTATTTCGCGTGCTCGAATTCAATTCAAACATTTTGCTTACAATACTCAGAATTTCTGTCATGTTACAATCCAGCAAGCTCGGATACTTGACCACTGTGGTTATTAGCTTGAGATAAGAAATGATTCTGTTTCTGAATACATTGTCTGGCGCTGGTTCCAGTGAGGGCAGGAGATATTTTTGATGAGGCACCTTGCCATGCTTGGAGTTGCAAAGGTAGGACATGTTGCGGGTGGATTCTTCTTCTGGACAGCTCTCTGACAAAGCCACACAATAAGCTGTCAGCTCTTCCTTAATAATACTCCACAGAGGCACGTTGATCTCCCACTGGAAGTAGTCAAATCCTGATTCACTCTGCCGACATGGGGTACCTAAGACAACAAAAACATTGAGGTACGATTTTTATGGTCTGTTCACAACAAGCCTAAAGATAAACATAAAAGTTGCAGACTTATTGACTGTTGAAGCTTTCAACTTACAAAAAAAAACCTGCTTCCAAAGTTTGACAATCAGGCCTTTGAGTGAATAAGAAAAGATTTTTCAAAAGAGATATATTTGAAGTTTAGGGATTCATTTCTTTACTTTTTCTTTGACCAAACTCTCTTATTTATATCTATTTAAATGCATGTATCAATAATATTATTTCTATTTAATTTTATTATTACTACCTTGGGTATCACGACATTCTTGGACAAATTCGAAAGGACAAAATGCAGCATTATAGAAAACATATCTTGTTCTCCATGGGAACATCGACACCTTCCCAGTTTGAAATTACTTGGTAGACAAAGATCTTCCAGGAATTGAGTGCAGTTTGCTTTACTTTTGCCATGAAAGGGATATATAGATGTAAATGGAACATATTTACCTGGAGAGGGAAGCAGAGAGTATTATTATTGCTATTAAAAATCACTGATCCTTGAGAATTCCTCAAAAATAAGTACCACAGTATTCAAAATAATTGTTTTGAAATAAAATTGTAAAAAATACCTCAAATTTAGTCTACAAGGAAAAACAAGGACTATAATGTATATGATTTTATTTGTGTTATTATGTCACAACTGTAGTGGGTTTCCTAATCTCCAAATTTTATATTTTTTAACATACATATTATTTCTCTTACACTTTTTGATATGCATAAAAATAGCTACTTATTTTTTCTCATGAGCTATGAATGAGTGGACCCCAGATAAACATACAAGTACAAAGCGGAAAATTTCTGTGCTGCTGGGAATCAAACCAGGTCATTGCACGTGCTAGCCAGTGTGCTACCCTACTCAGCCATGGTGACTCCTAAGGACAAGAAAAAATAGGGTGGATAATTCTGCTGATAAGTGTATTTTCAAAACACTGTAATATTTTAATACTACCGGGAAACATGTCCAGTCCATAGCAGATAGCTTTTTCAATCTCTTCACTGTGAATAATATCATTATGAGCAGAAAACTTTGAAATCAACTTGAAAAATTCTTCATTTTCATACTCCAAGACATTTAAATCTAAATGTTTGATAGTCTCACAGACAAGGGTGGATATTTTTTTGGTAACAAAATGTTCAAATCCTTCATCAGTGATAACTACCTCTGAGCTCAGGATAGTGTTGAGCTGCTGCCAAGGTTTCAGTAGGAACACTTGCTGTGAGTATTTCAGCAGCTTTTCTTCATCATGAATATAATTTATTCTTATGAGGACTATCATCCATGTAAGATATATGACAGGAACCAGTACAGGATGTTGATCACTGTTCAGAGATTTAACTTCTTCAAACAGTTCTGTGAATTGAGTAAAGCTCCAGTCTAAATTAGAATCCAGCATGACTTGTACAAGGTGTAAGCAATACATGTAACCTACACTTGTTTTCCAATCATTTGTGTATGTTGATTTTGTATACTGTACAGAGAGAATGTTGCTGCCAAATGAAGTCTCCTTGCAACAAGATAGCATGGTTCGTACATCTGCATATTCCACCTGGGGTTTCAATTCCAAGAGGTAAACAAGACATGTCAGAATTTCAACTTGAGAGTTTAACCTCTGATTGACCCAAGTTTTGAATACTTCAGAATGAGTTGGGATATCAGATGGTAGAACATTTTCTTGGTTCAATTTTAACTGTCTTACAAAAAATGTGTAAAGAGTGCTAGGGTTCTGATCTTGTACAATGAACTTGTTACAAGCGTCATGGTAAAGAGATTCTTTGTTGAACACACTAGTCAGAATGACTCTCCAGCATTTCATGAAGAATGATTTCTCATGTATAAAGTAGAGAATAATGTGATTGAGCTGCTCTTGGTCTTGACTAGTGTTTGATAGAAGCTCTGTGACATCATCAGCAGTGCCTATAAATTCAAATTGAAAGTAACTGATGAGGATTTTCTCACATGTATCTTCTTCTAGATCCAGAATATTTGACATTTTGGCTATTGTGATGCTGGTCTCATTCAGCTTCTTTTTCTTTTCTTCATTCACAGGGTACTCACTTTGCACAGCCCAGCCTGAAACTGATTCATCTGATTTTGTGCTTTTCTGTCTGAAACCAAATCCATTCAGCAGCTGGGATTTGTTTTTTGTAAGTTCCTCTTCCAATATATGTCTCTGAATAACACCTCTTCCTTGAGTCAATTGTGCGTAAAATAGTTTCCATGATACAAACCACTGATCTTTGGGTATGGTTGTTTTGAATTTGAACTCCTCTGTTGTCATTTTTGAAGTTTCTCTGCTATTTCTGTAAATAAAAATTATAATATACAGATGAGTGTGATCAAACATTGCCCAAGGTCCCCTTGTGGGATTAGGATATAACAAATTATACATTGTAATTTATAGAGAACATAATTAGCTTACTTACACTGTGGAAGTGAGGTGGTGAATACTATTTTTAAAAAAAATTGTTAAATGTTACCATTGAGTCACAAGTTTTACTCTTAATAAACTTTAAAGTATTACACATTTTCAAAAGGCCATTCCATTTAAGATTCTTAACATGAGACTTTATGCTCACCCTGTATACATGTATACAAGATAACCCAGGATGTAGAGATTTTAGTTTACTAATATCATAGTTGTCTTCATTGTTCCCAAAGGCACAACTTGAGATGATGTCTAGCTGGGGGGATGTTAAATACTGAGAAAAACAGTGTTTTGCAAGAGGATAATAAACAGAGAAGTGACTGCCCTAACCTAACAAACTAGCCTATCTTGCAATTTTCCCGAGGGTTTAATGGCTTATAAAGAAAAAATCCCAGTGTTCATGATAGTAGATTGCACTTAGAAATATTTGGTTAATTTTTTTTTAGGATTTTACAGCCATGAAACAGAAGCTACTGTTAGAAGCTTGTGGTCTGTGTTGTAACTTGCTTATCCCAAAGTATACCTCCCTCTGATGAGTGAGAAGTGACACAGTACTTCCCATTTAGGTGCTGGGTCAACACAAGTGCACAGGACGGTACCCCTTACAAATAACTGTAACCAAATGAAGATTACAATTTTTGAAGGCATGGGGGATTCTGCATGGCAAACAAGTGCTTAACTACTAGGTAAGCTAATTGCGCTGAACTTTGGAACATTGTTATTGTTAATCCCCCATCCAAGTCTTAACCTAGCTGAAAACTGATGTATTCAATGTGGGTGACAACTTTGGAACGTGCCATCAACACTGGCTTCTGTATGCCCACTATGAAATGAACTTACTTTTGAGTTTCGTCTGTTCCAAATGTTATAGCTGTTAACTGTATTGTGTTGACCGGTAAAATTCATGGGCCCATGGTAAAATTCAGCAGTGCCCAAGTAGATCATTAATGTTCTTTCGTTGTTAGAAGCAATGTCTAGGCATGGCACTAGCTTGTTCAATAGGTTCTTATAGCTGGAAAATGAAAATGAGCCAATTTAAAACTACTTGAATGCAAATAAATGATAATAAATTGATTAATTTATTAATTAAAAGAAAAAACTGCCAAATTTAAATAATTAAAATCAAATCAAGTAACTAAAATACGAGCTGCAAATTGCAAATTTGCAAAAGCTGAGTTTCTTTTGTTTTATTGCATCGTTGGATTTGTTGTCACATAGAAGATTTGTTTTTTAATATTTGAAAAATGGAAATTGATTACTTTTTAATTTAAATATTTAAGTTTACAGGATATTGGAAAATAGCTAGGTATTTTTTGGAAAAAGCAGAGTTGAGTGTGAGTGGTATCCCCCTGTCCTCTAGATCAGCGGTCGGCAACCTGGGGTCCGCGGACCCCCAGGGGTCCGCGAGAGCTAAATTGGGGGTCCGTGAAGCCATTTCAGGATTTAAAAAAAGAAGAAGAAAAATAGCTCATGAACTCGAATCATAAATAGTCCGAAGTACCCTACTTCCCCCTAACTCTCTATGTCTAGCATCCGCATTCAAAAAATAAAAATGCTCTCCGAGTCGGCGTATCAAGTTTGGCCCCACGTATCAAAGAACTGGTCAGACGGAAACAAGAGTAGCCTTCTCATTAACCAGTGAGTGGTTCAGTAGGTTAATTCAATAATTTTTTACCGTTATTTTTTGGGTAATGTTTTTATTTTCGTTTTCTTGTTTCAATAAAGAATTAAGGATCTTAATAACCATTTACATATCTACCTACCCCCCCCCCCCCCCCCACGCTTTTGTAATGTGGGGGTCCCTTAAAAAAAAATCGAGATAGAGATAAGCTAGGGGTCCGCGTAGTTGAAAAGGTTGCCGACCGCTGCTCTAGATAGTACCGTAGATAATGGGAAGTAACTCCATCATAACCCATACCGAGTGCAATAATCTATACCTATCAGGAATCTAACTCAAAATAAGTATCAAGAGGAAGCAATCTGTATCACCCTGGACTTCAAAGAAATCATTAGGTATCCAAGTAACTAATATTCTATTTCTTCTGGAGACCATATAATAGGTATGAATAAAGTATATGAAACAATTCTACAATCAATGTTGGGTAGGTACATAGAATAAGCTACTCAGCAGCTTATTCTATCTCACCCCTCTAGTACTCAGGTTTAAAGAGGATTATTTCCTCTTTGTCTAGAATCTCCTCCAGGCTAGGTCCCTATTTGCATGACAAAGAACTGTAGTATAAAATGCTGAGAACATGCCCATTTCCCCTTGTTATCCCAAGACATTTTGATTTCTCTCATTGTAACTACACTTGAAGAACATTCCTTGTTTGAACAATAATATATCTTTTTTTGAGCTGTGTGTAAATGAGAAATAAATGTATAAAAATCCAACAAATCAATAACTCTGTCTTAGGTTTATGCTCGGTTGTACAGATCTTGAAAAACACAAAACCAGGGATTTTCAGGTGTTTTTCAAGATCCATGGAACCAAATTGATATACTATTTGTTGTGTGGACTTGAGTCTTAATTTTACATATTGTTTTGTATGAGGAATTAATTATTTCACTTTTTTAAATTTAATTAACAGCACATGCAATTAGTTACCCTACACATTGGTCAATTTTGCTTACAACAAATTATTATAATGATTACTTTTGATAATATAAATATTAAACTAGCGGGCTGTCGCCCGCTTTGCGGGCCGAGGCATGGCCGTGAAAGCAAAAAATCCTTTTTCGCCAATGGCAGGTGTTGTAGTGGGAATTTCGAAAAATCCCGTCTTATTGCACATCTAGACAATGAGATAAAGCTACCTACCAAATTTCAGCTTCCTAGGTCTTACCAGTTCGGAGAAACAGTGATGAATCAGTGAGTGAGTGAGTCAGCCAGTCAGTCAGTGAGTGAAACTCTCTTATATAAGTATTGATGATATAATAATGATATCTTCAATTTTCTTCCAGGTATCTACTCTCTCATAGACAGGTCACCATGCAAAGTTCATGTTTACTTTTACTAAGTCTACTTAGTATTTCTATAAACTCTGCACATATTGGTTCTCATTTGAACAAGGAGCGAGAAGAAGATGGTGCTTTTGTGAGTCGAGATCATAATCACTTTGGTGAAAGCGGGGAAACACAATACAGACTTTGACCATGAAGCAATATTAGGTAAGCTAAATTTGACACAGAAAGTAGTCAGATAGCCATTCTGCAAGACTTACAGGAATCAAAGACTGTAAGACTTATAAATCTCAAATTCTTAGTTATGTTTTCTTTTTTTTATTACTTTAGATTAAATACAATAGATTAAAATTAGTTTTCCATTTTCTAATGCTCAGTTTTGTTACCCCTTCCACATACAATTTTAATCTGTATTTTATGTACTTTTTAAAATTGAAATGAATGCTTGTATTTTCAGGAAGTGTCAAAGAAGCAGAAGAATTCGAGCACCTCTCTCCGGAGGAGTCTAAGAAAAGACTCAGACTCTTACTGAGGAATATGGATCTGAATAAAGACAACAGCATTGATCGGAAAGAACTGAAGAACTGGATCCTACGGTCATTCAAAATGCTGTCTGTAGAAGAGTCTGACAGTAGGTTTGAGGATGCTGATGAAAATAGAGATGGAGAGGTGGAATGGAATGAGCACATCACAGAGGCATATGGTGCAGAGGACTCTGAGCAGATTGATCTGGCCAATCTAGGTGATGATGAGGTATTAATGATTCACCATTTCTTCTTCTACTTTATTTTTATTTATTATTCAATGGGTTTCTACCACAAGTACCAAGTTTATTTTAGTTTGACAAATAAACTAGTAAATAAATAATTTGGGAGAGCTTTTCACAAAGTTGTAGGTTCAATTTATTTGGAAAGAATGACCATCAAAGAAGTTGGTCGAAAACTAGAATTATAAAATTAACTCAGTTACTGGCTGCATTGCCATCAATCCATCATACTCTTCAGTAAAAAACATAATCCTTGTATCTAGATGGTAATTTGGTTTGCCTCCTCTGACGTGTTGGATGTTCATCTTCATTATCATTAGACATGATTGTTGGTGACTGGTTTGGGGGATTCTGAACATTTTCTTTGTCTTCAGTTGGACTAGATTCCACTACATCATCACCTCTTTCTTCATTTTCACAAGATGATGTTTCAGGATGAGTTGAATCTGGTTTAATAAATTTTTCATTTCTTAGCATAGCTCCTTCTGAAGTTCTCACGGTATATGATCTATTCCCATCTTTGCTCTCAATTTTACCTTTAGACCAAGTTTCGCTTTCAGGCATTTTCTTATACCACACATCTTCATCAACCTCCAGGTCTTGTCTACTAACTGAATGTCTATCATAATATATTTTTGCCTTGTTTTTATTTTCTTTTATTTTTTCTGTACACATTGTTGCTCAATGGGTTCAAGATCCTTGTTTATACTTGGTATGTGACACCGCAACCATCTGTTCATTAACCTTTTAGCAGGACTGAAGTTTGTCTTATTCGGTGTATTTCTATGAAGCAACAACATTTGGTAAAAGTCTGTGTTGCTGTCAATGCTTTTCTTTATAAGTGTTTTTACTACTTTAACGGCGGATTCTGCTTTTCCATTAGACTGTGGGTAATGCGGACTTGACATGACATGATTAAACTCCCAATCATTACTGAATTTCTTAAACTCCTGTGATGAAAAATTTGTTGCACCGTCTGTTATAACGGTTCGGGGAATACCATGTCGACTAAAGTTTCTCTTGCAGATGAGAATAACACAAGCTGAACTTAAATCTTTTAATTCGTCAATTTCGAAGTAATCAGAGTAATGATCAATCGTGACAAGGAATCTTCTTTTCTTTCCTTTAATGTCTACTTCGAAAACATCCATGCTAATTATTTCAAAAGGCTCTTTAGGTACTTCATAAGATTTCATTTCGATTCTCTTTTGATTTGCAGATAATTTTGCACAAGTTTCACAAGATTGCACAAGATCTTTAATTTCATTGTTCAAATTAGGCCAAAACACAACTTCCTTAGCCAGCTTTTGTGTAGCTTCTATTCCAAGATGTCCTAAGTGAATTTTTTTTTAAAAATTCTTTTCTGAGTTTGACAGGAATTAATATCTGATTTCCTTTTAGAATTATTCCATCTT
>CM044956.1:10761197-10857700 GCA_024516035.1 Bactericera cockerelli | reverse complement strand
TGAATTTAGAGTACTTCTACAATTGCAATTCTACGTATCACTAGTTAAAAAAATACCCTATCATGTTTAGTTTTATAAAAAAGAAAGCTCATTTATATTACTTTAAAGATCATGGAACGCAGTACACACAAAGCTCAAAAAACACTTCTGAATCATGATGGAAAATTCAAAGTTGGCTGAATTTTAACAGAATTGGCGCGTAATTTGAGGTATAAATACACTGCTCTGGGATGTTTAACAGAGGGAAATTGATCATTCACAGTGGTCGGTCGGTGTGAACTTTTATGTGAATGGGGTTACGGAATCACAGGGTTATCATGAGGAAAAATGAGAGAGGCTGCAACGAAAGCAGCAACCAGTGGTGTAATTATGGAAAAAGAATACACATGGAGAAAGACTCTGCGCTACCAACAAAAATTATGATTTTATTTTTAGAAGTAAAATTAAAAATATCATTTTTGTGTTTATCACTATCATGATATCAAAAACATAACAAATAGTGCCGAAAATTAACCTTGGGTAAAACTCGAACATCCAACCTTAAGGTTACTATTATTATTAATACTTTGTTTTTATTTTATAAACAATTGGACCAAGCTTTATTTACATTTTTTTTTTTTACAATGAACATGGTAAAAATTTGTGAAATAAATATAAACAAAGACTGATCAAGGGTGGTGATACAGTGATACATGTTTGTAGTTTATTGATAAACTACAAACATGATACATTCTGCAACACAGGACATGAAATGAAAAGAACCCAAAAGAATATGTAGCGAACCAAGGGCGAGGTTTAAAGCTTGTGGCTTTCTCTTCCACCGAACAAAGTGATCGCCTTGTTATTTTAACTATTAGATTTGATTGATATAGTTGGTTAATAGAACTAATTGTACTCAGAAAATTTTCATTTATAACTTGCAGTTGGCACAAAAAATAGTCACACAGACCGCTTCAGGCATCGAGTGTTCTTCAAAATGCAATAGCGCCCAGATTCAAAATTTGAAAGATGTGTTTCTCTCCTTCTGGTGCCGTTTGATAAGGCGTTTCTCATTCGTTCCTTCACGCCTCTGAAAGAACTTTGTATTTATTGAAACAAAATAGCAAAGGGTATTTTTTTACCTAGTGATACGCAGAATTGCAATTGTAGAAGTACTCTAAATTCACGAAAGGGAAAACAGGGAAAAATCGAATTTTAGAAAAATATTGAACTTATGATTAAACATCTCTCTGGTCTTTCAATATTTTTTCATGCAACCAACTGCATTTCAAGGGAAATATGCATGACTATCCATACATGAAGTCAAAAATTATTTACTGGCTACCATTTCTTTAAAAACGTGCATCGATCTAAGTGACCTCTAGACCTGTGGGAAAAACAGGGATTTGGCCATAACTCTTTAACGAAGCAAAATGCCCCACTGCAAGTTTCGCTCATATGATAGTCCACGGTGGGCTGAACCTACCCTCAAAATATTTGCATCTGTATACGGGACACCCTGTAGAGTGTTACTATTATTATTAACTCTAAGAGATATCGTTATTACAGTAATTTATATTTATTTTTTCGTCCTTTTCCATCCACATTGGTTCGAGTCTAAGAAAAGAGGAAAGATTATTAATAACCTTAATGAAGTTAGCAAGTTAGTTGATTCATGTCCCAGGAAAGGCGTATTTCAGTAAGGCAAGTTTGAGTCATTCTATCATCACACTTGTGAAGAACACGAGATATCAGGATTCAGAAACCATTATATCTTTTGGACTGAATATACCTACATAAATGTTGTATTAAATAAAAATCCATTTTGTTATTTTTTTGCATGTTGATTTCAAAAAATAAATGCAAATTTTGTCGGTTATAATAACACATAATAGCAAATGCATATACCCGTCAATTTCATTTGAAGTCGAATTCGTGCAAAATAAATTGAAATGCATGCAAATAATGGATGCACGAGACATGTGACGCTCATCTCAGCTTTCATTTTTTAATACGTTTTTCATAACAAGGAATTTCTGTAAATTTAAATAAAAAAAAATATGAAAGGAATTTCTGTGAACTTTGAAAAAAAAATGATTACTTTTTTAAAAGTATGCATAGACTTAAAAACGTGTCAGCAAAATATCATCATCATTGTAAAGAATGTAAAGGAATTTCTGTCAATTTTTTCTTCTTCATTATCTCTATGAAACTTATTGACTTTAAAAATGAGTTTGACATCAAAGGGTGGCGTGGACAGACCCTGTCATTTGAATTGAACAATCTGGAAATGAAAAAAATCCGCGAAATGTCTAGCAATGAAGCACTGATTGTTCAAGGAGGCAGTGGAAAAATTCCGTGAAATTTCTAGCTGTTGTTGTTGTTGTTGTTGTAGCCAGTTTGGCTACAGCTGGAGGGGTGAGTGATGGTCTCCAGCCAACTTTATTTCAAAGTTGACTCGTTCTGAAGCTCATATTTCTATGTGTGATCAACCATCATGAGGACTTGGACTTTTCTTTATAAGCCATTAAACCCTCAGGAAACTGCAAGCTAGCCTGTCTCGTAAGGGTTGGCTAGTCTGTTCTCTGTTTATAGTCCTCTAGCGGGACTCTAGCAGACCCTGAAATGTCTAGCAAAGAAGCACTGATTGTTCAAGGCGGCAGTGAAAAAATTCCGTGAAATGTCTAGCAATGAAGCACTGATTGTTCAAGGAGGTAGAGAAAAAATTCCGTGAAATGTCTAGCAATGAAGCACTGATTGTCCAAGGAGGCAAATACACAAATACAAGGAGAAGAGACACAATCTTACTGTGGAACATTTTAAACAAAAGAGCAGGGACGCCCTGGATATAGGTCTTTAGCCTGTGTCCCTCCAACCTGTTTACGTAATGTCAGCATTATTGCTGTGTGTGAACAGTGATAAACAAAGAAGGGACCCAGAAACATGTGAACAGAAGTGATATTGATTGCAATAGTGCAATTTTGTGATGGTGAAAGCTAAGGGACCGCACTGTGGTAAAAAAAAAACGAAATAGGGCCCCAAAAGTTGGCCGATTGAGAGCACTTTTTATTATATTAAGTGGATCTAACAAAGTATAGATAATACCCAAATATATTAACCTAGGATAGAGGATAGAGTATCCATTAATTATTGTACATACTACATAGTGAATGGTGTACTATCCTTCTATTTATTAAAACCTGCACATGTACACTGCAGAAGCATGTTTAAAATTTCTCAAATTTCATTGAGATTAGAAAGATTAAGCTGTTACGAAATAGAAAGAGAGTGCCTAAAAAAGAGTGGGAGAGCCGAGAGAGAGAGAGATAAAGAAGAGAGAAATATAGTAGAGAAGAGAGGGAGAGATGAGAGGGATAGAGAGATTGGAAATGAGAAATGTGATAGAGAGAGTGAGAAGATGAGAGATAAAAAGAAGAGAGAAATATAGTAGAGAAGAGAGGGAGAGATGAGAGGGATAGAGAGATTGGAAATGAGAAATGTGATAGAGAGAGTGAGAAGATGAGAGATAAAAAGAAGAGAGAAATATAGGACAGAGGAGAAGGAGAGATGAGAGAGATAGAGAGAGTGGAAATGAGAAATGTGTTAGAGAGAGAGAGAAGGAGAGAGATAAAAAGAAAGAAGAAATATAGGAGAGAAGAGATGGAGAGATGAGAGACATAGAGAGAGTGGATATGAGAAATAATGTGATAGAGAGAGTGAGAAGATGAGAGAGAAAGGTACGAGAAAAAGCTTAGAAACGACAAAATAATTTAACTTAGAGTAGATGGAAATTTTTATATTGAGAACGCAATGAGAGAAGCTGCTATTGTGAAATGGAAAATTGAAGCTGTTTGAGGAGATAGAAATATGCAGACAAGTAAATGTATAGTACTGGGACAAGTAAATATATGGCACTGTGACAAGTTAATACCTGATATAAAAGTGAGACAGGTAACATGGCAATGAGAAGTAGTAATTGGAGAACATATAATATAGGTTTTGACGACAAAGTGAACTTTGTAGTTCAATTTGCTGGTAGTCAGCAAAACCGTCGCGCTGATATTATTTCTATCAATTGAACCCAAGACAAAAGTCTCATTATTGATCTCACTCTGAAATGGGAGACCAGGGAGACCAAAAATATAAACCAAAATGTTGAGACCAATGATGAAAAAAGAAAAAATTATTTTCCTACCACTCCATACTTCCAACAAATATAATTATCATGTCTCACATAGGGACTCTGGTTTGGTGCACTAGGCAGTGTATCACCATTTCTACTTGAATTTTTCAAGAAGCATAACATCAAGAAGAACAAGTTAAAAGAACTTGCCCTTATCATTTAGAAAGATACGACGCTTCACATAATACATCGCCATCTATGCAGCTCTCCAGCCTAAAAAAAAAAGAAAATAAAATAATAATAATGTAACATTTAATATTATGCTTAATTTTGTCACTGTGTCGGTTTGGCAACCCAGGTTCTGGGCAGTCCAATAAACTATTGATTGTTTCTCTCATAGGGATCAAAAGTGTGAGAAGAAGATTATTTCATCACCTATTTTTGTGTCTGCTTTTGTTATGACCTACATATGAAGTAATTTTTTGTCCGGAAATAATAAACGAATTAAACATCAGAGTACCAATTAAAAATACCCGTGAAAAGAAATTATTTTACATTAAAAAATTCAGAACCAACAAAGATGAACATACAGCCATTGTAAGAGTTAAAAAATTGTGGAAGGAAGCCAGTGATGGGGGCGTGGATGTCTTTTCGGATCCTCCGGGAAGGGTAGTGGACCTAGCAAGATCAGGAAAGCTACCATTCTCTTTAACACCTCAAATTTAAATTTTAAGTTTAAATTTTAATTTTATTTTAGTTTAATTTTGATTTAGTTTTGGTTTAATTTTGATTTAATTTTAATTTAATGCTAGGAATTTATTTTATTTTAAGCTAGTATTAATCAGTTAAGTTAGATAGGATTTTAGTTTTTTAATATATGCTAGGTGAATACGTATAATGGAATCCCCGTTCATGTAAAAAAAAAAAAAAAATTAGTTCTCCTCTGATAGACATGACCTTTTAAAAATAGTCATACTACAGTAAGGACAAACTATATCACAGGCCTCAAGCGTCTGGTCTAGGCTAAAAAGCCCTTTTTTTATGGCTAAACTGTAAAAATACTGTAAATCAACAAGAGAAGATGGAACTCTAAACCAGTTCTCATTCGATCACTCAAGTTAAGCAACGTCAAGCGTAGTGATGAGAGGGATTGGTGAACGTTCTGGTTTCGAATCCATGCATGGCAAAGCACGTTCTGCTGTTTTCGATTCCACTCATGCTAGGTGAGTAAAGGTAAGGTAAGTCAGAGTCGATGGCGCGTTGAATGCACCGGTTCTCGTAGGATCACCGAAGCCAAGCTACGTCCAGCGAGGTGAAGACTTCGTGATTCTGGCATTCTAGCCCAACCTAGGCTGGGTAAGGTTATTGTGGATAGCAGGTTTTTGAGTTTCCCGCGAATGGACGGTAACGGCCCCGTCGTGATATGACTATGCAGTTGAAAACAACGTTAAACCAAAAAAGGAAGGTGAGGTTAATTCGAGTAGCTAGGTTGTTTGCCCAACGAATGGTGGGTAACCCTTGTCGTAGTATGAGGATAAACCTGAGCAAAATTAAATGCAACAACAAAAACTACGTGAAACATTTTTTTCCATGTCTGTCTAGTCTAGTTCTAGTTCGAGACGCGTAGTCCCGGATGAAGTGAACGCAACCTGCCATGCATGACGGCCGGAAACCATCGTATCCTGCCCGGCAGGTTACTACCCTACCCGTGCTACAGTTAGTGAGGTAGGTAGACAGCGAGCCAACAGTCGTTCCGGTGTTTCGGGGCATTAAAAAAAAGCTCTGAAAATCATAAAACACAAACTAACCCGAGCGACGGGCGAGGAAGGGCTTGGAAAAAGAAACCCTGTTAATATTTTATAACTTTTCTGCTACGCTCGCAAGTTTACTGGCAAAGTTGAGACTCGAAAATGGAGCCGTCAACCCTTTACTGATTGTCCTGCAATGGAGGGAGTCTAATTTTGTGGCTTGTCTGTAATGTCTGTGATAGAAGAGCTTTTACTGGTAGTACATTGTTAGTCAAGTGGTAACACTTAGACGACCGGGTGTACCACCGGTGGTACACGCACGTTCGTACGGAATGGACCGGGTGTACCACCGGTGGTACACGGGGTCGGTATATCCGCATTATCGCCGGTCCCACAAGAGAATTCACGAAAAACCATGCCGGTTGTCTACGTGGTTTTTAGTGCTATGGTACTCAAGTGGTTAAATCGCTATTCTAGTAATCCAGGTAGCGTGGGAATCCGTTCGTTCGAATCCCACCCAGTGCATGAATTTTTCCTCATTAATTTGAGTTTGTGACCACATAATAATAAGACTGAGGGTTAGGTGGTAGAAAATGCTGTGAGCATTAACTCGCCTGGTGGTTACCTTCCACTAAAGAGTATTATTATTTTTATTTTAGAAGAGTGTGCAATAAAGATCGGCTAGGATCTGAGCGAATAATAATTTCTTATTAAAATTAACGAATGGAAATTATAGTCCGATCAATCCAGCAATTATTGTTTTGATGTTTTTCTTACACCGTGGAATTATCAAGTAAGTACTTTGAGGAAAAACTCACCTGATGCTTTTGGTGGTGAAATCATTTTACAATACAGCAATCCTCTAGGTTTAGATCAAGCGAAACGGTCGTTTCGAGCAGAACGCCTCAGAGAAACTATAGTGCTTATGTAACGGCAAATATAGTTTGTATGTATTTTGTTACATAATTTCGAAAAGCCTCCATCTTTTCGATCTCGCTAAACTTGAGAAAGCTTGAAACACAATTTTGACAAAACTAATCACAATTTGGTGAATAGAATACCGCGCTGTCTCTTTCTTTGTATAGGCGTTCTTCACACCTCGGCCGAGGTGTATGATTGTAAGTTTATTTTTAGTTTATTTGGTTTATTATTATTTGAGCAAGCATTTGAAAAACATTTTTTTTATATAAATATAAAAGAAAATCTGTAACCTACTTACTTTTCTGAAGAAAAGATTTTCCATCATTAAAAAATATACTGCCAAATATGGACACAATATACTTTCTTGTGATTGATTCACATTGTATAAACTTGGCATTTTTGAGATTTTATACTAAATTACTTATATCTCCAGAGCCGCTATACTGATTTTCTTCCAATTTGTTTTATATGGTAGAATACCATTTGACTACATTCTAGATGTTGCAAAAAATTCTGTATCGGCAAGTCGTAGACCTCATTTTTGCACTTTTTTGTCAAAAATTTGCATTTTCTTAAATATCAAAGCTAAATCATAATTAATCGAAAAATATTATTAACTAACTATGTAAAATGCTGATACGCATACACATACAAATTTTTATCGAAATCAGTTGTACCGTTCATGAGATACAAGCGTACAAGTAAGAAGTTAGTAGTCAGGCGCATGGCTTCTATCTCCAAGAACCGCTAGTGTGAAGTTGTAGAATTTAAAATGGGATCATCAACAGAATATCTTCTATATGTGTACACAATTTCATTGAAATCCTAGTTTCTGAGATTTGCTTATTACAAGGAATGTATTTAATAGACAGACACAAAACCAAAGTTTCTCAGGATGTTTCATAACCATCCAGAAATATGAAAAAAACTGAAATCGGAGCAAAAAAATATTTTTTTTCTTCAAAAAAAAAAACACATACTTCCGATTTCTAATATTAGAAATTTCGCGGACGTAATATATCTTTAGTCCTCTTTATATTCCATGATGTATATTCCATAGGTGTTCAAGGCATTTTCAAATCGGCTTTTCCAATACAAAAAGACTTCTTAAAGGATTCCCTTTGAACTTCTCTCCTTTCAAAAAGAAGCAAAAAAAAATAATAATAATAAATAATTTGCGAGCAATTGGCACAATTCATATAATCCTTTTTCCGAGAAGAACAACCTTGTTTTGAAGTCAGATCAACGTTTCAATGTATAAGAAAGCAAAATATTACCAAACCTTGATTCATTATTCGAATCTTTTAAATCTCTCCTGGCTTTTGGCAAGTCGTTTTCTCAAGAAATCTAAATATAACTAAATGATTTGCTTCAAATAAAAAGAAAAAGAAAAATAGTTGCATTTACATACGGAACGTTTGATCTTCTTATGATTTGAATTTCTTGGAATTAAGATTGTAGAAAAATATTTTGTCAGGATGAAAACGTCATTTCTGAATACTCCTTATTTGGGTGAAATGTCACTTAAATAGTTATAATGTGTTCGCATACGGGATTTAACCATTACTTTGTAGGCAAGCTATCCGAAAACACACATTATTCTCAGCCAGCCTGAATAACGTCCTGCTTTGAAGCATTCAGGACGAGGGTTTTACCCTCCAATCGCTAGGCATCGTACCAGCAACCCACATTAACCTCACCCGGACACGCCAGGCTCACGTGTTTGGAGGGAACAGAATTTTCTTCGAAAAGTCTGCCCCAATCGGGAATCAAACTCAGGATCTCTGGACTACGGGCAGTCGTCACAACCATTACAGCACGGAGGCTGGCCTCAATGCGGCAATTCAGTAAGACGAATAAGCAGAAGAGCACCAGAAGAAAGGCTCATACATTCAATTATTCAGAGCACTGCAAAGGGTCAAGCTAGTACTCCAGGAAACGTTGCAAGGATATTAGAGATGTTTCTACCTGGAACCTGTGTTCTATTTATGGCACTGCTAGGGATTCAGCAAGATTTAATACCTCAGGGCCGGTGTCGACCCGTCTGCCATCAGCTTGGGGGAAGTCGTAATAAATTAGTGCAAGTTCAAGAAAGTTACTAATGTCCTCTAATATTTATTTGGTTAACCCTTGCTACCCGCGTGAGCAGTTATCATTGGATGAATGGTAAAGGTGAAATTAAATTATACTTGCACTGTCATGTAACTGGATTGGCAATTTTTATTATAATTATTATATTATGTTTTATTAGGTAAAGACAAAGTAAAATATATACCTACAGCATAATACAATGAAATTATAAAGAAAAAATGAAGGGCGGGGTTATTGCCTGTGGCAATCTCTTCCACCCAACCATTTAGTTTTTTAGTTCAACTTCGGCTTCGTTTCCAACAACTGGATGCACAACCAAGCTAAGCAGGAGCGGAAGTACATGACATGCATCCCCATGTTCAACACGGATCAATGAATTAAAAAACCAGACCGTCACCATCTACTTTCCATTGTCAATGTTTGTGAACTTCGGTGTTTCTTAGAAAACCGGTGTAATTCACGAGAAATCTCGATTCATTCATGAATATATCCAGAGGGAATAAAGTCTTCTAACAAAAATATACCTAGTTAGTTGAACTTTCGACATTCGGTATTTATTTTTTGATCACGGAATGTGGATTTAAATTATCTAACCATGAATTTAGTAATAATATAACTTGATAAAAATTCACAATTAAATGTTATCTGATCACGGATTCAGTAATAAATATTTCTGGTCGTGGATCCAGAGTTAAATTAATTTAATAACAGAGTCAGTATTCAATAGTAATAAATTTATCTGATCACAAGTTCAGTAATAAATTTAGCTAATCACGACAAATTCAGTATTAAAAATGTCTGATAACAGATTCAGTATTTTATCTAATAACAGATATTCAGTAGGAATTACGAATGACTTTTTATTATAAAACTTATCTGATAACAGATATTCAGAAGGAATTTAGAATTTAAGTTATCTGGATACAAATGACTTTTTACTATAAAATTTATCTGATAACAGATTCACAATTCAATTTATCTGCTCACTAATTCAGTATTCCGACCTCGAAAACGAACATATTATAACCTAAACCCTCATTAGAACAGCCTCATTCTCCATTCACTCAGAACTTCATTTCCTCTCTATTGACTTGGAAACAGTCAAAGTATTCATTAAGCGAAACGCTAGGGGACAAAAGCTCGCCAAAGTGCAAACTAAAAGGTTTTGTCACCTTTGAATGCAAACACGACTTTGAAAGTGTCTAAATACATAGTAAACATTGGGTGGGTAACTATGTGAAGTTTCCTATTAATAGACGTTCATTACATAGAATTACAAAATAGGATTACATAGAAAATAAGAGTACCTATAATAGTTGGGTTAAGGATTGGATGGAACAGATTGCCATAGGCAATAACCCCGCCCTTTAGTTAGGACATCTGTAAATATACATTTTTTTTTCTTGTTTTTTATTATTATCCGTGTTGTAATTTATTTGTTTTTATTACTTGTGTGTATTTGTCCTTCTAATAAAGTATCCAATAATAATAATGATAATAATAATAGGTTAGATAATTATACTCGTATTTTAGTCCTCGGATATTGATTTAATAGAAATTTAAGTGAAAAATCTTTCTCCTCATTAATTTTGAAGAATAATTTGGCCCCAAGACAGTATTGGTTATAGGGCCAAAGATTGCCTCTGAAATAGAGTTAAGGTTTTGTCTGGCAAACTATGTGGCGATTATAAATAAACGATTATAAATCCACTGAACAGGAGCGGCCGGTGGCTAAATGTTAAGGGGGTCCTGCCACATAAACTGGACTAAAATGAGATTTATAGAGTCGCTCTTTCACTATATAAAGAGTTTGTTTACCATGCCAATCCTAATAACAATGCAATGATTAGTCTAGAAATGTGTGATACTTTTCATTGAGTACGAGCTAGGACTTGAGAAAATCCTCTTTTTCTTGTTGTCTGGGGGTGCTGCAGTTCCGCAGCTCCTTAGCACCGGCCCCGCCTGCCAAGGAGATGCTATGGTGCTTAGCTAATAGTATTCTAGGGAATATCAAACAGTATTTTAGGATTTCATTTTCGGAGATGAGTCCTTGGATAATAAGGATTTAATAGAAACTTATGAGCAACTAGAGACGTTTCTACTTCATGTATATCAGAGTATCAGACGCTAGAACTACTGAACTATAGAGAAGTTTGTGGTCTACTAGGTCAAAGATTGTCTCTGAGTATATACGTAAATATAAGCATCAAAAGATGTATAAGTCAGAGTCGCGGATCGATGGCATGTTAAATACACCAGTCATTGTCATATCTCTTGATGAATTAACGTCCAGCAAGGTCAAGACTTGATGAGTGACCACTCAAATTACAACCCGCGTGCTGCTGGGCATTCCCAGCCCAACCTAGGCTCGGTGAGGTTAAGGTGGGTGGCTGATTTCTTAGTTTTCAGCGAATGAATTTCATGTTTCTGAAAAACCCTGTCTAGCTGGGGGACTATAAACAGGGAGAAGACCAGCAGGCTGGCTGGTAGACTATAAACAAGGAGTAGACCAGCAGTTTGGCTGGGGGACTATAAACAGGAAGGAGACCAGCGTTGGCTTGGTTCTGGGGGCCCTTGTCAATTATTAGCCTCCTTGTAAAGACAGTGGCAGAAGTGCTGAGTTATTCCTCCACTGTCTCGCTACCATCGTTCACGATGACGCCACCCTATGACGATGATGATGATGATGATGAAAAACCCTGTAGAAGAAGCTATAAACATGCAGACAGTTTTAATTAATTGGCATAATTTAGCTCCCCGGGGGACCCATTATTCTTTATTCCTGCTCTAGCCCCTCCTTTACATCAGGAATTGAATACCTGAGGTCTGTGAATTGAATGCGAATGAGACATAAAGATCTAATCCGATGAGATAACATGAAAAGTGGCCTTTGTTTTGCATTTGATTATAACCTCAGAAATAATTTATATCTGAGCTTCTAGTGTTTATTCTAGTCTAGTGGCTTAGCAACCAGTGGCGGTGGTATGTTTTGAATAAGAAGTCTGGAGGCACAGATATTCTACTGACAGATTTTTAATCGGACTTCAGAATTTTTTGTCTATGGCAATCTTTTCTACTCAAGCATTTTACATTTATACTTTCCCTATCCTATATGTCTGGCTGGGGGACTATAAACAGTAAGAGACCAAATATGATGTCAACATTTTCTGCTGATTACCAAAGTACACAGTATACCTTCATAAAAAAAAATTCTTCTTGAAACATTTTTTTTGTTCTTTTCTATTCGTATCTTTTTCATACTTCATGGATGTGGTTATGAATGATGTGAATTGAATCTTTCAGAACTGTCTCTCACACATTTCTTGGATTTGTTTTATTGTTTTTACATGAACTGTTTTAGTGCATTCATCAGGCACTTCGATACAGACCCTTTAATTCCAAACCACAAATCAATCACTTGATATTCTCGAAGAGAGTATTTACTATTGTATTTTTCTTTGAGATGTTCTATACACGGTTCATATATTCTTTTTTCTCTTCGTCTAACTTTTTCAGCCTGATTTCTATGTTCCATCATATATTCCTCACTGTTTGTCTAGAATATCTAGAATTATTTCTATGAGAATCGATTCTTATTTCGTATCAACCACCATCGTCTATGTACTAATTGTCCCATTAGACGGTATAAAAGTCACTATGCATATAAGTAATAGAGACACTCTATGACTATAGTCCATTGCGTATAAAAGTCAAAGAGTAATGGTGGGCTCACGGACGAAACTGCTAAGGAAATCAAACATGTTACAAGCCCGAAGCATTTCTGAAAATTGGAAATGATTTTGTTGACTCAAGCTTTCCCATGGGAAGCTTGAGTCTCTGCCTTTACTACTCCCGCCTCCACTATGTCCGGAAAAACCCGAGTATTTCCGGAAATCCCCGAGTACCCCCGGAAGTACTCGAGTGTTCCACTTTACATGTTCCCCCGTGTCAACAAGAAAAGTCATTGCAAAATTACACGTCACACTTTGTTGTTCTATTATTAACTTTCACATTATGTTTGGTTCCAGTGAAAATTCATGCCCTCTCTCTCTCTTTATTCCTCCGTTCATCTCACTCTCATACGCAGATTTTTTAATTTTCTTTTTTATTACTTTCTCTAAACTCCTGTTATAAGTTTATTATTTCGGAATCAAAAATGAAGAAACTTGGTCGGAAGAAAAGAAGATAGTTTTCTTCCTACCAAGTTTCTTCATTTTTGATTCTCCAACCACCACCATTTTTATACAGAGGGTAACCTGCTGCATGTGTGGAAGGAACCATTTCCAACGTCAATACATTCATCGAAATATTTATTTTATAATAACACGTATTGCACAATATCATGTGTGTTTTCTATTTTTTCCTCTTCCGAACGATTTTTTTTTCTTCTCAAAATAAACATCTTTTGAGTACATTTTTTCTCTCATATTTTTGTACTTGTTCTTCTCTCCCCTTGGACTTATTATAATCCCCTCTCTTTTCCCTCTCCAAGACTCCACGAGGCTGTCAACAACCACACGAGAAAATTTATGAGAGGAAAAATAAACCGAGACTTGGCCAAAAACTGAGACAAGCTGGATGCGAAAGAAGAAGAATTGGAAGAGAGAGCTAGGATTCAGAAAAAGAAGATTCGGGAGGATGATATTTAAAAAAGGAGAATAATGAGAAGGAGGGGAATAAGAAAGAAGAGAACGAGGAGCAGGGGAAGAATGAAGAGGAGAGGTAGAAAAAGTAGGAGAAGAAATAAGAGCAGAAAGAAAATAAGAAGATGAACATAGAGGAAGAAGTCGAAAAGAAAAAAGGAGGAGAAATAAGAGCAGAAAGAAAATAAGAAGATGAGGATAGAAGAAGAAGTCGAGAAGAAAAAAGGAAAGATAAGAAAATGGAGGAGAAGTAGAAAAGGAGAATAAGAACAGTAGAGTGGAAGAAGAGGTGTATAACAGAAGAAGAAATTATGGAGCAGGAGGAGATATAGGATAGGGGGAAAGAGGAAGAAGATAAGTAAATAGAAGAACATGAGAAGACGAGGAGGAGATGAAGTGATGAAGGAGGAGAAGGAAGAAAAAGAGGAAGGGGAGGGAGAAAAATGAGGATTGCTGTCTCCTCGTTGAATAAAATTTACTATTATCCTCTAATATTCTTCTATGAACCCTCGATGATTTATGCAGTGAATGCAGGCTATATGCAAACTAATAACAATGATAATAATAAAACTGGGGTACGTACCAAATCAGGAGCGCATTAAAAATAGGAGTATTTTCACTAAATATAATTCTAATATGCAACAAAAATTAATAGAAGACTCTTTCGATTTTACTATTGATTCAAGCTTAAAGTAAACGAATAATAACTATATACTTATCCTCACCTGACATGTAAAATTGCGCCTGAGACATTTCCACAGCAATAAATCTTCGTAATTATTCACTAGAGAGACCTAGCATCGTGCCTGAGACACTTCCACAGCAATAAATCTTCGTTTCTTATCACTAGAGACACCAAAAATCGCGCCTGAGACGTTTTCAAAACAACAAGTCTTCGTCTCCCGTCAACAGAGACACCTCGGGCATCACAGCTGAGACATTTCCACAAATATTATACTTCGTCTCTCATCACCAGAGACACCTAGATTCGCGCCTGAGACATTTCCACAGCAATAAGTCTTCGTCTTCCGTCACCAGAGACACTGAACCTCGAGTTATCAGAAAAGTTCAGCACATTATGCAGGGGATTCGAAGATGATGAAAACTTTTCATACTTATGTAAATTAAGAGGAAAAATTCCAAGACCTTCGTTCGCCAGAATTCTGCTGTCGTCCTTACAACTATTTATATTCACTTCCTATTTGTTCAGTCTCAAGACACTTTCAAATATGTCATCATGAATAAAAAAGAAATGAACTTTATTAATGCAATAAATATTGACGGATTAACAATCTCTTTTGCTATGTGCATCTCAGCTTTAAAGTCGGAAGTGTCAAGAAGTATAGTTGCACAAAGGAAATTTGTTCTCTTTTTTTGCCTGACAGATGTTTTCTTTACTGTCATATTATTTTATCAGTTATCTCTTCGATTATTTCCTCATTTTCTTTCTATTCTTCTTCTTCAATTAAAAATATATCTCCTTTTCTTGTTCATTTTTTTCTCATACCTTTTATATTTCATCTATTGGCGAATCTATCTGAATCAGATAGTAAGTTTGTACGTTTTGTATTTATGTTGAAGTTTTGGGTTATTAATTAGAAATAATTCTACGGGATGGACAAGTTACAACACAGACCGCAAGCGACTACAGTAGCTCCTGTGTCATGGCTACGAAATAAAAAATACTCATCTTTAAGATAAAAAAATAAATTAAAAACTAGAAGAGTGTTTCACAATCCATTCTCTGGAAACTCTTGAAAATGCCATCCACGTTAAGCTCATCCAGACTTGGTTGGTCCCAGAATATCTAGTACCATAGGCCATAGGCATAGACTTTGAGTGCCCTCATACAAAATTCTAACCATGTTAGACGTTGCTGAACTTCTGTAGACACCGTGGATAAGTAAAGCAACATAAACTTATATGGGATAATGGCTAGGGAGATAATTATGTACTTTGAAATCCGGGTTCCACTAACAACTCGTAAGGAAAAGTGAACACCTATTTATATGGATAGCGACCAAGAACCCACATGAGTTGCTGAGCTGAACTTCATTGATATTGGTATTGGTATAAGTAGGGCTGTCAATAACGAAAGCTCTAAAAGAGATCTAAGCTTTTCATATAGCTTAACACTGTTTACAGTAACTTCTTTAGCTGTGTTAAATTCAGCCTTGAGAAGTGTTTCAGTCGAGTGTGAGAGGCTGCTCCACACTCACAGAGAATGTGTTTTGCTATCTCAGGGGCCTCTTTACAAAGACGTCATTTTGCGTCTTGAGCAATGCCCATCTTGTTTAGATGGTAGTTGAGGCTACAATGGACTGTTAGAAAACCAATAAGGATTTTTAATTCCTCTTTGCTCACACAGAGCATTCATTGATATTAAAAGGAATTGGTGGTGGTTGCCCTGTAGGTTTTTGCATAATGTCACTTTGCTCTAGTATCTTGCATACATAATGTCACTGTACTAGTATCCTGACATCATTCTCTCTGTGACTTTTCTTCTGAGAGTATCATTAAAGTCTAGGCATAATGATGGTAATGAAATAAAGAAATAGCATACGTACGGAGCCATCAATTAAGGATGGAAAAATTCTGCAGTCTCTTTGATCTCATTTCAAGTCCTCTCAAGTTGAAACTTGTAGATGGGTCTCACTCTTTTACTTCGCTTTTCTTTATTATTTTAATCTTTATTTCTCCTTCTTTTTCCTCCTCTCTCTCTCTCTCTCTCTCTCTCTCTCAATTTTTCATCCAACAAAGTTTTCTTTATTTTTATCTCTCTTTTTCTCATAATTATGTTTCTCTTTCTCTCTCACAATTTTTCATTCCTCAAAGTTTTCTTTATTTTTATCTCTCTTTGTTTCTCTTTCTCTTTCTTACTTTTATCCTTCCCTACATTTTTCTCCCTCTCTATCCTACACTCTCTTTATCTCCCTCTTATGTCTGTCTCTTCGTCTCTAAATAACTATCCTCTTTTTATGTATCTTTCTCTACTCAGTCCTGTTTTTTGTTCCTCTGACTCTTTCTCAATTATTTTTCTTTCACTTTTTTAAATGTATCTCTTTCTTTATTTTTCATCATCTGTCTTTCTCTCTCTCTCTCTCTCTCTCTGCTTTCTTTCCCCCTCATAGTGTCTGCATCTCTCCTTTCTTTCAGTTCTCGAGATAGAAACCCTACTAATTCTGTTGCTTTTCATTTGAATAATCCTGAAGAGAACACGGTTGGAGGAAACCTTGTATCTAGTTTTTTCGCTGCAATTTATTTTCATGATGTAGAAAAATTAAAACAAAAGAGGATCCCAAGATTATGGTGTTCACGAAAGGATTAACAGGATGTTTCTAGAGGCGAGATTATACTAAGGGTAGATTGAAGCATGCGGCGTACAACCGATAAATGTCCTGGAGCACGTCATATGAAGCAGGCCACAATAATTCTTCTGAAGCATAATAGCTCAATAGACTATAGCCATTCAAAGAAGAAATGCGACCTGCATGATGGATACTTTGCCTCAAAATTCCGACCTCAGTAGCTTGATCGATAAGGCGGTGGACTTGTAACCTGAAGGTCGGTGGTTCAAGTCCCGGTTTCAGCGTAGATTGAGTAAATCTAGTTTGAGTAGTTGTGATATCACGAAAGTGATTAACACAAATATGATAACTTTTTTAAACTTAACTTTAACTTACTTTGCCTCAAAATGTTGTTCTCACTGAAATATTTGAATTGTAATGTTGATCTATACTATAATTCTCAAAATTATTATGTTTTTTTCGATTGAGATAGTCTTGAAGTATACTGCAGTGTATCCTGTTTGTCCTATCTCTTTCCACCTCCTCTCTCTCTTTCTCTCTCCCTGTCTCCCCTTTCATCTCTCTCTCTCTCTCTCTCCGGTAGTCTCGAGTCTTTTCCTCATGAATTCTTTAGTGCGGGTGATTCTCAAATGTACAAAAGCTTTTACAGCCCTGCCTGTCCCTGGCTGTTGCAAGTACGTGCCAACCATTAAAGGTCATTACAACCCTTGCACAGGCCTGGGTTGTGTTGGTTGCCGTCACCGTGACCAGGGGCTCGTTTCACAAAAAAACTTTACACTTCATAATTCATAAACTTTACACTTCTAAAATATTTCCGTTTCATAAAGCTATACAATTTACTTTATGATTTCCTGATATTCAAATAAGATTATTGACAACCTGATATTAAATAAGACCCATAACGCACGCAAGGAGTACACAGGACTGTCTTTAGACATGTACACAACGGGGGGATCATAATTAGGTATAAGTACAGGACTGTGTGTTACTTGAAGGTTATTGTAAATGCAGGCTCTTAGAGTTTATTAAAAATAACCTGGTATTAAATAAGGCCCATAACACATGTAAGGAGTAGGCAGGACTGTCTTTAGACATGCATCCAAGGGGAAGGGGGATTTATTGTTGAAACTTTCGAACACATGCATCGTTCAGGCTCACATACATACTCGTATATAATTATTTATAAAAGAAGAGAATTCACAAATAATTATTACATATATTTCCAAACAAATATTAACCTTTCTATCATACAAATCAGCTTTCTGTAGTGTATGTGCAGCGGTTTCATGGCCACAACCAATGGAAAATGATATTTTCACTTGTGCCTACAGCGTTTAACATTATTATTTTGTGCTGAGTGAAATTTGAGATTTCTTTGTAAAGTCTCCTCCTTTAAAAATATTTGTGGGCGCGCCTGATGACCGGGAAAATTAAATCTAATCTGTGCAGAATTGAGAAAGCTCTCTCTCTCTCTTTCTCTCTAACTAGTATTAATGTGCAGAAAAAAGACAGAGGGAAATAGAGAGGGAGGGTTGGAGGAACCTGACTTTCGCACGTGTTCATAATCATAGTTACGATCTCGGCGCTAATGAATACATAATGAGAGAGCAAAGTAAGCCATTCGCGAGATTTCGAAAGCCATTTAAGTGTGCTGTTGAGTATTCTTGGAAAATAATTACCTTTGTAACTGAACTAGGTATGTAATAGCACAAGGTACTTAAGTCAAGTAGCATTACGACTACAGCATGGATACTTCTTATGTTGTTTGCGTACAATTCCGTGAAGTGTGATTTAATACAGCACTGCGTTGCCAAGTTTACTTTTTCTCCGTATTGAGGAAATAATCAGAGTATTTAATGGCGGTTTGTTTGCCAACGTTGCTCAAAACAGAAAACCGACTTTCATCAGGTAAACACGATACTAAGAATAGAAGAAACTTTAAAGACTTTTCATATTATAGCGGATGTATAAATTGTATAATTTATATTGTATACCTGTTCAACTGCAAATGCAAAGAAAAGGTACTAGAATAGAAAGTTCCCCCTTAAAGTTCCTATTATGCAAAATACATAGAGTGCCTAATATGTATCTATTAATATATTTGTATGCATCAGGGTCTTACGTATATAAAATTGGAGAGGAGGAGTAAATTTTTGGGAAATCTTTTTATTTACTGCCAACATTAATTAAGCTGGTTTTTTTTTTATAATTGCACTTTAACAACTTGGGCGTCATTCGTGCCATCCTCCGTAAAATTAAATGGTACATATTGATTTTTTCAGGTATTATTCAAACAGAGACTGGTTACTCTCCTTATCATCTAGAAGTGATGGAGATACTGGTAAGGAGGAGCGAATCCGTTGATAACGGGAACAGGACATGATATGCCTAACAGTGAGGCGCTCACCACATTGGCAGATGGGAGGTTCAGATCTAGAAAACACTGGTTTTCTTTCCTAATATTTTTATTAGGTACACAGATAATTGAGGCTTTGGTCTCAATTAAATAATAACACAAATATGAAAACTTAGATAATGGGTGGAGACATGGATTGTTTAGTGATTGTATATTGAAAATCGTCTCCTTCCTAATTTATTTCGGGAGGGTTTGCACTCCCTAAAATTCGAACCTGAACATCACCATAGACAATCAGAAAAGTAGCGTGTTTCATATTGCATAAAGAGCATGGAAAACTCATTCGCAATAGCACTCGCTACATAGATGAATAATTAAGGGATTTATGAATTAAATAGGAGCGCAAATAGACAAGAAATAGTGTTTCGCACACGGCTGCTTTCAATTCGCCTTGCTCCTCCGCGCTGATGTATTTAAAGGATGTAAATGGGTTAGGTAAATAGGAGCTTCTGCTTCGTCTTTATACGTGAACCTCCTTGAAGAAAGGAACTGTGCAACCCATAAGACATTGAAATATAGTATAGTATATTTATTAGTGTATAAGTAAATATATATTATTTACGGCCCTACCCAGGCTGGGTGAGGTTAATGTGGGTAGCTAGTACGATTCCCAGTATGTGGAGGGTAAAACCCCCATCCTGATCCAGGAGGGAAAATCAAATAGAATCGTTGGCGTTAGGAAGGGCATCCAGCCGTAAAAATGTGCCAAAACCAACCAACCTCAACCATGACGTTGAACAACGTCGACCCTGCTTAAGCGGGATAGGATAGGCTAAAAGAAGAAGAAGTAAATATAAATTAGTATACAATACATATAAGTAAATATAGTGTATAAGAAAATATTTATTACTATCCGTTTCCTCGTGCTTCGTAACGGCATTTAAACTAACTGAGGGAATAAAATAAATGCATCAACAATTCATATTTTTTTGTAATTCAATGGTGAGTTGATTCAAATACCTGAATAAATTAGTTGGGTATACAAACACATATGTATGTTGGGCGGATTTTCACAGCTCTTCAAGGGATAAGGAATGTCGTGTACAGTTCATGCGTCTACAGTAGCTCCTATTTTATGGCTACGTAATAAAAAAGGCTGTGAAACACTCATCTTATAAAGAAAGTGCTCTATTTAGACTTATAGACTGTCAGCTTGAGACAGCGAAGATATAGTGAAAAATTCGAAAAATTAAACGGTCTATCTTTAAGCATTTCTCTACTATTTATATGTTTGGTAGATTGTGTATTTATCTTTACACTTTAGGAGTTTGAATAAATAGACGGCATTTACCTTTGGTACAGGTACATGTAGGTTTTTATGCATGTATAGAAATAGAAAATAAAATGATAATAACGCGATTCCGAATGTAAATATAACTAACCCTTTAACTTGATCTTGTGCTTGATTGGAGCTTTTAACCAGTGCTTAATTTTAAACGTGCATTGGTAGTCAAATGGTTAAGGCGCTAGTCTGGTAATCCAGATAGCTTAGGGAACCGTTCGAATCTCACCCAGCATCAATTATTCCTCATTAATTTGACTATATTGACCACATAATACATAGTTAAGAAAACTCTGAGGGTTAGGTGGTAGAAAATGCTTAGTTGTTGTTTGGCAATAAGCCTGATTGTGGAGATTGTCCATCTACTGTATGTTTATTTTTGTAAATTTCTATTATAAAAAAAACCTGCTCAAGCTAAGGTAATAGAAAGCCGTGTGATTTTCACACCACTTATTTTTCGTTGGAAACTTTGAATTTCTGGCAAAACCGAGATTGCGAAAGAGAATAGAATTGGCTGGGAAATTATTGCATTCTTCTTCACAGAAAATACTTTGCAACCAGAAAAAAGTAAAATTGTCTGATTTAATTACAATGTAAATATTTATTGTTCAATAAAGTTCTAGTTTTCAATTAAAATAAAAATTTCTTCTTCTTTGTTTTTAACATCGATTTGTTTATTTATCATCGTCTGAACATCGCTAGGACAGGCAAGGGTTAATGCAAATATTAGAACCTGAAGGTAAGATCGGATATAATATAAGAGAAGACGCTCCCATCTTGCTAAGGAACAGAAGAAAGAGAGTGAAAATAAGAGAGAATAAAAGAAAATAGTGGCGGATAGAAGGAGTTTGAGAGGAGGGAACAAAATAAAGCCAAGCCAGTGTCGATGAAGTACGGAAAATAGAATAATGAAAAGCATGTGAAAATAATGTTACATCTATTCCTGGGTATTATAGTAAAATTAAAAAAAGCAACTTTTTTAATTGTAAATGAAGTTAGTTTTCGAAAGAAGGAAAGATTATCTAGCTCTAAAATATTAAAATATACATATTCACATTATGAAGTAAATAAATTAATTAAGCAAGATTTAATGGTTGACTGATATCTGCTGGATCGACGTTTTTTTCGTAGCCATGAAACAGGAGCTCCTGAAAACAAATCTAGATTTTTTTAAAACAAATTAGATGAAAAATTTTTGTCGGCTCAGGGTATCAAAGCCCTCCTTCTTAAAATCGAGTGCTTAACCACTGAGCTAAATGAATCTCTTTCTCTGCCACTAAGGGCCAAAGAAAACAGCATTAGATATAATCTATCCCCCAAAAAATATCACTTCGTGACATAAAAAAGTCCCGCCAAGTCGTTCCCCAAAAATATTTCAGTTCCCAAATTCATCCCTCCCTCCCTTCCCAAAAAATATATTAGTTATTTGTGACCTCCCCCAAAAAAATTATTGAAATCAATTTATGGCCCCGCCTTTTATTCATTCACCTAAGTGCAACAGTATACTTATTATTAGCCTCCCCTCTCTTTTTCTTCTAATGTCCTCTTTCTTTTGTTCCTAATTGCATGTTGGAATGTTTCCTTTACAAACTCAGAACTTAAGTCTTATTTCCTTGCTCCTTTCACCGACTTGGGCTCTTGGCGGAGTACCACTAACTGGGAATATTTTTTTTTTTTTTTTAATCTAATAGACAGTGCTATTTTTAAAGAATTAAAAAGAGATAATTTAACATAATGGTTCTTATGGAGAACAGGAAATGAGAAGTCTAGCCGACCGCGACCCAAGGATGCATTATCTGTATCTAAGTCGCAAAATATCTGCCACCAACGAAAATTGGACCATCAGAACAAGTCACGATTCCGGCTCATTTCCAAGGAACACATGTTTACATATGTCTACATTTATATATAATCTTAGAAAAAAACCAAGACATCAGTTCCTTTGGCTAAGAACGGACCTGCTTGGTGGTACTCCGCCAAGAGCCCAAGTCGGTGAAAGGAGCAAGGAAATAAGACTTAAGTTCTGAGTTTGTAAAGGAAACATTCCAACATGCAATTAGGAACAAAAGAAAGAGGACATTAGAAGAAAAAGAGAGGGGAGGCTAATAATAAGTATACTGTTGCACTTAGGTGAATGAATAAAAGGCGGGGCCATAAATTGATTTCAATAATTTTTTTGGGGGAGGTCACAAATAACTAATATATTTTTTGGGAAGGGAGGGAGGGATGAATTTGGGAACTGAAATATTTTTGGGGAACGACTTGGCGGGACTTTTTTATGTCACGAAGTGATATTTTTTGGGGGATCTTATAACTTTTTGTAGTGGCCCTGTATAGGTGTGGGGTGAATGATACATGTTGTTTCAATATAAAACTATTTAACATATTAAATAAAGACTTTAAAGGAACAAGTGTTGATAAATGAAACAGTTTGAATGTGAAGATAAATATATTAGTTTGATATTCATACCTAAGCACAGTATCCTTCTCCAAATTATTCTTTCACCTAAAAAGTAGATATGCAACTTTTGAATCATCTGGGAGAGTGATAATATACTAGACTAGCCGTTTGCCCGTGCTTTGCAACGGGACTAAATTTCAAATTTACTAAGGCATGGCCGTACTGCTGGACAGCAATGCCTTTTTGAACTTTTTATAATTTTTCTGGACAAAGCGATAATGGTTTTGGGGGGGTCAATTCTGAGACATTTTTCGCTATCTCTTACCGTTTTGGCTAAACAACTCCGGACAAACAAACAAACATAGGTAGGTAGGTAGGTAGGTAGTCCTTTTTTCTGTTTTATATATAGAGATACTGAATATCTATACACCAACTTTTTTCTGAGCTCTGAAAATGATCCTTTTCCCAATTAAGGGCCAAATGTACCTTTTAGGATAATAGAACAATAAATAAAAAACTCCTACCACTCACGAGAAAAAAATTTGCCATCGTTTGTGAAAATCGGTTTGGCTGTAGAGCGGTCAACGTGAAAGAAGAATCAGAAAATGATGAAAAAAAATGACGTTTTTAAAGTTTGGTTTTCTCCAACTTAACTCAAACGATTTTGATGGTTCTTTTTTCAAAGCTTGTCTTTATCGTGCCCCAATCTATATTTATTTATAGTCCGAGTTCCTTCATCACTTGTACTTTTTTTCCTACAACTACAAGAAAACTCACTTAGTGAGTTCGTTCTCACTGTGTTCGGTTAATTATATTTAAAAGAAGGTAAGATAACAAGCGAGACCCTCCCTCAAGTCGAAGAACGATTAGAGAGATAGTCCGGGTTATTCTAAAATTAATCCCGTTTCATAAATTAGCACTGTGTCACAGATTTTTACAAGGATGCTGTGTGGTGCCATTCATTTTATCCAGATGGGCCCCTCAACTGGTTCAAATAGTGGGTACACCCTGAACATATTTCCTTAATGTATGTCAGATATAATAATAAGG
This sequence comes from Bactericera cockerelli, assembly GCA_024516035.1. Lineage (NCBI taxonomy): Eukaryota > Metazoa > Arthropoda > Insecta > Hemiptera > Triozidae > Bactericera > Bactericera cockerelli. The sequence continues at coordinate 10,833,738 of CM044956.1, read as the reverse complement.
ACTTTTAAGTCCCATTATTCCAGTATGCCCAAGATGTATTATTATGTGGTAAAAATCCCAAATGGGAGGATAACTATGTATTTTTACAATTGATTTCTGTGAAAGAATACTGAGAACGAAGCTTATTGTGTTGAGTAATAAATGTATATATATATTTTTTTTAACTGTTAATTTTTTATTTTATATTATAAATGAAGTACAACACAACCCACAACAAAAAGGTTAATAGTACCTCATAAGCTCACTAAATTTAATGTAAATTATGTAAAACTAAAATAAGTAAAGAGTATTTTGTTTAAAAAAAAATCATTTGTCTCAGCTCGAACCCGCGGACCTCTAGCATCTCCACCAGTGCCGCCTTAACCACTGAGCTAACTGGACTGTTGATATACCCCCGTGGTGTTTGCAAAAGATAAAAGCTTCAATTTATTTTACTTTGTATAATAATATTTTTAGCGGCCAGTGAAAGAAATATTTACTAGAGAGAATTGGATAGGGAGGAAAAAGCCTTTCACTTCCTATGTACCTAACATTCCTAATTAGGAATAGGTATTAGGTAGTGTAGGGGCTTTTACAAATTTTTCTATGAAACTTCTACATTTCCCACTTAGAAAGGTCCCCAAATATTTATGACATTCATGTTACACATACATTATGTAACATTGGGTACTAGAATTTTTTTTTACATTTTTGAACCTAATATAACCAACATTTTAGAAGAAAAAAAAAGTCTTGTCTTTTTCACTCCTTGGGCATTACAGGTTTATTATAGCTATGTATGTATGAAATTATTTGTGGTCAAGCACAAGGCCTCTTCACAAATTTTGTGGGTAGTGCAGCATTACTAAGAGCCTCCTTTACTTTTCAAATTCTATTACATTAATTTATTTTAACTCTGGTAATGCCGTCACTGGTCGTTACTTATTCAGTAACTACTCATTTTTCCTCACGAGGTATGAGTGGACCCTAAACACCCAAGTAAAGTGCAGAAAAATTCCTGCCCAGCTGGGGATCGAATACAGGCCACCATGCGTGGTAAGCTTAGCGCGCTAACTCACTCAGCACCGGCGACTATTTATGGGTTAGTATACCTTTACATAATTTCACATCGGGACATGTGGATTGAAAGGTTTGTGAATGAATAGGTATATACATAATAAACTAGATTAAATATCTATACTCCAATGTTATTCTGAGCTCTGAAAATGATCCTTTTCCTAATTAACGACCAAATGGTAGATTTTGGGATAATGAAACCACAAAAAGGCACACCTACCACCCAGAAGAAGAAAAATGAGCCATCGTTCATGAAAATCGGTCCAGTAGTTTTGGCTGTAGAGCGGTCAACGTCAAGAAGAAGCAGAAAATTTTGAAAAAAAATGACGATTTTACAGTGTGTTTTTGACCAACTTAACTCAAACGATTTCGATGTTTCTTTTTTAAAAGCTTGTCTATTATCGTGCCCCAATCTGTATATGTAGTTCAATTTCCTCCATCACTTGTACTTTTTCTCCTACAACTACACGAAATGTGCTACTTATGCTGTCGCGTATAGTATACTCTTGGTAGCGCGCGAACTATTTCGATTGACTTGGCGGGTCGGAGCGCTACCGCGCTCCTTAATTCAGAAGACACTATCCCTAAACTTGGGCTATAGTGTCCTGTGATTGGTTGAAAACTCTGACTCAATGGCGGATTTACTTTAATCCTTTTTCAAAATGTGGCCTTTATTGGCTTCTATAACTTTAAATTATGCACACTATGTTGGGACACCCTGATAGAGAAGTATTGTGAAGATGTTAATATGAAGCATAATTTCTTCTTTTTTTTTTTTTTTTTTTTTTTTTTTTTTTTTTACATATATGTCTACACTGGAGATAAGGCTGCAAGTATTACTACCTACAGCCATAATCCCCAGCAATAACTGACAATTATACCGTATATAAAAAAAAAACACACACACAAAATACCAATACAAAAAAACAAAATTACTAAAGGAAGGATAGCATTAGCGAGCATCATGAGCATGGATCTTTAGCTCATTGAACAATGATATTGCGTGGACAATAGGTGACTTGAACATGTAAATTTCCCTCCTATTAGGCATTTGTAACTTCTTTGTCACTGTAGATCTTAGCCTGGGGTCCGGTTCTCTAAAACGTACCCTCTCATTAACATAAGCATGATTATTAGACCCTTTTAGTATATTTTGCAGGAATTTCAGCTGTACTTCTTTCCTCCTATCCTGAAGAGAACTAAGACCTAAGTGTTCTATGAGCAAGTTATATTCAATGTAGTTAGGATAAACTGGATAGAAGTTATTTTCTTTATTAAAAGCATGCCTTACAAATCTTGCCTGTATTTTTTCTAATGATTTGATCGCCACTTGAGTACGAGGAGACCAAAGTATGGAACCATACTCAAGTATTGATCTGACAAGAGATTGATAAAGAATAAGTAAGGCATCTAGATCTTGGATTGGCTTGGAAATTCTCATGATCATGCCTAGTCTTTGAAATGCTTTTTTTTCGATTTCCATTTGGTGTATTTTAAAGTCAAGGTTTTTTTGAAAATATACTCCCAAGTCTTTGTAGTGTTCAATGTATTCTAGTGGGGTGTTATTGAGGTTATAGTTATATAAAATAGAATTTTCTTTATTTGTATAATTCATTACATAACACTTCTTTGGATGGAAATTGAGGCCAACTGTAGAAAGCCAATTACTAATGGATGTTAGGTCTTTTTGTAATAGTTGGCAGTCTTCGTGGTTTTTGATAACCTTAAAGATTTTCAGGTCGTCTGCATAAAGAAGGACTTGGGAGTGTTCAACAAGCTCATGAAGGTCATCATACGTCAAGATGAAGAGTAGACTAGACAATTTACTCCCTTGGACTATGCCCGAGGTAGGGGTAATAGGAGAGGATTTATGGTTCAAGTACTTGACGTAAATTTTCCTGTCATTGAGGTATGATGTGAATAGTTTGACCAAGGAGTTAGAAAAGCCAATTTTTGACAGTTTTTTTAGAATGGCATCATGTGAAATTCTGTCAAAACATTTTTCAACATCGGTGTAGATTGCATGGACTTGACATTGTTTGGAAATGGCTCTGGCTGTAAAATCGCAGAATTCAACAAGATTGCCAATTGTTGACTTTTGATTAACAAATCCATGTTGTTGAGGGGAAATATTATCAAAAATAAATGATGATATTTTGTGATACAACACTCCCTCAAAGATTTTAGCAACAGCATTAAGGTTAGAGATGGGCCTGTGGTTGGCTATATCCTGTTCGCCATTTTTCTTTGGTACTGGAGTTACAATGGATTCTTTGAGAGCAGACGGAAACTCTTTATATTTGAGGGCAAGGTTAAAAATAATTGTGATGGGTATTTTAATATAGTCCAAGCATTGTGAGAAAATACTTGGCGGTATTCCATCTGGCCCGGTGGCTTGTTACTAGGCATTATAGCAATTTCTGCAGCCACATCCTCAACTGACACTTCCTCCAGGTGGAGGTGTTGGATGTATTGGGAGGTGTCTGGGTCATATAGCGAGGGGGTTTGATTATAGGCATTTTTAAAATGCTCGGCAAAGCTATCTACTATTTCTTGTGGTTCAGTAATATGTTTCTGCCCATATAATAAGGTACGTTTTGAGCCATTTGTTGTCATTTCTTTTTTCAAATTCCAAAAAGGTCGACTATTCCCTCTTTTTAGTTCATCAGTAATTAAATTAATGTGAGATTGGTGATCTTTTTTTATGTTTCTCTTTATTTGTTTACGAAGATTTATATATTCTTGCTGTTGTATGATTGATTTCTTTTTTATTTTCCTCAGTCTTTCTTTTCTTTTATAAATTTTTTGGGTGCATACACTCCACCATTTAGGGAATTTATTTTTTATGTGTTTAGACGGATATTGAGGGACAGATATTCTGAAGGCATTATTTAGTGCTGAGTAAAAATATGATAGTGCTTCGTTTACACTCATGGTATTAAGTAAGTTCCAATCAACTTCATTTAACTTTGATTTCAGAAGAATATAATTGGTTTTATTGAAGTTAAAATTATCACCATTAGAAGGGGCCATAAAGTCAGAGTTATTAATGCACCTCTCTAATGTAATGGTTAAAACCCAAGCTGGATGGTGAGAATCAATATTAACAAGACCATCAGTCTCCTCCACAGAAAAAGCAGGAGCTCTCTTTCTACTGAACCATTTTTGTGGAAGTTGCTAAGACATAGGTCCAGTATCCTATCATTGATATTATTAATAGTGTTTAGAGAGTCAAGGTTGAAGAAACTGACAATCTGGTTAAATTGTATCATGCGTGGCGAATACTGAGTGATTTCATCTTTAGTTTGAGTTATGTATTCGGGAATATTGAAGTCACCCAGTATAATTAAATTCTTATTGAGAAGTTCATCATGGTCACAAAGGGTTTGAGCAAATTCCTTGAGAGTATCGGCCTTTACAGGAGGGGGAAAGTAGCAGAGTATAAGATATACTTCCTGTCCAAAGATATTTAATTTCAAGTGGAAACTTTCAATGTCTCTGGTACATTGGTTCCATTTTATCAGAGGTGTTGCAATTAGAGGTCTAGATTTATTAATTGCCACTAGCAAGCCACCACCTCGAGATTTATCTGTTGAGATTGGGTCTCTATCCTGTCTAAAGACATCATATCGGCTGTCTATTATTTCACCTGAAGCTATATCAGAAGATAACCAAGTCTCTGTGACACAGATAATATCATATTCTTCACTCAGTACGTTCAAAAGGAAAGTGTTGGTTTTGGTTCTAAGACCACGTACGTTTTGATAGAATATTCTTACATGTTCGGATCCTCGTTTTGTATTACTATTTATTAAATGGGGTACAGGTGTAATGTGTGGTGTCTGCATGCATGGAACGTTAACATTACAATCATAATCAGCATGTGCAGATTGTCTCTCTGCTTGAGAGAGTGTGTCCTTATCTAGCAAAAACTTGGATGTGTGTTTGGTAGTTCAGAATGATACTGAAATGTACCACCCTTTATGTTCTTATCATGATAGTGTGTGGTTTCAGAATCAGTCACTAATCCTAGATGAGAAGGTGGAGAGTAAGCGTTCTGAAGGGGTGGAGGGTAGGGGTTGTAAAGCGGTGTGGGTGGATGGGGGGTTGGAGTGTGAGTGTTGTGAAGGAGTGTGGGTGGGTGAGGGGGTGGAGGGTGAGTGTTGTGAAGGAGTGTGGGTGGGTGAGGGGGTGGAGGGTAAGTGTTGTGAAGGGGTGTGGGTGGGTGAGGGGGTGGAGGGTGAGTGTTGTGAAGGGGTGTGGGTGGGTGAGGGGGTGGAGGGTGAGTGTTGTGAAGGGGTGTGGGTGGGTGAGGGGGTGGAGGGTGAGTGTTGTGAAGGAGTGTGGGTGGGTGAGGGGGTGGAGGGTGAGTGTTGTGAAGGGGTGAGGGTGGGTGAGGGGGTGGAGGGTAAGTGTTGTGAAGGGGTGTGGGTGGGTGAGGGGGTGGAGGGTGAGTGTTGTGAAGGGGTGAGGGTGGGTGAGGGGGTGGAGGGTAAGTGTTGTGAAGGGGTGTGGGTGGGTGAGGGAGTGGAGGGTGAGTGTTGTGAAGGGGTGAGGGTGGGTGAGGGGGTGGAGGGTAAGTGTTGTGAAGGGGTGTGGGTGGGTGAGGGAGTGGAGGGTGAGTGTTGTGAAGGAGTTGGGGGTCAAGGCCAGTCACCAATCCCAAATGAGGGGGTGGGGGATAATAGTGGTAGGGATAAGGAACTGCCTGGTGTGCATGTGGTGGGTGAGACTTGATCATAGATGTGGATGATGTTGGATGTAAAACATTATCCTCATAATGGACAGGGCGTTGTGGAGCAGGAACTGATTTTGTTGGGTGGAGGTGATTCATGTCATGGAGTGTAGGTGACACTAGGGGTACCAGCTGATGTGCAGGATATGAAAGAGTAGGGTGAGAGGGGAAATATGATTTATGACACTGAATATTGAGGGAACTGTGTCCTTGGTGTGTGGGTAGAGGGATAGGTGGTGATGTATATTGCGCCTGGGGACGCTTAGCTGAGTACCTGGAAGAGAGTACATTGTCTCGTCTAGCAGGACCCTTCTGATAGTTGTTCTTGAGAGCAAAATGAGATTTATTTTCTTTTCTATTTACTTTTGGTCTGTACATCCTACTCCTTGTATTTGAGAAGTTTGGCCTTGGTATATTTATTTGAGATTTATTGTTTATAACAAGGAGTTTAATTTTTTTACACAATTTTATCAGTCCATACCTATTGAGGTGTAGTTTGTCATAACAAAAATCTCCATGATTAAGAAAATATCCAATTTCCATACACTCAATATTTTTAAGTTTGCTAGCTAAATTTGTTACATTTTTGTTAAAAGTATTAATATATTTGTTAATTATTGACTTTTCTCCCCTGGGAGGTACTAAAATAAGAACTACTTTTTTATCTTTGTGTGTTTGACTAATTTTGACAATAGCATTTTCTACCTCTGTCCAGGTGGAATAGCACACATCATTAGTGCCTGCCATGACAAAGATTTTTTCACATTCAATTTTTTCATCTGATATTGAGTTTGCAATTTCTTGTAATGTTCCTCCAGGTTTGAAGTGGGTGAAAATTTTATAAGACCCAGGTAGTTCTTTTTCTAAATGGACCCTTAAGTTGCGAACATGACTATCACCATAGATGACTAAATTTCTTAGAGTTTGTGATGTTGTAGTTGAAAGTTTGCTTGTGGATGGTGTGGGCATTAAACCTGTTTTATTTTGATTTTTGGATGAATCAGTTTTTGAAAATTGATTTTTCTTATACTGCGTATCAAATATTTCTTTACTTTTCTTTAAGTCAGAATTATTTTTAATCATATTGGTATTTGTATTGGATTGAAATTGATTATTTTTTGATTTGAGTCCTTCTAAAATCCTAATGGTTTCTATCATGTCTTTAATAACTTTATCGTCTTCATTTGATTTATATTGAAGTTTACTTAGTTTAGTTTCATCATTTACATTTTTTATTTTCATTATATCTAACTCCTGATTATCTTTTTTGATTTGTTCGTTTAGATTATCAATTATTATTTGTTTATTAATAATTTCCTGAGCGAGAGAATGGATTTGAAATCTCATGTCTTTAACTACATCACGAGTTAGTGGAGTTTCACTTAAGATTCGAGAATTATTACTATTAGTTGTTATATTTAACATAACATTTGTCATATTTGCTGGTGTGTCCATAGTTAATACTGAGTGATTGTCTGGTAATAGGTTACTTTGATTAAATACTGGAGTGGAGATTATGGGCTCAGTACTCTCTTTTAAAATGTTTGTTGTATTCTTGCTATTGGAAATGTTACTGTCAACTGATTCATTGTGGTCAAGGTTATCATATGTCATAGTATCAATTCCATTAATATCCTTATTCTCTTTTGCTGTATTTGTATTCACAATACTTGTTATTGTCTTTGTACTTGCATCCGCAATATCATTTTTACTACAGTTTAATAGCACTGGTTTTAGAGAAATCGATTTTAAGGATACATTTGGTGAAATTAATTGATCGGATTCAGATGTCAACTTGTTTGTTTTCTTAGTTGGACCACTACTTGAATGATCATGCAATTTGTTGGATTTAGTAATTTTATTTTTGTCGTTGTTTACGTGTATGAAAGCTGTACAATTATCTACTGCACATTCCCATACTGTATGTTTCTGTTTGGTATTGGAGGTTGAAATATACTTGAAAATTTGATTTTCATATTTGAGAAGCTTTTTGCTTCTTGTCTCGGTGATTTTAAAATCATTCATCTTGTTGTTAGTTTTGTAATGTTAAATGCTCAGAAATATTGGGTGCGTATTTTGCTAATTGTGTGTACCTAAACAAGTACAGGGCAGATACTGATGGTACAGTTCTACATGTCAGGAAAATCTACCTAATAGTGGTCCTTCTTATTTATAAGAGTCATAACACTAAAGTGTCAGTAGGGAGTATTCAGATTAAATTACAATAAATATAAATAACTTAAAGCTTAAAAAGTAAGTATCAATGTCAATTAGAGGTTAAGTCCTTCCTATAGATATGTACATTCCTAATATTTTCCTAAATTCTTATCCAGTTAGTTTATGTTCTCACCTTATGTCAAGTTACACATAAAACATTGTACACAGTATACATAAAATTAGTAGACACAAAACAAAGAACAAAATAAAAATTAGCTATCTTTTTAAATCTTAACAAATTACACTAATACTATTTAAAAGGCTAAATCAGACAGCCTAGCTTAGTATTGTATAGGTAAATAATATTAAAAGCTAGTAAAATAAGTTTAAATTATTGGTAACTATTTCAATCTTGACTCTCCTGTGATAATTTATGATTTGAAATTCAAAATTTTCCCTCTGTTGTCATGATACTGCAAAAAAGTTCCGTTCACAAGTCTCAGGAACGCCTTGATGAGTGATTTCTTGGAGGAAGTAATAAATTCAGAACGAAAACAGATCACCACAGACGCCACAGATCTTGATGATTCAGAATGAGTTGCTAACTTCTCAATGTTTTATCTTCTTTGTTATCAGTGTAATCACAATTCAAGTGTTTGAAATTTAACGGAAATATTACTGATAAGTGATAACAGTTGTTCAGAATAAATTAATTTTTATTTTTATCCTTTTGTTTTTACTGTTATCTTCTATTATTTTTCTATTTTTCTTCTGTTCTTCTTTATAAATAGCGATTTTGTTTGAACCTGTGTGGTTAAAACTTAAGATGGCTTTTAATTTTGTAAAAATTCCACTACTATTTCTTATTAAAATTCTTTAATTTGTTAGTTAGGATGCTTTTTCTTGTTAAAATAGTTACTTCTGAGTTAAAAAACAGCCCTCAAGAAGTGTCAGTTGTTTATCTTGAGTTTAACTCTATTTCTTCTTCAAAATTATTTCCATGTGTGGGAAGACAAAGAATTGTCCTACTGTTGGTGAGTTTTTGATAATTTGCTATTAAAGGAGTGTTTAAATTACAATTCACTTATTTTCAGTCACAAAAAACACTTAATTTTATACGAAAAAACACAAATTTAAAACAGATAAACCACTTTTAAGTTATTAAACAATCAATAAATTGAAGACAGAAAAGAGTCAGTTGTCTTCCTCTTTGTTCATTTGTATTTGTATTCTTCTCGAATAAAGGAAAATAAATAAGAGACAAAGATACGTGCGCTAACAAAGATTCGCAGCTTCTTTTCAGTGTAGGAGTGTTTAATTTATTGCGAAGAACAGAACGGAATATATGCAAAACAGAGGAATACGGACTTAAATATACAGGATGTATCAGAATAATACACAGGATGTATACAGAATGTATAAGAATATACAGGATGTATCAGAATATGTTGGAATAGGTCTGGCTGGGGGACGCTAAACAAATGCGGTACTAGCTATGTCAGGACAAATGACAAGAACACAGATCGTTGGCGCCCTTGACAGGGTTGGTGTTAGGAGGGGCATCCAGCCGTAAATTTTGAAGTAGGAGTGAGAGAACCAAACCAAATAAACCATTCAAAATAGGTTGGCCAATGCCGACCCCAAGTAATTTTGAAAAAAGGCAAAGTCAAATAAGAAAGAAGAAAAAAATCCAATGTACCATTCAGTAAAAAATCCAATCGATCAGATGTAGAGTCAATAAGTTAGTGATTAAACCGTCTCTGGACGTCAATCAGTCAGTGAAAAGAATTTTTTAGTGCGCATAAATTGAAACAGTTTGCTGAAAAGATTGCCATCAGCAGAGCGGTGAAGATATTATGAGCGTGATTATTATTCAGAGGCATTTGAGCATGAAATGAAAGTGCAGCGTCAGCAGTTCTGTCACCAAGTGGGAAGGGAGGGAGTGGGTGGAGTAGGAGTGGAGAGGGGGTGGGGTAGGAGTGGAGAGGGGGTGTGGTAGGAGTGGAGAGGGGTTGGGGTTGGGGTAGGAGTGGAGAGGGGGTTGTGTAGGGGTTGAGAGGTGGGAGGAAAGTAAACAAGAACGTGGGAACTGTTTATTTGCTCGTATTTACGTTTTCAAGAAGTTTTGTAAGTGGAGGAGTAGTAGGGAGGAGGAGAAGTGTAAAATAGTGGAGTGATGAAGATAGTGTAGAGAAATAATGGGGGGGGGGGAGAGAGGATGTAGAGAGGAAGGTATGACAGAATTGAGGGGGAAGTGATGTTAGAGAAGAGAGAGGAAAGAGGAGAGAGGAGCGAGGAGAGAGGAGAGAGGAGCGAGGAGCGAGGAGAGAGGAGAGAGGAGAGAGGAGAGAGGAGAGAGGAGAGAGGAGAGAGGAGAGAGGAGAGAGGAGAGAGGAGAGAGGAGAGAGGAGAGAGGAGAGAGGATTTTTTTTTTTTTTTTTTTTTTGATTTTGATTTATTCTTTATTTAATACAATATAAATTTACATAGAATGACACCTCCTAAGATAATTCTACCTTATTGTGGAGGTGGGCTCCTCTCATTTGTTATTAATTAAATAAAATAGTATGTTAAAAGCAATGTAAGTAAAAGATATGATAAAATAGATTATAAGATTAACATGGTTTGACAAAAGATCATTAAAAAAAATATAAAAAAATAATAAAATAATAAAAATATTATAAATGAATAGACAAAATAAGTGAATTATAGGAAAAATAAATAAATAAATAAAACAGTAACAAGTCAATTATAAAATAAATGGTAAAATGAGAAAATAGAAGAAAAAAAAAAAAAAAAATATATTACCTAATATGACAAAATAAAAACAGGTGAGATTGTACATGTTGAATAATAATTATTCATAATTGATTGTTTAAATAAAAATTATTATTTTTCCTCTATAGTTGAATAAAATATATGTTTTTCCAAATTTGCCTCTTTTCATTCACTAACATATATAATATTAGTGGTATCCCTAACTAAACAAATTGAGAATTTAAAAATGGGCGCAGTAAAAACGGTAATACAATAAATTAATTAATTAGCGATAATACTTAGTCTTAGTTTTTTCTTCATTGTATTTACATTTTTCTCATTTATGAAATTCTGGCAATATTTATTAAGTAGGGTAGGTATTGAATATTCTAATCGTCGATCTCCGTACAGTTTGGTATTGACTTTTGTTCTAATGAATTGTTGCGATCTAAGTGAATAATCGTGTTCTGTCAGCTGTCGATATTTATTATTGAAAAAATTACTGCTTATGAGGATCATTTTCGAAAGCTGCTCGGGTGTTAGTAAGGGCAATTTATTAGTAAATAGAAACCTCTGTATCCTTTGTTGTGCTCTGTTCAGTGGTGTTAGTACATACTGAGGACTAAACGTGTACAAGGGCGCACCATATCTCAGCAAGGACTCGACTAGTGAAAAGTAAATTATTTTCTTCGTGCTGAACGGGAGGGCGTCAGCATTTGTTTTTTTGAATTTGTAGTCCACGATTCTAAGTTTCTTGCTCAAATTGTATACATGGTCTTTCATCTTAAATTCAGAATCGATAATCATGCCTAGATATTTTACCTTAGTATTGTAATCTGCCCGATGACACGAACATCCTCGCTCGTAGGTATTTCCTACCAAACAATCTCGGCTGTGACAATAGATCCTGTGAGATGAAGTGTCTATTCGTTTGCTGGCGAAACCCATTATCATCGTTTCGGTTTTCTTTTCGTTTAAATAAATGTGATTTGCGTAGAAGTATTTTTGCAGTTCGATAAAATCAGTTTGAGCATTATTTATAGCAACTATGGGGTCTTTATGGATTGAGATAATGCAAGAGTCGTCAGCAAACATTTTTAGCAAACATTTTCGTTTGACGTACTGTACATCATATGTGTAGATATTGAACCAGGTAGGGGAATTAATCCCCCCCTGAACTAGGCCCTGCAGTACATTTTCAGGCTCACTTTGGACTTCTCCTATTCGTGTTATTTGTTTTCTGTTGATAAAAAAGTTGCGGAGTAGCAGCGGATGGTTGATACCGGTGTCTTTTAGTTTTTTGCACAGCAGGGAGTGGTTTATTGTGTCAAAAGCGAGGCTCAGATCTAAATATACAATTACTACACAGTTTCTCTGGTCCAGGGCAGTGTTTATGAGATCAGAAGGAGAGAGGAGAGAGGAGAGAGGAGAGAGGAGAGAGGAGAGAGGAGAGAGAGAGGAGAGAGGAGAGAGGAGAGAGGAGAGAGGAGAGAGGAGAGAGGAGAGAGGAGAGAGGAGAGAGGAGAGAGGAGAGAGGAGAGAGGAGAGAGGAGAGAGGAGAGAGGAGAGAGGAGAGAGGAGAGAGGAGAGAGGAGAGAGGAGAGAGGAGAGAGGAGAGAGGAGAGAGGATGGGTTACAGCTAAGAGTCTATTTTATGCTAAACGAGAAAAATTCTAAGAGTTGTTGACAGCCATTCTTCAACCTTTTGAATACAAGGTACTGCGTCAAAAGATTCCACTTAAATTTTCTTTTGACAAGATAATGAGGACTTGGAATTTCCTAGAATGTTTTAGTTCAAGGTATATCATTTTCCACGTTATGCAAAATTCCTTTGTTTCGGTCACTGGACTAAGTCGTTGGCTATAATACAAGATGGTTCTGCAACTTGTTAGGCTATTATCAAGCTGCCGTAATTCATGAGTTTTCAGTAATTCATGATTTTTGCGGTTGACGTGAAATTCTTAGAATCCAATAATTCATTAGCGAATGAAACAAATTTCTAAGAATTATAGTTGCGGAAAACACAAACTTCAAACTCTTAGATTTCTAGAACTTCAAATTCCGGCTAACGTGAACAAATTCATATGATAATATGATTGTATAACTTTGGATCACTCGAATTATTACTATTATTGTGGTATTAATCTTTCAAAGAGAGAATCTTTAAACCGCAGCCTGAATTTCATGGAATAGAATTGTAAATAGAATTGTAAATAGAATGTAAAATTGACAAAATAGACAATTAATATCAGCGTAGGTTGAACAAAATATAATCCTTTAATTGAATAAACAATCTGCAGAGAGCCCACCTAAGTATTACTAAATTGAAACTGTTACCATCTTAAATTCTACTGAAAATGAACCTCGGAAAACATGAGATTGTAGAATCTAAACTGCGGCCAAATTAAGTTGTTCAGTAGCACAAACCACGGACAACGTAAATTCCCCTGCACATAAAAGTTGCCAGTTGCTACTTCCCTTATAACGAAAGCAGACCCCTCCCCTCTTTTCTTAACCAGCATTCTAAATCGCCCTGCAGACTTGGAAAGCTTGGAGTGTTAGCGAAAGCATTACCCACCACATTACAGCTCTTTTTTGCGAAGAAAGGAGCATACATATTGGACATTATTATGCTCTAACGTCAAGTTCAGGTAAAGCTGAGCTTCCCAAGGAGAAGCTATTAAACGAAAATTTTATAGAAATTATAAAATTTTACTACCACAACCTTTTTTTAGAGTTTTTTTTTTCGTTACCTCAACCTTTTTCTTGTTACCTCAACCTATTTCTCACAGCATTTTTTTTTTTTTTTTTTGAAGATGATATTGTTACTTTCTTTTACCTATTTCTCTATGCTATAGGTATCCTAGGGTCCGAAGCACCTCCTCGGCGAGTGGTTCCTAACGGGCCTGAGAAAGGACCGCATAGAAACGACCGGTCACAGCTAAGGTAGATTGTATTCTCCATAGTCATTATGCCATTCAGTTACACAAGGGTTCTTAGAACGTCAGGGGATAATGTTTCTATGTTCATATATTATGTTATGACAAAATTATGATTTGTACTTTTAAGTAGGTACTTCTATTGCCTAATACGAGTATCGACGAACGCTTTATTTTATTGTTACATATAGACATTTATTTTTTAGATATCGACACAGTTGGTCAAGTGGTAAACGCGCTAGTCTGATAATCCAGGTAGCGGAGGGATCCGTTGGTTCGAATCCCACCCAGTGCATGAATTTTTCCTCATTAATTTAAGTTTGTGACCACATAATAATAAGACTCTGAGGGTTAGGTAGTAGAAAATCCTTTGAGCATTAACCTCGCCAGCTGGTTACCTTCCAATAAAGAGTGTTATTATTATTATAGACTCTTTTATTTTTAAATATTGGTTCTCTCTAGTTCAAGAACACCAAGGAGAAAACAAAATGTAGCTCAATTTTATTTCTATACCATAATAATTGTAATGTTATACTTAATATCATTTATTTTTACCAATTTAGACTCAGTTTATACTGAAGATAGTAATCATTACACATCCACCAATAATAACCAACCACAGTTGAATCCAATAGATTGTGCTGGATAAAAACGAGATTTTTTTCGCTAATCTTTTTAAGAATGGCTGGAGTACTATAAACAGGGAGTAGACCAGCAGTCTGGCTGGGGAACTATAAACAGGGAGTAGACCAGCATTAGCTTGGTTCTGGGGGCCCACCCTATGATGATGATCTTTTTAAAGCTTCAACATTGACTTCTCTTGATATCACTCGAGTGAGGCCAATCAGACCCAAGTGAGAAATAAAACTAATATTATTTCAGAATTATTTTTTGATCGATAATTTCTGTGGATGTTCATGATGGTTGTTTAGTAGATAACGAGCACATAGGCATAATACTATTTATACAAAAATATATAAATACAATTATCACGGGCATGGTTCAAAGACACCAATATTTGAGAACCCCTTGCAAAGGCAACATTATGTATTCTACTGAAACCGTCATGATCATTTGTTCATTAGCTAATGGCAGACTTAAGTTTCATTTAAGAAAGTGATAGGGAGAGAGGATTTCAAGATCATTATATGTTTGCATATCTCTTCCCTGTAATACTGTCTGTGATATTGTTTGGAATATAAGGAGAAATGGCTCTATGAGAACCTCCCTTTTCTGCAATTTTCTCTGCTCATTACATAACTTATTTCATGATTGCTGTATCTGCTAATACAAGGTGGTCAAATAGTAGGTACCTACCTTTCCTTTGAAAAAAAAAATGAAAAAAAAACCATAATTATCTTTGTTATTATACCTACATTGATTTTATTGAAACATGATTTTCTGGTTTAAACTACAAGGCTTGGGTGATTTTATATGAATCCTACACAATTTCAGAGCGCTTGAAAAAAAAAAATAAAACAAAACAAACAAAAATCCACTTTTCGTACGTGGGCCATGGGGAAAATACTGTTGGATTTTTGAAAATAAAGTTTCCATTGTATTATTTGATTTATTTGTATCAACAACAAAGTGTTATTACAAAAACAATTGGCAATTACATATAGAACAGTTAAAAAGAAAATTTTATAATAAAGGATTTTATTCTCTTCTCTTTCCTACTTTTTTTTTCCATTGTATGTTATAAATATAGGTAGATATACAATATAAAAAGCTATATCTCTATATACAGGGTCTTTATAAAGTCTCACCCAGGCCTAGGTTTCTCGAAAACGACTCAGAATATCAAAAAACGCAAAAACCCGTATTCCTTTATATTTAGGGGGATTGATTTTCAGCCAATTTTTTTTTGCCTACACGGCCCCAGTCAGGCTAGGTATGGACCAACTTTAAAATCTTAAATAGAATGGTATGTCTTGTGTCATATTGTTTTAAAGATCTTATTGAGAGAAGTTCATTACAATAAATTTCAGTGTGCTACGACTTACCGTTCTCGAGATACAGGGTCGGACGTCCTGCGTAATATCCATATATTTTGACCTATAACTCGATAACCGTAAATTATGGAGAAATTTTTTCTTGTTAATAATAACTCCTTATGATGAGACTTTTCGAACAAGTTATAACTCGACATACTCTGTTGATGTTAGTTTCTGGTCGGTTTCGTCAGCCAGCCGGACGAACAGTCGAAAAAAATTTAACGAAAAAACAAATCAAATTTTAACTTGTTCGAAAGTTCTTGCTATAAGAAGTTATTATTATCAAGAAAAATTTTCTCCATAATTTACGGTTAATGAGTTAAAGGTCAAAGTATAGGGATATTACGCAGGACGTTCGACCCTGTATCTCGAGAACTGTAAGTCGTAGCACACTGAAATTTATTGAAATGAACTTCTCTCAATAAGACCTTTAAAACGATATGCCACAAGACATACCATTCTATTTAAGATTTTAAAGTTGGTCAATGCCCAGCCTGACTGGGGCCGTGTAGGCAAAAAAAATTTGGCTGAAAATCAATCCCCCTAAATATAAAGGAATACGGGTTTTTGCGTTTTTTGATATTATGAGTCGTTTTTGAGAAACCTAGGCCTGGGTGAGACTTTATGAAGACCCTGTATAAATGAGAAATATGGACGGGCTTTGTATCTTTGTGTGTCCGGAATTGTTTAGGCGAAACGGTAAGAGATAGCAAAAAATTGATGAGAGATGACCCCAAGTAATATTGCCGGAAAATACCAGGAAAATTATCGAAAGTCCGAAATTCCAAACTGTCCTTGAGTTATGACCTTCCTCAAGTATTTCCTTGAGGAAGGGTCCGATTTTAAGACAGTCTTTGTCCTGGAACTTGAAATCTATCGCGAGGACCTATATTTTTTATTATTTAATAACACATTAAACAAAATTAGCGTTCATTTAATTCATTTTAGGCCACATTCTGACGTGCCGTTCTGGAGATATAAGCCAGAATTTCGACCTTTTTTTCAGACTTTTCACGTTTTTTAGCAGATTCCAGCGCGGAACTTAAAATTTGTCGCGAGGACCTATATTTTTTATTATTTAATAACACATTAGACAAAACTAGCTTTCATTTAATTCATATTAGGCCACATTCTGACGTACCGTTCTCGAGATAGAAACCAGAATATTCGAAATTTCGACCATTTTTTTCAGACTTATCACGTTTTTTTACAGATTCCAGCACGGAACTTAAAAGTTATCGCGAGGACCTATATTTTTATTGTAAAAACTGTCTGAGAACATCACATGATTTTATTTGAGCCCTTTGTTGCCATATTTTGAAAAACCGTTCTCGAAATATGGGCAAGTTTGCTACATTATCAATATCCGCTATGATAGATTTGGCTCGGGATTTTGAAATTTACAGTGATGATGGTTGTGTGTGTGTGTTAAGTGTGTGTGTGTGTGTGTGTGTGTGGATGTGTATGTGTGTATGGGTTGTGGTGGTGTGGAGTGTGGATTGTGTGTGTGTGGGTGTGGTGTTGTTGATGTATGGGTGGTTTTAATGTGGTGTGATGGCTTGGCGAAGCGGGTGCAGCCCGCTAGTCTAATATAATTTATATAATTATAACTACAATAATCATTAAATAATTTTAATAATCTTATTTTCTGCATTAGACGAAAGAAAAGTTCTGCTGCTAAATCAAGCAACAATTCTCAAGAGGGACTATTTTTTCCATTTTCTATCTACATACCTACAGGGTGGTGAGTATAGGATTGTAGGGTAGGACCACCTCAGAAGCAGAAGCAGCTGACTCGTAAACTAGAGGTCGGTGGCTTGAGTTCCGAGCATGGATGATTTCAAAATAAGGTACACTAGACTAGAGACCGACCTCAGTAGCTTGATCGAAAAGGCAGTGGATTTGTAACCTGGAGGTCGATGGTTCAAGTCCCGGTTTCAGCGTAGAGTTAGTAAAGCGAGTTTGAGTAGTTGTGATATCACGAAAGTGATTGACACAAAACTTTTTAAAAACGTTAGACTAGAGTAATTATGGCACTTTTTGCAAACGTCTACACTGTCTTCTGCTGATTCAAAACAGACAGACAAACAGGCAAGAAGTATGAATGTCTAATGTCTATATTTATCTCTATTATGGAACATAGCAGAAACAATAACTGACGTGGCATCACGTCATACCTTTATACCTACCCATATAACTCCCATAATATTTTAATATTTGTAGATAGCTCAAGCTGCTCAAGGTTTAGGAAAAGCTTGTAAAACATCTACCACACTACTTCAGTTCTTTTTCCTCAAGGGTCAAACTACCGAGGTCGAATATATTTTTTTTTGGCATGGGTAGGCAAGGCCATTTCATACATCCATGAGCGATACAGATCGAATATATAGAGTTATCATATTTGTGTTAATCACTTTCGTGATATCACGACTATTCAAACTCGCTTTACTAAATCTACGCTGAAACCGGGACTTGAACCACCGACCTCCAGGTTACAAGTCCGCCTGAGCAAAGAGGAATCCTTACTGGCTTTTAATAGGCCACTGTAGCTTTAACTACCGTCTGAACAAATGGACATTGCTCAAGACCTAAAATGTAGTCTCTGTAAAGAGGCCTCAGAGACAGCAAAACACATTCTCTGTGAATGTGGAGTAGCCTCATACGCTCTACTGAAACACTTCTCAAGGCTGATTCTAACACCTAAAGAAGTTACCGAAATCAGTCCTAAAAGAATATTAAGCAAGCTATTAGCTTTGATCTCTTTTAGAGTTACAGGGGCATGTCACAAAAGATCTATTCAAGGTCGCAGTGACAAAGAGCTTTCGTAGCCGACAGCCCTACTTATACTTATACCAATACAATTCCGCCGCCTTATCGATCAAGCTACTGAAGTTGGTTTCGAATATTGTATACCACCCTGTATGCAAGCAGAGTTCAGAAAACACCTTCGCTTCCCAAAGCGCCAGGGAGGAACAATTAGCAATGATGAAATGGAACAGGCGGGCGCGGGGCGGGCGGGTGGAACACGAAAACGTCATAATTAGATGCAAAATAACAATCGTGTTTCAACCTGCTTTCCGCTGTACTTTTCTCCCTGCTGAAATAAATTAGCAGCATGGTGGAGAGCAAATTAAAAAACTCAAATCCCTGAATCCCCAGGCCCCCGAGTGGTGGACAGACATTCCTGTGGCAGGAACTCGAGGTTCAATTAGGAAATATCCCAGATTTTTTCCAGGTATTAATATATTTTTTGGCTAATAATTAATAAGCCAGCCTCCGTGGCTTAATGGTTGTGACTACTGCCCGTAGTCCAGAGCTCCTGAGTTCGACTCCCGGTTGGGGCAGACTTTTTTGGCTGAAATAGCAAATTAGGTGTAGCCGACCTCAGTACTCTCAGTAGCTTGATCGATAAGGCGGCTGACTTGTAACCTGGAGGTCGGTGGTTCAAGTCCTGGTTTGAGCGCGGATCTAGTAAAGCGAGTTTGAGTAGTTGTGATAAATCACGATTGTAATTAACACAAATAATACAGTTTTCTCCCCGAAGGGACCCGAAAACTGAGATTTTGGGTCAAGCAAAGCTCGACCCACCTTGAGAAGTACCCCCCTTCCCCTACCGTTTCGGACTTAATTTTCCTCGTACGTCATCATTATAGAGCCATTTTACCTTGTGAGAACTTCCAAATTCGAACTTCCCATGAGAACCTTTTGAAATTTCCCATGATAAGACAGGTAGTTCGGTTAGGTTAGGCCCGAGCTGGGGGTCCTTGCTTCAGTGAATTAAAATGCGGAGCTGGCAAGCATTTAAGTGGGTGGGTCGAGCTTTGCTTGACCCAAAATATCAGTTTTCGGGTCCCTTCGGGGAGAAAACTGTATTATTTTAGGTCAGAGCTGCAGCTCGACCCACCTTGAGATGTGTTTGTTATCTGCCAGCTCGTGGCCGGGAATACACTGTGATATAGTCGGAAGAGATTTTTAAATCAGGTTCCAGAACACAACGGAAAATAAAACAGACAAGTTGCAGAGGTATTGGTGCAAAACAGAGGCTATAGAAAATATTGTAAATTTCATTTACGAGAGTAAAATGAATATTTTGCATTATTAAGAATAACATTCTACAGCGAGAGGGTACAAATTACAAGTAGGAATGTGTGTACCGTGGGATAGGAGACCAGACCAATAATATCAAATAAATACATAGTTACATGAACTTGCACAATATTTGATGCACATGGAAGATAATGAACAACATTATTGACATTGCTCACAAGGAACAAGAAGTTACCCACCGCCTGTATAAATTACAGGGTAGGATTAAAGCTTAGAGGGGGTCCTCAGTCCCCAGAGGAGTCTTTTGAAACTCGATTTTGCGACAGTAATGCCTCATAAAAGTTGACGTGGATCGCCAATTTGCCCAAGGGGGATATTTGTCCTTGACAAGTCAAAGTTGACAGAAGAACGTAGGCTCCCGGAGGAAGCAATGATTCCTGCCTCCTTCAGAGCTGTCGTGCTCCAATTGGCAATCACTGCATTAGAAGCTGCCTAGACTTTGACCCTTGAAGATATGGGCAGGTCTGGAATAACCAGAAACTGCAACTTTGATTTTTTTTTTTTTTTTTTTTTCATATCTAAAAGGATATAAACCCACGAACGAAGGGGGGACAAGTATCCTTGTAGTGCGGCTTCTCTGAGGTCGTGGGCGAGGATGAGAAGAAGAAGAAGAGTGTGATTTTACAGCTTCAAGTAAGGTCTTGGGCTCAAACAATTAGTCTTCCGAAGGAGGAATATCCTTCAGAATCCGACGCGGGACCTAAATCGCTGGTACAAACAGGCTTCTCCGACTGGCAATCGTTTGGGATCTCTTTCCGCTAACGTACTGAAGAAGACCCTCGGAAGCAGAATCCTCCGAGGGCAGTTCTTTTATCCGGTCGTTCTTTGACGACTTCACAGAAGGATGTACAGCAACGATCTTGTTCGTGACGTCTGCGAGTGCAGGGCGTTGGAGAATTAGGCAGTGGGATATATCCCAAAAGCTCCGTTCATATTAGCTAGGAGATCCGCTCATGCACTTGGCTGGGCCTTCAGTTCCTAATTCGGCTGCAGACGAGCGAAGATACCATGTATCTAATGCTGTTCCAACTTGTAGAATTGAGATTCTGATATTTGCGGCCATTTATTTCGGCTTCAGGAGATGGGAGAGGAACATCCGGCTCACGTTCTTTTACGCAGGGGGTAACATCGAACGGAAGGTCTGGAGTCGCTATAACTTCCTCGTGCTCGCCCTACAGGGGAGGGGCTTCCGGAAGATAATAGTCACCCTCAGAATCCTAGGCTTCCGAAGGGTCAGACGCCGACAACTCATCGTTCTGGACGATCAGTTGAACATGAGTCGGCTGGAGCCTGGTGAAGAGAAAATTCATGGCTTGGAAGTCCTTTTGTACTTGGAAGCGTTTGTCAAGAGTTTTTTGTGTCCCAGAATCTTCCGGAGACTTTGTTGACAGGAACGATTATCTGGAGACTGGTATGGAAACATTTCCAACCAGGATTCTGTCCGCTGCTTCACGAGAAATGAGCTCCGATTTTAGAGGAGCTACAGCCTGAGCCATGATATCGTATGACTGCGATGATCCACGGATCTGCTTTTCCATATCCCTATAGTGGTATTCCTTCAAGACTGACGCACTTGGATCAAAAGCCCGAGCTATATCTAGCGTGGGGAGGGCGAATCGAAGCTTGTTAAGGACTGTTGCATCCACTTCAAAGCCTAAGTCGATCGAGTTGATCAGCGTCCAATCTCACCAGCCATCAGGTAGAAACTTTTTTTTTTTTTTTTTTTTTTTTACACATCCCTCAGTCGAGACAGGACGTCATTGTTAGATGGCAGGTCACAGAGAGCCCCCAAAGACTATCGAGCATTGGTAGTCAAGTGGGGATAATGCGCTAGTCTGGTAATCCAGGTGGCGTATGGATCCGTTGGTTCGAATCCCGCCCAGTGCATGAATTTTTTTTTTTCCTCATTAATTTGAGTTTGTGAGCACATAATGATAAGACTCCGAGGGTTAGGTGGTAGAAGATGCTTTGAGCATTAACCTCGCCTGGTGGATAACTTCCACTTAAGAGAATTATTATAAAGATGTTGCCGTAGACATCTCACAAGAATACTAGGCAAACAGTGAGTATTGGCTGTATTTTGACTCTTGAACGGCTTAAATTATTGAACAACGATGCAATATCCGAAGCAAGGCTCGACCAGAAAGGCTAAGGGGGTCAGGGAGACGCGCCCAAGCGAAAGGCAGACGAAGAACCACTTCACGCCTGAAATCCTGAGCAACGGCTCGACTGGTTCCAAAGATATAGGTACCAGGAGACAGCCGAGGGGTCTAGAGAGACACACCTAAGCCAAGGAGGGAAAGAGTCCAGCCCACAGATCAAATATTTTAGCAACGGCTCGAATGATACCAGGGGTCTAACCACCAAGAGAAGGGTAAGGGGTCTAAGGAGACGCACCCAAACCAAGTAAGGACCGAGTCCAGCCCAGGGCTCAAAATTTTGAGCAACGACTCGACTGTTACCAATGGCCTAGGCACCAGGAGACAGTCAAGGGGTCTAAGGAAGCACCCAAGCCAAGGAGGTACGGAGTCCAGCACACGGTTCAAAATTTTGAGCAACTGCGCAACTTCTACCGATGGCATAGGTACAAGGAGACAGGCAAGGGGTCTGAGAGACGCACCCACCAAGAGGGAGGACAAGGTCAACTCCACGGCTCAAATCTTGAGCAATGGCTCGACTGGTACCAAAAGCATAGGTACCAGGAGACAGGCTGAGGGTCTGAGAGACGCACCCGCCAAGAGGGAGGACAAGGTCAACTCCACGGCTCAAATCTTGAGCAATGGCTCGACTGGTACCAAAAGCATAGGTACCAGGAGACAGGCCGAGGGTCTGAGAGACGCACCCGCCAAGAGGGAGGACAAGGTCAACTCCACGGCTCAAATCTTGAGCAATGGCTCGACTGGTACCAAAAGCATAGGTACCAGGAGACAGGCTGAGGGTCTGAGAGGCGCACCCGCCAAGAGGGAGGACAAGGTCAACTCCACGGCTCAAATCTTGAGCAATGGCTCGACTGGTACCAAAAGCATAGGTACCAGGAGACAGGCCGAGGGTCTGAGAGACGCACCCGCCAAGAGGGAGGACAAGGTCAACTCCACGGCTCAAATCTTGAGCAATGGCTCGACTGGTACCAAAAGCATAGGTACCAGGAGACAGGCCGAGGGTCTGAGAGACGCACCCGCCAAGAGGGAGGACAAGGTCAACTCCACGGCTCAAATCTTGAGCAATGGCTCGACTGGTACCAAAAGCATAGGTACCAGGAGACAGGCCGAGGGTCTGAGAGACGCACCCGCCAAGAGGGAGGACAAGGTCAATTCCACGGCTCAAATCTTGAGCAATGGCTTGACTGGTACCAAAAGCATAGGTACCAGGAGACAGGCCGGGGGTCTGGGGAGACGCACCCGCCTAAGACGGAGGACAAAGTCAACTCCAAGGCTCAAAATCTTGAGTAACGGCTCGACTTGTACCGAGGCACAAGGAAATCAAAGCTCATGAGCCCAAAATGCAAAATAAGGAAAAGAACTTCTGTAGCGCTGGAATATAACACACGGCGCGAAGACAGACTGGAACTTATCAAAATGCCACTTGAAAATATATGGACACGGCTCGGAAACGGGCCGTGAATTGATTAACTTTCACCATATAAAGACAAAATAGATTGCACACTAAATTGTTGTTACTAGGTCAAAAATCAAAAGAGATCAATTGCATGCGAAAGCCACACAGAGACCGCAAGAAAAAAGTTCAAAGGCCGTCAGGCGCAATGAATTAAACTGAGTTGCTCACCGGTCAACTGCACAAGGCAGAAGATGGAGACTCTCCCCGGTGAAGCATTTAGGCAATCGCATGCGAAAGCCACTCAGAGACCACAAGAAAGTTCAAAGGCCCGTCAGGCGCAATGAATTAAACTGAGCTGCCCACCGGTCAACTGCACAAGGCAGAAGATGGAGACTCTCCCCGGTGAAGCATTTAGGCAATCGCATGCGAAAGCCACTCAGAGACCACAAGAGAGTTCAAAGGCCCGTCAGGCGCAATGAATTAACCTGAGCTGCTCACCGGTCAACTGCACAAAACAGAAGATGGAGACTCTCCCCGGTGAAGCATTTAGGCAATCGCATGCGAAAGCCACTCAGAGACCACAAGAAAGTTCAAAGGCCCGTCAGGCGCAATGAATTAAACTGAGCTGCTCACCGGTCAACTGCACAAAGCAGAAGATGGAGACTCTCCCCGGTGAAGCATTTAGGCAATCGCATGCGAAAGCCACTCAGAGACCACAAGAAAGTTCAAAGGCCCGTCAGGCGCAATGAATTAAACTGAGCTGCCCACCGGTCAACTGCACAAGGCAGAAGATGGAGACTCTCCCCGGTGAAGCATTTAGGCAATCGCATGCGAAAGCCACTCATAGACCACAAGAGAGTTCAAAGGCCCGTCAGGCGCAATGAATTAACCTGAGCTGCTCACCGGTCAACTGCACAAAACAGAAGATGGAGACTCTCCCCGGTGAAGCATTTAGGCAATCGCATGCGAAAGCCACTCAGAGACCACAAGAAAGTTCAAAGGCCCGTCAGGCGCAATGAATTAAACTGAGCTGCTCACCGGTCAACTGCACAAAGCAGAAGATGGAGACTCTCCCCGGTGAAGCATTTAGGCAATCGCATGCGAAAGCCACTCAGAGACCACAAGAAAGTTCAAAGGCCCGTCAGTCGCAATGAATTAAACTGAGCTGCTCACCGGTCAACTGCACCAAGCAGAAGATGGAGACTCTCCCCGGTGAAGCATTTAGGCAATCGCATGCGAAAGCCACTCAGAGACCACAAGAAAGTTCAAAGGCCCGTCAGGCGCAATGAATTAAACTGAGCTGCTCACGGGTCAACTGCACAAAGCAGAAGATGGAGACTCTCCCCGGTGAAGCATTTAGGCAATCGCATGCGAAAGCCACTCAGAGACCACAAGAAACATCAAAGGCCCGTCAGGCGCAATGAATCAAACTGAGCTGCTCACCGGTCAACTGCACAAAGCAGAAAATGGAGACTTTCCCCGGTGAAGCATTTAGGCAATCGCATGCGAAAGCTACTCAGAGGCCGTAAGAGAATGTTCAAAGGCCCGTCAGGCGCAATGAATTAAACACAGCTGCCACCGGTCAACTGCACAAGGCAGAAGATGCAGACTCTCCTCGGTGAAGCATTTAGGCAGTCGCTTGCGAAAGCCACTCACAGGCCGTAAGAGAAAGTTCAAAGGCCCGTCAGGCGCAATGAATTAAACTGAGCTGTCCACCGGTCAACTGCACAAGGCAGAAGATGGAGACTCTCCCCGGTGAAGCATTTAGGCAATCGCATGCGAAAGCCACTCAGAGGCCGTGAGAGAAAGTTCAAAGGCCCGTCAGGCGCAATGAATTAAACTGAGCTGCCCACCGGTCAACTGCACAAGGCAGAAGATGGAGACTCTCCCCGGTGAAGCATTTAGGCAATCGCATGCGAAAGCCACTCAGAGGCCGTGAGAGAAAGTTCAAAGGCCCGTCAGGCGCAATGAATTAAACTGAGCTGCCCACCGGTCAACTGCACAAGGCAGAAGATGGAGACTCTCCCCGGTGAAGCATTTAGGCAATCGCATGCGAAAGCCACTCAGAGGCCGTAAGAGTAAGTTCAAAGGCCCGTCAGGCGCAATGAATTAAAAAGAGCTGCTTAATGAAAAGAGAGAACTTACCTTTAAAGATTGACGACGTGCGGCACATAGAAAAAATAATTGAAAATTTTGCCCGATACCAAAAGCTAGAGTACTTTTAAAAGTATCGAGGTCCGAACGGTACGAGAGTTGAGAATACACTGAAGCAAGGACCCCCAGCTCGGGCCTAACCTAACCGAACTACCTGTCTTATCATGGGAAATTTCAAAAGGTTCTCATGGGAAGTTCGAATTTGGAAGTTCTCACAAGGTAAAATGGCTCTATAATGATGACGTACGAGGAAAATTAAGTCCGAAACGGTAGGGGAAGGGGGGGGGTACTTCTCAAGGTGGGTCGAGCTGCAGCTCTGACCTAAAATATGATAATTTTAAAGGCCTTTTTGGTCGGATCTAGAATAAATTCTCATTACATAATATTCTCTCTGTAGTGTTTTTGCCTTCTATCTTGAAAAGGGAAAGAAACCTTTTTGACGTCCGGTGCCTAGGATAGATTTCCTGTACATTTCATCCACTATTAAGTTTAAACTTATTATAATTATTATTATTATAGTATGCTTTAATAGGTAAAACAAAAATATATACAGTAAAATACAATGAAATTATAGAGAAAAAATAAATAGATTGAACAAAGAAACAAAAACAAAAAAGAGAATGAAGCTAATGTCCTACCTAAAGGGCGGATTAATTGCCTGGGGCAATCTCTTCCACCCAACCCTTAAGGATTTGTCTTCTCATGAGTACAAGGATTTTTAGTCTAATCTACAATACAATATCTCATTACTTGACATTCTCCTCTCTGCAGTGTTTTGCCTTCTATCTGGCATAAGGCTTTCTTCTGTGCCTTTTCATTCTGAATTGGAATAATTAGTTTTTGGAAGAATATAATTAAAATGTAAATTGTCTTGTCTCTTTGTGTTCTGCGTTATTCATTTGAAGTTTTGTTCTTTCTCTCTCTGTTTCTAGTATCTTTCTCTTTTTTCTCTCTTTCTTTCCCTGTCTCTCTATCAAGTATAAATTATTTTCCCTTTTGACTCTCCTTTCTTTTCTTTTTTCTTGGATTTTTGTCATTCAGTTGTCCATCTCTTTTTCTTCAAGATCACCAAACTTAAGCAACGTCCAGCGAGGTAAAGACTTCGTGATGCTGCCATTCCGACCCAACCTACGTTGTGTGAGGTTAATGTGGGTAGAAGGTTTGTGAGTTTCCTGCGAATGGAGTGTAAAACCCCCGTCGTGATATGACCATGTAGAGACAAATTGAGATCGATTATTTAAAACTGACTTGTTCTGAATCGAGTTTTGTTTGGTGATTACTATAAGTCTATGCATTGTAATGGAAAACATTGGCGTATAAGCCAATTTTGGTACAGTTGTAGGGAAAGGTCTAGATTTTCATACACCCTATATTTATTTTACCCATTGTTTTTGAAA
Organism: Bactericera cockerelli; assembly: GCA_024516035.1. Taxonomy (NCBI): domain Eukaryota; kingdom Metazoa; phylum Arthropoda; class Insecta; order Hemiptera; family Triozidae; genus Bactericera; species Bactericera cockerelli. The sequence goes on along the minus strand of CM044956.1, from coordinate 10,806,884 downwards.
GAGGAACGTACATTATTGAAGAGAAAATAGTGTATCTGGTATAAAAAGGTATAAATTGAAAACTTTTTGACTTAGACAGACAAAGGAGAAGATAAGCGAGAGAATTAAGAAGAGAAAATGCTCTAGATTGTAGAAGTTTTGTTTTTTGTTTTGACAAACTTATATGTGTTAATTATACCTATTAAGTATCTTAGAGAAGTCACAAATAATTTTTTTATACTCAAGGTAAAAAATAAATAAGGAAAACAAAAGACACATCATTTTACAAGTTAAACAATACCGTGCACGCTTTGAACTGCATAGCCATTACATTATAACGAAGGGGGTTCTACCCAGCATTTCCTGGACAAACAACCCAGCTAATCTAATTAACCTCACCAGCATTGAGTGGGGCCGGGAATAGTCAACAGAACGTGGATTGTCATGATGATCATGGATGGATTCGAATCCAGAACGGTCACCAATCCGTGGCCTCACGCTGGATGTTGCTTAACATCAGTGATCGGATGAGATGAGAACTGGTGTATTGAACGTGTGAACTCCGATGGCTTCTATTTGCTTTTTGACCAGATAAAAGAGCGCGACAAGAGCTTACACCAGCAGGATGTACCTCGAGTTGATACTTAAATATAAAACTTCACAAAAAGGTACCATATAAGACTGAAAGGTCACACAGCGACGAAAGCTGTTTCAGAATTTCACAACTATGCGATGACTGCAAAACTTGTGAACTTCTTAGCTTGGAGCAATTGCTGGAAGAGAAGTATGGGAAAGTTCACTTGAGAATCTCTTAAAGTTCGTTAATTTTTCAGCAGCTCGACGTCTCGGGTCGTTTGCTATCAAAAGAAAAGAGTGCAGACATTTTACTGTTTATTTTATTTCAGAGAATGTCAGACATATACTTTTTCTATTCTATTTTTTGTAGGGTTAGTCCACGAAATCAGATTCATATCTTTTTTTACGTTTAGGGTTGTTTTCTGATAAATAATTAGGTAGGTAAGATATATTTAGGGCCGAACGAGGCATAAAACAGGATTAGGGTTAAAATAAACTCAGTGTATAGTGCGCTATCATTGGTTGAATCTCTGACTTGAGGGCATGTCTGGCTTATCTTCACTTTAATTCTGTATCATAATGTGGCCCTCAGAGCAAAGTTATGAGACAGGATTAAAGTTAAGATAAGCCAGACACGCCCTCAAGTCGGAGTTTCAACCCTGGTCACTATTGTCTATTAGGGATAGTCTGGCTTTATTCCTATTTAACACGTTCGTTACCAAGCCAATTTTTTCAAGTTTTACGTAGGGACCAGGCGGTAAAGTCGCTGTTGCATCCTGGGTACCAAAATGATTTTTTTTGCATATTTGGCATCGTATTTGTACAAGAATCGATCCTATATCTGGTTTAATACTAACAACCTACCTCAAAAAGGCCATATATAGATGTCCGGTCCCTCGTTAAAATTTTGATAACGGCCACATGTGTGTTTCGGTCCCAAAGAAAAACACAAAAACATCCACATATGGCCGTTCGGTAACGAACGTGTTAATAATTCGGGCCTTACTTATTTCTAGAGAGTCTCGTATAGCATGTATAACATACATAATTATATGTAAGTCTACCAGACCGTACTACAATCCAATACTTATCAGACACCAATCCATATCGATTTGGAAATGCCAGATACTTCCACAATATAAACTATACCTCGTATGATAATGTACCCTCGTATTGATGATTATGCTGTGTTATAGCAACCTGACATTAGGCAGCATGCTGTGTTATTAGGCAGCATGGTTTGTATTTAAATAAACTGTAATATATAATTATAATTATATTTCTGCATTTTTATTGATTTTCAAAAATCCAACTTCCTTGTCATCTTCGAGCCTCTGCTTCACCCGAAATAGGGTTCCGAAAATACTATAGCAATGTATTTGGAATATCGGGGAAAAAATATTTTCACTGATTTGGTTCCGTTCGGAATTCGAATCCGCCTAACCTTCAATTTAGAAGTGGAGGCTGACAATTTTTTCTGCTATATACCTTTGCCTAAAAGTTGTATTTTTTTTATTATTCATGATTATACAGTTTTTCATGCATGGCTGCTATAAAAATGTGAAGTAGGCTGTTATAAAATTTAATGTTCCTATAGTCCCCTATATCTAAGTAAACCAAGTGTTACAATGTCAAGTGGGTAATATAATGTCTAGAACCTTTCCTTCAGGGGGAAACAAAAAGAGAGTGATGTATATTTTATTCTTCAAAACTAGCTAAAAAGCCATTTAAGTTCTTTTTTTACCTTCAAAATGAAAGAGTGCTAAAGACTGGGTAGAAAAAGACCTCAAATCAGAGAACAAACAATGTCGGTCATTTTTACTGTGGATAAAAGTCAACCCTTCGACCTTTGGGTGCTCACTTGCTCAGACAATTGCGGTAAATATAGCTAGGATGGAATAAGAAATTATTGAATCAGGGCCAAATTCTCAAACAGGATTAGATTTAATTCAAGTGGACACTTTTTGGTTTTTGGTTGAAACTCCGACTTTGGGGCGTGTCTCGCTTAGCGGAACTTAAATCCTGTTTCATAATGTGGCCCAAGTCCCTAGCTGGTGGTGTAGAGTTCTTTGAAGAAACGATGTACGGCCATGCCTTATTGTGTAGAGCAGGGTTAGAAAAAATAAAAAGAGGGCCATGCCTCGGGTGCAGCCGTCTACAGCCTTTAATATGCCAATGTATGATTGGATCCATTGTGCGTGGATTGATGTAAACAAAAATAAACAAAATTTCAGCTAAATCCGACTTGTGGTTCTCGAGTTATACTACTTTAAACACACACACAAACGAATCATTTCATGGTATAAGATGGATCCCTTGTACAGTGATGAAGCTTACACCCTGTACCAGCGTATAGTAAATGGATCCATTGTACAGTGATGGAGCTTACACCCTGTACCAGCGTATAGTAAATGGATCCATTGTACAGTGATGAAGTGAGCAACATAATAAAAACTTTACTCCTCCAGAATTTATAGCATGTGTTTTAAGTTGTTCTAAAAGACACTAAAAATTTCCAACAAAGTCAGCGAAGCATGTATCGGGATCCTGAAGAAAGTAAAAAGAACCGAGGTACTTTCTTTTATTTATTTGGCGATAAAACTGCAAATAAAGTCACCTTTGGACTTGGAACAAGTTGATGGTCGGAAGGGGCCATTTATTATGCCAGTAGTTAGTATCTCCTTGGCTTACCCCGGGCTCAGTACTAAAGAGAGTTGGTATCCTTAACTACCCTCGTAACTCAGTCCGTATGTATATGTATGTTCGTAAAAGGTGAAATTTACGCTCGAATAGTTCATGGCAAAGGCAGTAAAGTGAGGCCTTTGGGTTGTAACGAGACTCCGTGGTAGCATACATGTTTATGCAATTGTTATGTATGTGTGTTGCAATGTTATGTACTTGTTATGTATGTGTGTTGCAATGTTATGTACTTGTTATGTATGTGTGTTGCAATGTTATGTACTTGTTACGTATGTGTCTTGCAATGTTATGTATGTGTGTTGCAATGTTATGTACTTGTTATGTATGTGTGTTGCAACTTGTTATGTATGTGTGTTGCAAGGTTATGTACTTGTTATGTATGTGTGTTGCAATGTCATGTACTTGTTATGTATGTGTATTGCAATGTTATGTACTTGTTATGTATGTGTGTTGCAATGTTATATGTACTTGTTATGTATATGTGGTGCAATGTTATGTACTTGTTATGTATATGTGTTGCAATGTTATGTACTTGTTATGTATGTGTCTTGCAATGTTATGTATGTGTGTTGCAATGTTATGTACTTGTTATGTATGTGTGTTGCAACTGTTGCAATGTTATGTACTTGTTAAGTATGTGTGTTGCAATGTTATGTACCTACTTGCTATGTATGTCCTCATTTTGACATTTTTGTCAAAATGAGGACATTTTTTCTTGTTTTAATTGTATTCATAGTATACCCCACAAGTGATTTTATAGATGTCTTAAATTTTACTTCTAATCTATGATTTTCATATCAAACACCTCGGCCGAGGTGTGAAGAACGCCTATACAAAGAAAGAGACAGCCCGGCAGAGTGTAAGGTTACGGAAAACATAGTTCCCATGCATTTCATGTACTTTCAGCCAGCGAAAAGTGCAACATGAATTTCAAAAATTGCAATTTTTATTGCGGAAATGGACTCTACGCTGCAAAATAAATTGATTTGACTTTTTGTTTGACTTCCTAGGCCAACGGGAACCCTATTTTCGAGACCCCCAAACAATCGTGAAAGACATGAAAAGATTCATAATTTTGTTTTTTTTTTTTTTTCTGTTTTTTTTTCATACGGATCCTTTGAGACCCGACTTTGTGTCTTTAACTTGGCACTGAAGATTAGTATAGTATAGTATAGTATATTTATTGTTTATTAGACATTAAAAATGTATAAAACATAGTCACCCTATCTAACTTATGACTAAGAAAAAAAAATAAAAAATAATAATAATAATAAAAAATATAATAAAAAAAAAGAAAAAGAGAAAAAAAAAAAAAAAAAAAAAAAAAAAAAAAAAAAAAAATGGGCGGAATGTATTTTTGTGGTATATATTTTAATTCTCATTTCTATATATTATATTATAGAGATGACTGTGGTGCGTGAGTGTGATTTAAGTAAGTGTTATATGTGGAGGTGTGGGTGTGTGTACAATGTACAGGGTGCGGCGCGGCAATGTCCCATCCTGAACCTTGATTAAGTGAGGTGTCTAAAGTGATCAAGATATAATGGAGATGAGCCCGGACCAAAAAAAAATTCTAAATTGTAAGCGGGCGGCCCATTTGGGGGGCCTCGGGTTTTGGGAGCCCAAATCGGGAATTGAAGGATAATACTAATCTTAAGTGGTATCAAATGAAAGATCTTGATGAGCAGATACCAAATTTATTGATTTTATTACTTCATCCGGTCCACTGGGTGGCACCTGGTGGCCTTTTCATTTTCTTTGGCGGGTAGGTACCTTCGAATCCTTAGCTTAGTGGTCAGATTTTGGCCACTATGTATTTTTCGAGATGACCTCGCTCTCTCTCTGCAAAATTTTAATGTTTAAGTTTCCAAGTATTAGTTAGTTCATTTTCTGTCCTAATCTTAAGAAGACAACTTTGTCTATTGGTAGCGTGCCCGACCTGCCACCCAGTTAGCACGGGTTCGGATCCTGGCGGGGACGAAAGTTTTAGCTTTATTTTTTTCAATTTGGTCTTAACGTTGTTCTGTTTTTCCGCTCTTTATATTTCATGTTGATGACTACCCTCACGAGGAAAATTGTAGTAGTTGTAGAATCCGGCAATGACCTGTGGCGGCATTACGAGATTGATTTTGGACAATCATGGTTGGATGGAGATAAAATATGATGAATTAGCTCTCATAATGTCGATGCTAGTCACTGAAAGTTGCGACAAAGTAGTGACCTTGGCCAAGTGGGTAGCATACTAGGCTTGCACGCACGATGACTTGGGTTCGATCCCCATGAGGCCAGTTTTTTTTTATCTGTCCATTATGTCCGGGGTACACTCATACCTCGTGAGGTATTGATAAGGGACGTCACCAACGAGTTCTCTCCCGACCCAAATTTTGGTCAGGTAGGTACCACGAGCTCTCTCCCGCTCATGGTTTTATCAACACCGAATTGTCTCCCGTCGCTTGCATTTTTACCTGAGTTTATACCTACATAGTTTAGGCCTTGCATAAATTTTATAATAAAACACCTAATAGGCATCATTGATATAGACCTAAGGCTAAGGTATGGTATTCTATGTATTTACTTAACCCTACTATAAACCCGAGGCATTGCCTTCTATGTATTATCCCTAACCCTACTATATTCCTGAGGCATGGCCTTCTATGTATCTTACTTAACTCTACTATACACTTAAGGCATTGCCTTTCATTAGTTAGAGATTTTAAATATTTCCTTATACAAAGCCGATTCTTATATAAAAATGATAATTTTATAGTTTTCATTTTCTTAAATACCTAATGTAAAAAGCATGGTCTTATTTCCGGGAGAGATACTCGTGGTGACCCCTGCAACAAACCGGAGAGAATTCGGGTAAGAATGGGTCAACGGGAGAGAACTCATTACCTCACCTTGATAAGGTGATAACAAATTAATATCTTTGACATTTGGAAATCCAGGTGTTTTAGTGTCCCTCCTAAGATAACCCTAAACATGTAGAGTATAGAATCAAAAGGTCTTGATAGGCTGATCGCAAATTTATATATTATTTACTCACTTTGGGGACTCAGGGGGCCGAATCGGGGATGCAAATATATATTGACCTTAGAAAAATTAAATACCTACTGCTAAAACTATATCTTTAAAAAAATTGGAATATAAGACAACTTGGTACATTCACATTTTCCCAGCTTTTGTACTTTTGTTATTTATAAAGTTTCAGTTGTGTATGAACCTATATTTTTGAACAAAAAGAACTGATATCCCCCCAAAACACCACTTCGTGGTTAAAAAAGAAGAACGCCCCACTCAATAGAATGATTATAATTAGCTAAAAATAAATGATATCAAATTGAGAACACCTTTACCCCCTCTCTTTCTATTTCTCTGCACTCCTCTCTGAATTTATTTCTCTTATGTTTATCTTTCTTTATCATTTCGAGGGGTCATCCCAAACTTGATTTCTCTTTAAATTTACTTGTCGAACGGCAATAAAAAATGGCGGTCGCGGTGTAATTTTCTCGATTCAAATCAAATTAGTTCAGAAAAATCATACTTCGACCGCCATTTTTTATTGCGGTCGAAGTATGATTTTTCCCCTCGAAATTCCCCTCGAAAGGATAAAGAAAGATAAACATAAGAGAAATAAATTCAGAGAGGAGTGCAGAGAAATAGAAAGAGAGGGGGTAAAGGTGTTCTCAATTTGATATCATTTATTTTTAGCTAATTATAATCATTCTATTGAGTGGGGCGTTCTTCTTTTTTAACCACGAAGTGGTGTTTTGGGGGGATCTAGTTCACTATTAAATTTGTAATGTTTCTTCTGTATTCATAAGACATAGGACTAGGTACGTATACAAATGTAGGTAGAGCGCACGAATAGCTCAGTGGTTAAACACTCGCTTGCCATGCGGAAGGTCCCGGGTTCGAACCCCCGCGCCGACTAAAATTTGTATTCAAAATTTGGTTACAGTTGTTTGTAAGGGATACCTTCCGGTGCGCTCGTGTTGACCCAGCACCTAAATGGGAAGCATTGTGTCACTTCTCGCCCATCAGAGGGGAGGCATACTACGGGATGGGCAGGCTACAACACAGACCACAAGCGTCTACAGTAGCTCCTGTTTCATGGCTACGAAACAAAAAAGGCTGTGAAATACTCATCTTTAAAAAAAAAAAAAAAAAAAAAAAAAAAAAAATTATATAAATACAAACACCTTTGAAATTACTAATTTACTTATTTCTGAAAATGTCCAAGCTTGATGTATTGAAGCAAACATACGAGTATGTATTGAAGCAAATGTACATAATTTAATTATTATTATTATTTTTTTTTTTCGATACAAGATTATTTTTTTTTCTCAATATAACAACTTTCAAATATCAACATTCCCGCCCCATCTTCACATTCAACACCCCGCACTTTCTTCCTCATCCCCCTCATTCTTGTTGACACAGAATTTAAATGACTATAAGTTTTTATAAATAAATTAACTAATATGACACTGAATACATGATCTAGCGTCATGTCATTTCCTATGACACAGTGGGCTAGACATAACACTTATTTTTTTATTAACTAAAACAGCAAATTGACGAAAATGTATTATATTTTTACATACATTATCTGATTTTATTTCATCTACTTCGTTGATTGTTATGTTTTGTAAAAAAAAGTAATTTATGAAAGGAAAAAAAAATGTTTTTTTTTTTTTTCTTTTAAGCGCTTTAACCTTGTCGACAGACAGGTCGATGATTTTACATGGTATTACTTTACACTATCTTGCCTATTTATTACAAGAAAATAAATAAACAGGAAATAGAGTAGATTAGAAGAGAACTTACTTGGAGTAGCGGCCGCATTCCTGCACTATCTCGACCCCGCCCCCACTCGTCACCCGAGGGTAGTTGCAGCGGCGGAAAGACCCGAAGTAGGCGTCCACACGGTCCATGAGCCGCCCCTGGGGACACAAGAGCAACCGGTTGTTAGATTTATAAGGGTTGGGTGGAAGAAATTGCCATAGGCAATAACCCCGCCCTTTAGTTAGGACATGTGTATATATCTTGTTAATTTTTTTTTGTTTTATTTATTAATATTGTCAATTTTATATTTAATTTTGAATACAGAAGAGCAACCGGTTGTTAGATTTATTGGTATTTAAAACTTGGTGTACATGTAGGTATAATACACAGAGGTTGAGTAACAAAGAGCAACGGTTGTTAGATTTACTTGGTGTTTAAAACTTGGTGTACTGTAAGGTAAAATACATAGAGGGTTGAATAACAGAAGAGCAACCGGTTGTTAGATTTATGGTGTTTAAAACTTGGTGTACTGTAAGGTAAAATACATAGAGGGTTGAATAACAGAAGAGCAACCGGTTGTTAGATTTATTGGTATTTAAAACTTGGTGTACTGTAAGGTAAAATACATAGAGGGTTGAATAACAGAAGAACAACCGGTTGTTAAATTTATTGGTGTTTAAAACTTTGTGTACTGTAAGGTAAAATACATACAGGGTTGAATAACAGAAGAGCAATCGGTTGCTAGATTTATTGGTGTTTATAACTTGGTGTACAATAAGGTTAGAAAACATGCATAGATAATGGTTGGATTACAGAAGAAACGGTTGTTAGATTAATATTGGTATTTATAACTTGGCTGGTTAAGGTGATCGTAGGAAAGCTGGGTTAGGAAAAATGTATATAGGGTTATACCTAGATGTATGTAGTAAGGTTAAGAAATATAAGTATAGGTTTGAATTAGAATATATTAGGCATCTAATCTTTGTCCAATGAATGCAAATCCAGATTTTCTTATAACTTGAAATTGTCAATACCTATCTGTGTGCAATTACAATGCATAGAAATCCCTCGGTCAGACGAGTGAAAATAGTGAATGAAAGAGGAGTGAGAGAGAAATAAAATGAGAGAGATAAAGAAAAACAAGATGAATCTGTTTAAATAAGATATGGCTTTCTCGGACATTTTGTTTTCAGAATTAAAGTTTTTGCAATAGCAAATCCAGCAGCAAGCAGCATACCACCAAAGTCAAAGAAAGCGCTTTCCTCGTTTTAAATTTCAGCAGGCGGGGAAAATTTTCATCCGAGGGAACGCTGAAACTTTTGCTATGCACTTTCTCTGAGACGTTTTTTCCTATCTTCGAAATTACTTGGAGTTTGGGAAAGGGAGGAGTTGGGAGCGAGAAGAGTGAAGCGCAGAATGCATACCACAAGAAACCCCATGGCTTATAATTATTAGTTGTGCAACTTTTAAAATTTCTTCTTCTTCTAAGGCTTAGCCGTTCAGTATATCTGCGATTAGCATAGCTAGTTTCAATGCATTTAATAGATATTTAGTTTTATTTTATATGGATATAGGAGTTCTTGAACTATTTTAATTAAAACTTTAATAGCACAATATGAAGCTTATCTAGGTATTAATTGAAAACCTATTTAAATTTATTTAAATAATTAAAAAAAAATTTTAAATTAAATTAGTAAAACTAAAATAATTCTATATATTATTTATTTTTAACAGTAAGTAATTTAAATTTAATAGCCTCTTTACTAATGTCAGACAGAACTATTATTAGCAATAATGTCTTTACTTTGAGTTTACGTTTGATTTCATCAGGAAAATTAATTAGACAATTGAATTAATTTCCAATAATTGATTAAGAAGGCAGAAATTAAAGTCTAGACTCTAGACGAATAACAAAGTAGCTCATAACAAGAATTCTGAAGATTGGAATGAAGGACTGGCAATAATTTCGAAAACTTTTTGAGCGTAAAGAAACAGAAGAGAAGGAGCGACATTGGAATGTTTAGAATGTCGATTTTTTTTCCCTTTCTTTTTTCTTATTTCTTTAAAAACTTGAAAAAGATACAAGATCGTAAAATGTCGTCCCGAATCTAGGACAAACTGGAGATAAATGAGGGATGAATTGAAATTATAGTTTTTTATGTATGTAGTTGACGTTGTTTAAAACCTCAGTGATGTAATATGAACTGGTGTATTCAACGTGTCATCAGGTACGAGAAAAATTGAAGCTAAGAAACTTTGGTTAGATAATTTCGAGACAAAGACACATAATTATTATGAAACATCTTCTAAGCAAAACATATGCTCACCCATATGGATAGATAAATGATACAAGAAGTGAAACAGGAAAAAGTCTCCTGGAAAGAAGAAAAAGAACACGCACACACACAAATCAACGACCTCCAGGTTTAAGATTGTTTTAGGTCCTTAGTCAATAGACTTGGTTTCTATCAATATAATTCATATTTTCTGACGTTCGGAGGTCTTAAAAAAAGTTGGATGCTTTAAAAAAAAAAAAAAAAAAAATGAAAGATAAAAAACCAAAAGGAGTAACAGGAAAAGAGGAAAGAACTGGAGAGGAAATATAGGAAGAATCAAAATAAGAAGGAGAAAAAAAATGGAAAAAGCAATCAACAAGAATAGAAAAAGAAGAAGAGTAAAAGGCGGAAAAAGAAGATGAAAGAGATAGATGATGAATTAAGAAGAAGAAGAAAAAGCGGAAGGTAAAAAGAAAAACGGGGGACAAAGAGAGAAAAAACAGAAACAGAAGTTTTCGATAATTTCATCAAACAAAGTTGGGCTGTTGGGAACTTTCCTGTGGAATCTCTTTTATTATTTGTTCCTTGTTCAGAGGGAACGAAAGCTATCAGCCTTTGATGTGCTGATAGCAACCTGCCAGCAAAATTGCTCAAACTTATATGATTTTTCTACATGAAAATGATGTTATAGGTTAGGTGCTCGTATACGGTTCCTATGTTTAACTTCTGTAACTCTAGCAAAGAGGAAAACTTTATTCTTGTTTTTGAATAAACTGGGTGATTCAAAATGTTTCAAATCTATACTTTAACGAAAGCAGGGTGTACTTACTTTATTTATTATAATATTGGTATGGTTTATTTATTTACGGTAAGAATCCTTTTACAAAGTCACAAGTACATAAAACAAACTTGAAAAATTACAATGTAAAAATTAACAAAAATATCACAGATAAAATTAAGTATAAAAACATAAGACTAGCATAAATCATTAGTTGCCATGTTCATTGCACGCATCATGCGATTAATCGGAGTGTGATCAGAGTATTAGGTACCTCTAAGTAGAATATGAAAAATAGATTTAGAAAATTAAAAATTTTACTAACAGAAAAAGTTCATACAGCCATTCTCAGGCACAGGGAAGTGTTCATTTTACTACTGCTAACTGAAAAAAAACTTATTTTCGCTCTCCTGTAAAATTTCAAAAATGTACTTTATGTATAAGACCTGTTTGACTGCTGGAGTAAAGGGACTTTTCAGTCTTACCTCAGCAGTATAAACAAGGTACCTATATTCTATTCTATATTCTATTATGCTTCTTTGTGTTCTCACAGGCGATATCATGACCTCATTATAATACTTGGTTTAAAAATGCTTTAAGCATTGTAAGTATGTACTACCTAAGTATGTTTATTATTTCTTCTTCTTTCATAATTATGTCTTTCCTATTTAAAAATAAAAATGTGTATTTTCCCAAACCTATTTGGGTGGGGACATGCAACTTCCTCCTCATGGTTGTGGTTAGTTTGTACCGGCACTTCTACTTTTATATTTTACGGCTATTTTTACCAGAACTTAACCTTTTGCACTCTGCAACAATATTTTCAACGACCTCAGATAAGGTCGATGGCATATCTCACATGACAACAATAAAACCAGCTGTCCAGCTGTAACTCGTAAGGTTAGAAAGTCCAAACCCCCATAAGGTTGTCATGGTTTTTGGAATGATGTTTATCGTCTAAAAATTAATGTTTTGTATACCAGGGTGAAGTTGGCCATTGATTTATAGATAACATATCTGTGAAGTTAGCCAAATTATTCATTTTTCAAAAAGTGAATCCAAAAAAGCGGGAGAAATCATTAAACACAAAAAGCAGTATTGTCATCTCAGACATTACATCGACCTTAGGTGCGGTTGTACTCTTGTCAAGTGAGACATGACATCAACCTTATCTGAGGTCGAACTTTTTTTTTCGACGAGTTGTAGGAGATTTCTTGTTTGTCATCTCACACATGCTTTCGAGTGCAAAAGGTTAAGTAATCAATTTAGAAAATTAACCTATCCTACCTACCAGCCTCCGTGGCGTAAACCAGCCTCCGTGGCGTAATGGTTGTGACTACTGCCCGTAGTCCAGAGTTCCCGAGTTCAACTCCCGGCTGGGGCAGACTTTTCGAAGAAAATTCTGTTCCATCCAAACACGTGAGGCTGGCATTTCCGGCCCTACCCAGGCTGGGTGAGGTTAATGTGGGTAGCTGGTACGATTCCCAGCGAATGGAGGGTAAAACCCCCGTCCTAATCCAGGACGTTAAATCAAATAGAATCGTTGGCGTTAGGAAGGGCATCCAGCCATAAAAAACGTGCTCCATCCTACCAACCTCAACCATGAGGTTGAACAATGCCGACCCCAAAAGCAACATAAGCTAATATGGGATAAAGGCAAGGGAGATATATAACCTATCCTACCTTTGAAAAAGAAAATTTGAAACGCTGAAATGTTTCTCGTCAAACCCTGTACAGGAAACGTCTTGGAAGTAATGATGTGTGAGGCATAATGTGAACTTTCGACTTTATCTCTCTTCCAACTTTAACTTTTGAGTTTTGGTAAACTTTGAAATGAAGGAAGACTGACACAGCACAAATACATGATACAGAACGTCTGTCGCACAACTAGAAGATATTGATCTCCCGACAACATGTACCTCACGGGAAATATTTGTACAGTGGCGCCCATAAGTTTTATATGTTTATTTTGTTATGTTTGTCTCAATTTCATGTTACGTTTACGACTGGTTTTCAAAGTAATTTGATATAATATTTAAAGATAGATTTATGTACAAAAAATAGCTTTTTACTCGTCTCTAAACAAAAAAATATTCTGGACGTCTTCAATAAATAAGAATTCCAAGAGTCTTTCGCTGATCTTCTGTTGACCCAGCACCTATATCCAAAGTATTTTTTCCATCAAAAGGAGACATACCCCTAGCACAGATTAGCCCGATTGCCCAGGTGCAAAACAAACCACAATCGTTTGAAGAATGTTATATTACATTTAGTTTTTTATATAACAAAATACGCGTGGGCGTGTACCCTTTTCCAACTAAGCAGCATCAGTTTGTTCCTTGCTATCAAAACCTATAAAGCGTTGTTAGAAAAAGGGTTACGAAAACTCCCAATATAAAAATAGATTAAATTTAAATTAAATAGCCCTAGGTCTTCCTTTTACCAAGTACAATCTCTTTTTCTCTCTCTTTCTCTATATCTCTCTCTCTCTTCCTCTGCCCCCACCCTCTCACTTCCCACTCAATTAAACTACTCTTCCACCTTCCTCGACCTCCTCTCTTTCTTATCTTCCTCTCTCTCTTTCTCTCTCTGACCCCTTCCTCTCTCTCTCCTCTCTTTCTTATCTTCCTCTCTCTCCCTCCTTAATATACCTACTCCTTCAAATATTATGTCCTACTCCACTTATTCCCCCCTCTCCCCTCCCATTTCCTCCTCCTCCCTGGCTCCCTCATAAAATACACAAGCGTATAGCAGGTAGCATAAACAAAACAGGTGCGTATACGTTGTATCCAGTGCACCTGTAATAATAAAATCAGAACAAACAAAAACAAACAACAATGCTTCTGGAAAAATACAAATCTCTAAACATCAATTGAAATTTGAAATTAACGGTATATGGTACGAACATACGAATGAACAAGTTTTTTGTTTGTTTGTTTTTTTTTTTTTTTTTTTTTTTGCTGGGTATGCTGTTTGAGTTATAGTGCAAAGTTTTCTCAACAATACTTGCGAGTAGAAACATGTATTACGTGGCTAGTACAAAATACTAGCTCCGTTCCACTACTTCGCTGTCGCTGAAAGTCAAAGAAATCTTTGACTTCCAGCTTCTTAGCCTCCTCGGACTGAGAACCTTTTTATGAATTTTATTCTGTGGATAAAGTCCGGACGTACACATTTGTGAACTTTGATACAGAAGGGTTGGGTGGAAGAGATTGCCATAGGTAATAACCCCGCCCTAGGACATATGAATATATTTTGTTTATTTTTTTCCTCTTTATATTAATTTTGGGAATTTTGTATTTTAATTTATACCATTATTTTTGTTTGTATATAATATGTTCTTCTAATAAAGTATTTCATAATAATAATAATAATAATCGTTTGATCATTATTTGGGATTATCAGTACTTCGATACACAAATGACAACATTCTTGTAAAATGGGTGGTGTGCACAAGGAGTAAAAAAATCAAGATCTGAGTAATGATAAACACTCTAAACTAAATTTACTACTACAATAACTATCAATAACAGTAGTATAACTTATCTTCCTGAGTAAATAACAACAACAAATAAATCAGATATTATTATTATTATTGTTTTGACATCACTAGAGCTTATGAGTCCGAATTCATACGCTTATCTCTCGTGGAGAGTACACCCGATTTTGATGAAGTTTTGCATGTATATTATGAGTATTAGTGTTTTACTTAGGGTATTTGAAATTATTCTTTAATGAAATATGATTTAGCTCTGATATTTAAGAAAATCCGAAATTTTGGACAAAAAAGTACAATAAAAAGTTCTACGACTTACAGAATTTTTGTAGAATCTAGAAAGTAAAGAGAACGGAGAACTCATGTACTAAATCCGTTCAGTAGTTTTGGAGAATCACTTGTATTTGGTATAAAATATCAAAATTGCCACGTGTATATAATGTGAACCAATCACGAGGGAGTATTGTTTCCATAATAGACAGTGTATTTCTTTGATAAATTGAAATGAAAGGGCTGCTACTAAATATCGGGAACGCATAATTAGAGTATAATTAATGTGGGAAGCTTCATGTGTTTCATGGCAAGCCACACTGCACATTAGTTTATTATAAGTCCCAGCAAATCAATAACCAATGACCTAATGAAAGTTCACATCTACATTACAGAAGAGGGATTGAAGGAGGAAGAGAGGAAGAGAGTGGAAAGAAGAGTAGGTGAGGCAAGACAGTTTTATATTTATTTAAGAGAGGAAGATTTTTATGAGAAAATATAAGGGACGTCTAAAATTCATTTGACCTATCTGGTTTTTTCCCCTATCTCCTCAAAAAAGAAACTCTCTCTCTCTCCTCTCTCTGTCTCACATCTTTTTTCTTAAAAGGGAATTTCAAAAATAATGAAAAATCTTTCATGGAAATAGTAAAAGTAACAACTAATCTTATTCTTACCAAAATAAATTTGGTGCAAAGAGCACATCCACAAGAATTTTCATGGAAATTTTCCAGATAAGTTGTGCGTCGATTACACCAGTTCCGTAAAACCGCTGAAGGTAAACAACGTCCAGCGAATTTTGGAAATGGTGGATGATCTCTGAAATTGAAATCTTTCTAATTCTGGCAGCTAGGCTGGGTTAGGTTAATGTGGGTGATTGATTTGTGAGTTTCTTGAACTAGATGTTAGAGACGACGAAAAGCAATTTTTTATTGTTATTGTGATATAATATCTAAAACAGAAATAGAATTACATTATTGTTTTGTACATGTTGTTGAATGTCCGGACAACTTTAGTTGGCTCCTCCTGAAGCACATCATAATTTTGTTGTTGTTGTTGTAGCCAGCTTGGCCACAGCTGGAGGGGGGACTGATGGTCTCCAGCCAACTTTATTTCAAAGTTGGCTCGTCCTGAACCACATATTTCTATGTTCGTTTAACCATCATGAGGACTTGGACTTTTCTTTATGAGCCATTAAACCCTTAGGAAACTGCAAGCTAGCCTAGCTTGTAAGGATTGGCTAGTCTATATTCTGTTTATAGTTATCTAGCAAGATTAGGGAATCATCCCTTCTACATTCTATCTCTAATACAACAGCCATACCAACTATTGTACATACTCGTACCTAATTATAAGTGGCTGTTGTTGTATTTGGACTGTCAGCAGGTACCATTACACCAACAGTTTATAGACTGGATTATTACCTTCTTCTTTGTCTGCTTGTGTTTCTCAGCTTCTCTAACCAAATACTGCTGTTCAAATACAACTTTAAACAAGCTCAGTTAATAGTCCTGCAGTATATTTTCATTAAAATAATGTTCATATTAGTATAAACAGTATTTTGGAGGTATCTACGAATAATACAAATACAATATTAAGTACACGAAGAAGCGTATATAGGTACATAAATAGTCCTGCAGTATATTTTCATTAAAACCATGTACATATTAGTATAAGCAGTATTTTGTAGGTAATCTACGAATATTTTTTTTAAAGATGTACATTGTAAAGTTCAATACCTATGTACGAGTATGTACATTGTACATAATAACTATACATTTAATTTAATTTATTCTTTACTGACGGGTCAAGCCCAATGTACATTGATTACATTAGAACAATATAAAATTAATACAAATAAGAAAACAATATAAGAAATTTTAAGAAGACAAGTAAAATATCACAGTTAAAACGTATACATAACACATTATACATATATCATAACGGATACATGAGAGATAAATAAATTATAAATATATTTAAAATATATACCTACAATATTTATATGCGGCTGTCTACCTTTGGTAGATTTCTAATACACAGCAAAAGTACATCAATCATAATAAGTCATTTATACCGCAAAATAAGAATTTCCATGTGTGTTTCTAATAATAATACTCTTTTGTGGAAGGTAACTACCAGGTGAGGTTAAAGCTCAAAGCATATTCTACCACCTAACCCTTATATCCTTATTAAAATGTGGTCACAAATTCAAATTCATGAGGAAAAATCCATGCACTGGGTGGGATTCGCACCAACAGATCCCTCCGCTACCTGGATTACCAGACTACCTCGTTAACCACCTGACTACCAGTGCACGTTCAATTTTCTAATGTGCTTAACTTCCCTGTGATGACAGCTAAGAAAACTGTTTCCTTTTGTTTTAACCACATAAGTAAATTTCCTGACACCTCCGGTAATCTGTATAATTAATGGGACCGCGGAGAGCAAGGTAATGAAAAGCCGCATGAGGATGATAGGGGAGATAAATTAATATAAAACTTGGTTTATTGCCTACTAAACTAACTTATTTACAGCTCAAAGTTACGTGCGGTTAGGAAAAGTCCTGGAAGATAATCTACTTTAATGCTTGCATAAAAGCCTAAGTAAAAAGTTATAGTGCGAGTCAAATGAGGTGAGAAAATTTCACGTTCGACTTTCATCTTCTCGATGCTGAGGGAAATATTTTTGCTGTGCTCAGGCAAATTATATTTTTTTAAATTGTTGAAATTCTAGTAGTCTTTTTCTTTGGTTTTAACGTCGCTTTCAACTGGATGGTCATTTGGTCATATCACGATACTCGTAATCTTTTCCAATATCTTTTCACTGCATTTTGGGGACAAAAAACGATCAATCGTAAAGCTAATTTGAGTTAATGGTTAATGGGTTCTCTTTCTCATATTCCAAACTCAAGCAAACGACCAGCCGCCGCGCGCCGTGGCGTAATTGTTGTGACTACTGCCCGTAGTCCAGAGATCCTAGACTTTTCGGCAGACCTTTTGAGGTATTTTTTTGGACAAAAATTCTGTTCCCTCCAAACACGTGAGGCTGGTATTTCCCGGCCTATACCCACGCTGGGTGAGGTTAATGTGGGTAGCAGGTACGATTTCCAGCAAATGGAGGGTAAAATCCCGTCCTGATTACTTCAAATCAGTACGTACATCTGAATACAATATCACAATAGATCTAAATACGTATCGGTGTGATAATTGGTGCTTTTCTTGTGGACTTCCAACCAGTCTATTATGTATAATAAAAACTCAACCATGATTTTCGAAAGTGTCACTGGGCGATGGGGAGGAACTCGTCGAATCCCGGACAAGATCTTGATCATTCAATTAAGCAAGTTCATTTTTATCAGCTATTTCTCTGAGTGGGGGACTATCAATAGGGAGTAGACCAGCAGTCTGGCTGGGGGACTATAAACAGGGAGTAGACCAGCATTGGCTTGATTCTGGGGCCCTTGTCAATCATTAGCCTCCTTGTAAAGCCAGTGGTACAAGTGCTGAGTCATTGATCTACTGTCTGGCTACCATCGTTCACGATGACGCCACCCTATGATGATTTCTCTGAGTTTCCAGTCCTGTTCAATCAGGAAGTACCTGAACGCATACCTCATGTACCTGCTCTATTGAAAATGTTAAAGTGGGATTATCAGCTCAACCTCATCGCTACTAGAACAAACAGTTGAACTGTAAATTCCTAGGATTAGCGGCGGAGGTGTTATCACTCATAAAAAAATCCTCATCCCTTGTCCACAGCGCTCGTCCCTCATCCAGCCGTACTTGGAAGAAATGTTGTGGGATTAAACAAAGTTTATTTATAGGTAGTGTATGAAAATGAACTCTAGGGGGAGAGGAGGGAGAGTGAAAGAGGAAGATGTAGAGCCAGAGAGAAGGGATAGTGGAGGAGGAGATAAGTTGGAGGTGAAGGAATAGTAGAGGGAATGGGTAACAAGGAGGGAGGGACAGAAATTTGGAGGTGAAGAGATAGGGAAGAAAGACCAAAAATGGAGAGGAAGCACTATTAGGCAAGGAGAAAGGAGGAGAAAGAGGGAGAGAGAGCTGTAAGTGGTGTGAGAGTGTTAACGAGAACTTTTGGAGTATGCTGGCTTAAAAGTTTCACACTTTGATGATAAATCATATCATTGTGGAGAGAGAAATAGAGGAGAGACACAGGCAGAGAGATTAAGAGAAAGAGTGAAGAACAGAGACAGAGTTAAAGAGAGGGAGAAAGAGAAAGATAGAGAGGGAGGTGTGGTGGGATTGTGAAAGATCATAGAGAATTATGGGGAGGAGAGATGAGGGAAGCAACCATAGAGATGGAAATTATTGGGGGAATATCAACAAGAGAAAGAGGTGGGAGAAGAATGTCAATTATTATTTCATAAAAAATAAACTTTTGTACAAGCAGAGCGGAGATAAAGTTGGCACGGGGATTTACATATCTCTCTACTTTCTGCATACAGAGGAGCTCTGGACAGGTATTGATCAAATATGTGTGTGTATATAATTTGTATTACCTCGGAGGATAAAAATGCACATAGGAACTCAAAATCCTTCCTCCATTCACTGAGATATGCAGTGAAAAAATCTGCATTGGTTGAGAACAAAGTGAGTGGGAAGCCAGAGTCGACGTGGATGGCAGTGATGGTTGAACACACGTTGAATTCGGTATTTGACCACATAATAATAATTTGTCTTACTGCTGGAACAATGAGAATCTTTAGTCCTTCTAGTCGGACATTATAGAAAAGACAGTATTATTATTATTATTCTCCTTCTGTCACTGAAGTTAAGGAACTTCCAGAGAGGTTAGGACTTCGATGGCTGGCTATTTAAATTCGAACCCTCGTGAGGCTCTTACCTGGCCCAACTGGTCGTTACTCATACAAGTGACTACTCATTTTTCCTTACGAAGTATGAGTGGACCCCGAACATCCAAGTGCAGATCAGAAAAATTCCTGCCCCGCTGGGTATCGAACCCATGTCACCATGCGTGCAATATCTAGCGCGCTAACTCGCTCTGCCACGGTGACTACTTAATTAATTACTTAAACCTAAA
Organism: Bactericera cockerelli; assembly: GCA_024516035.1. NCBI lineage: Eukaryota > Metazoa > Arthropoda > Insecta > Hemiptera > Triozidae > Bactericera > Bactericera cockerelli. Next base: position 10,786,960 of record CM044956.1, on the reverse strand, counting down.
TTAACGAATGGCTAGTTAAGCACATTCATAGATTGTCAAGATATTTAGGCGCTAGTTTGATAATGGGTGTTTCGGATCCCACCCAATGCTTGAATATTTCCGGATTTATTTGAAATTTTGACCACATCATAATGGCACCAAATTTCATTTCATGAATCCAGACCCGGAGGTTCCGGGTTCGAATCCGGGCCTTAGCAGAAATTTCTGACCGAGTTTCTCCGTTTCCGATATGGCTTGAATGTAAAGGTAAAGTGCCCTGAAGTACCTTTATTATAAATCTAACTATTTATTTACATACGGCCGTGTGACGACTACGTCACTTGACTACGAAGTCCGGCTTTCTGGACATTTTTTTTTAAACAAGATTTTTACAAGATTTCAAGTTAAAGGTGGAGCATTTTTATCAACATTTTTTTTTTAAATTTGTTTGGTTAATGGAATAAGTGGTAGTTGAGAATATGAACTGAATCTTTCAAGATTTTTAAACTCATATCAATGATCTTCTTATTGGGGATTCCCAGATCACGCAACACTGAGAAGGTGAAAGAAGGAAAGAAGGTATTGCACCTCGTGCTCCAAATAAAAGTCCTATCACCTTGAACTTGTTGGCTTCTATTTGATATCTACGAGCAAGATCCCCAATACACGGCTCGTAAATGGATTTCTTTTCTCTGTCCACTTCATCAGCTTGAGAAGCATTTTTTTCAAATCTTACTGTTGGGTCAAGAATGAGCACTTGACTAGAATCTGATTTCACAGCAATAATATCGCAACGACGAGTTGAAGAGTCATCCGAGAGACAGCTGATTTCCTCGTCAACATTCCATCCAAGGTGACGCATTTCACTTGCAATAGTGGACCTCACGGTGTGGTGGCGAGTATTTCGGAGGAGCTCACTCTTGCGGCAGGAACCAAGTACATGGGGGAGTTTTCTTCTCTCTCTTTTTCTGATAACCTATCTATATTTATATCAATATATCCATCCTTGTTGCACTGTTCCAATGAACAATTTAAAATTAACAAGCTTTGATGAGCAGATATTGCCAATGAATAGAGGGAAACAACAGATGATACAAAGATCAAAGAATAAGGGATAAATGAATAGAGAAGAAAAAGGTAAAGAAAAGAGTAAGAGAGAGAGAGGAGAGGAAGAGGGAAGAGGAAGGAGAGGAGAGAGGGAGAGGGAGAGGGAGAGGGAGAGGGAGAGGGAGAGGGAGAGGGAGAGGGAGAGGGAGAGGAGGGAGAGGGAGAGGGAGAGGGAGAGGGAGAGGGAGAGGGAGAGGGAGAGGGAGAGGGAGAGGGAGAGGGAGGAGAGGGGAGGGAGGGAGAGGGAGAGGGAGAGGGGAGAGGGAGAGGGAGAGGGAGAGGGAGAGGGAGAGGGAGAGGGAGAGGGAGAGGGGAGAGGGAGAGGGAGAGGGAGAGGGAGAGGGAGAGGGAGAGGGAGAGGGAAGGAGGGAGAGGGAGAGGGAGAGGGAGAGGGAGAAGGGAGAGGGAGGAGGGAGAGGGAGAGGGAGAGGGAGAGGGAGAGGGAGAGGGAGAGGTAGAAGGAGAGAGACATAGAGGATGAGGAGAGAGAGTATAACAGAATGAGGAAGGCAGATAATGAAAGAAGGAAAAGGAGAGAGCGAGAAGGAAAATGGAAAAACTCATTTCATATTTAATTAAAATTTCACGGCTAGAATTTTTACCCGTCCAGAAAACCCGCCTTGAGTTTCAATTATTCTCGTAATGAATGTAGGACTCCTATTCTATCTGCTGACAGAAGCTACCACAGCTGAATAGCATCTGAATTAACTGACTGGAACCACAAGAATAAGTGACATAAATAATTGTTACGATCTTTTTTGATCGCTCTGACTTTTTATTTGATATCTTATTAGGTTGAGGTTCCAGCACTAGCAGCAGGGAGCTATATTATAATATCCTATTAAGGTAAGATAAGATAAAGAGCTAGTTATTTGTGTTAGTATGTCACAATTTTTAGTGGGTAGCATCAACATTACGAGAACTAATGCTAATGCTTTATATCTCCAACCAACCGTCATATTCCAATATCTATCTCGTAATGCTGCCACTGGTCGTTGCCCATTCTACAACTACCCCAATTGTCCTCACGAGGCTAGAGTAGGCCCCGACATGAAAAGTACAGAGCCGAAGAAATTCCGACCCGCCGGGATTCGAACCCGGGTCACCTGGAGTGCAAGCTGAGCATGCTACCGCGAGGCCAAGTGACTATTATAATATCCCAATATGCGTAGTTTTTCTACTATACGTAGTCACTTGGTCTGAATGGATAGCGCGGACGGCTGGCACGCAGATGATTTAGGTTTGAAACCCGGTGAAGTCGTAGTTTTTCGACTCTCTAATTTAGATGGGGTCTACTCATACTTCATCAACATCAGTAATACATATACCTACCCACATATAATTATGATAACCTATTAATCAGAACAAAAAAGCAGAAGGACAGACTCTCAAAGGCATTATCACCACCCTTGATCAGGTTGTTTATAACTTTTATGATTATGCTCATTTTATATGAAAAAATTAATGTAAATAAAGCTTGATCGAATTGTTTATAAATAAAAAATAAGTTCCTTAAATATAAATTTATGAGGTTTATGCAATAGGCCTCTCTGGTTCACAAAAAAAAGCCCTCCGCTTGTGACATCCATTAGCCTTATGAAACAAAATAATGCCGGGATTTTCTGGCACATTTAAAACAATGTCGGTGACGCTAAAATATTAAAAAGCTCGTTCTTCACGCCCACCGAAATTTTTTATGACCAGCCAAAGTGTCAGGAGAGAACTTAAAATTTCAGTGGAAGTTCTTGACGTAAAATTCAAGTAGTCACCCGTCCTCTTCTCTTTCTTGTTCTTCACAAAATGGCTTTCGTTCCTATGTTTTTTTCTCCCTCCTCTTCTTTCCACTTCTCTTCCTCAGCATCTATTCTCCTTATTGAATGTGTTTTTTTGTGTTATTATATCACAATTTTTGTGGGTAGCGCATAATTATAGGACTTTACATATCTTTAATATCCCAATATTTTATTTTTGCCTATAATTCCCCCACTGGTCACTGCTAACATTAAAGCAGATACTCATTTTTCCTCACGAGGTATGAGTGAACGTATTCTCCTTATATATGTTTCATCTTCTCTCCTTTCTTACACTTCAAATCTCCATCCTTTTGACTATACAAATTCCATCATGTTTTATTTACATGAAGACTGTACATTCAAGGAATATTTACAACTATAGTAACAAAACTTGATCAAGGGTAGTACTAATGCCAACGGCATTCTCTTCCTTATTATTATTAATATACAAATTCGATAAAAAAAAAAAAAATTATCCTCTCTCTCTCTCTTTTCCTACGCTTCCACTTTGTTTTGTTGCCTCCTTTTGCCTCTTCCATTCTACTTACAGATTATCTCTCTCTATCTCTCTCCATTGTTTCTCTTTTGTCTCCCCCCTCTCACTTACAATACATCCCTCTCTCTTTCCTCCTGTCCTACTCCTTGTAACTAATATGTAACCAGAATCACAATTAAATTTCCACAATTATATCTTTCAATTTTTGATGTTTGAAGTAAAACTCTATAAATAATGAATTGTAAATCACATAGATTTTTTAATATTTAAAAGAGGAGCACACCTCCCAATTAGTTATCATTAGCTTAGGAGGCGTTTAATTTGTATATTCAATTTATGTAAATAAAGTTATTTTATCTATATCTATAAAAGAAAGCTGTCTGTATGTATGTATGTATGTATGTGTGTGTGTATGTGTGTATGTATGTTCTTTATACAAATCCACACCGTTTGACCGAGAAACCTGAAATTTTGAACATAGGTCCGGTTGTATCAGGGAATTCTTCTAGGCTAGGTTATATCTCCCTGAGGTTAAGCTACAACGAGTAAGGATAAAAAATGGATGGGTGACGCAAAAAAAATTCACGTTTTTTGACATAAATGACATTTTTTCTCGAAATTTGTCGCGATGACCTATCAACTCAAAGCGAGAAAGTTTTAGGCAAGGGTTTGAACTTTCAATTGACATATCGATCGCGATTTTCTGATGAGCCGTTCTTGAGCTACACCGGGTAAGGTAAAAGAATGGATGGGTAACACGTAAAATATTCACGTTTTTTAACCTAAATGACATTTTTTCTCGAAATTTGAAGTGAGACCTATCAACTCAGAGTGAGAAAGTTGTAGTCAAGGGTCTGAGGACAAAATTTTCAAGGTTTTCGACACATTCTCTCTCTCTCTCTCTATTTGTTTTGTGTGTGTGTGTTTGTTTCTCTTTTCACCTTTTTATCACTATTTCACTATTTCTCTATACCGGTAAATTTCTGGTGGCTAAAAATTTATGTGTAAGTTGATTTTATATTGTAGATGTGCATATGTGCAATAAGAAAGGATTTTATTATAATATTCTAACTGCGGCACCAGCCACGGTGGAAAAAGGATTTTACTTCTTATGAGAAGCGGGAAATTTTACACTATCCGCTTTATAAACCACAGCATTCTCCCCTCTTCTGTGGATTGAGTTTTTTTTTACTTGAACCGTTGTAAACGATGATTTCACGCTTTTTTTCTAATCCACAGTGTTCTCCCCTCTATAAGCCACAGTATTCTCCCCTCTTTTGTGGATTGAGTTTTTTTTACTTGAACCGTTGTAAACGATGATTTCACGCTTTTTCCATTTTATTATTTTCCTTTAAAAAATCATTCAACTCAAAGCGAGAAAGTTTTAGGCAAGGGTTTGAGCTTTCAATATTGACATATCGATCGCGAATTTCTGATGATCCGTTCTTGAGCTACGCCGGGTAAGGTAAAAAAATGGATGGGTAACACGTAAAATATTCACGTTTTTTTTTTTTTATCTAAATGACATTTTTCCTCGAAATTTGAATGACGACCTATCAATTCAAAGCGAGAAAGTTTTAGTTGAGGGTTTAGGCTTTCATTTGACATATTGATCGCGAAATTCTGGTGAGCCGTTGTTGAGATACATCGAGTAAGGACAAAAATTGGGTGTTAAGCTGCGATTTTGAAGAGCCGTTCATGAGAAACTTATAACCTGGACGCCAGTACCCTACAATTTGAGCGATGCATTGATCTACCCTACAACATGGAGGAAATGGAGACTTCATAAAGTATAGCTGTCCCTAAAGAAACTATCTAACAATGCTACCATGGGTAATAAATCTGTCCCACAATAAATTATACTACAATGCTACCATTTTTACCTTTAAAAGCATGTAAGAAGAAAACTTGATCAAAATCAAATTGAATAAAAAATTTTTTTGTGATATTCTTCTATATTATTAAAACGAACCAAGATGACCGATTTTGCGGGGACGGGTTTGAAGTTGAAATATTACGAGCTTTTCATAACTTATTTATTCATGCCCTATACGCATATGTACCAAGATGGATGGTTATAATTCGTTTGACATTTGAAAGAGAATGCTGAAGACATTATCAGCACCCTTGAACAGACATTTGTTTAAAATTATGGTAATTACATATTATATATTATAGTAATTTTGTATATAAAAAATTGTAAATAAAGCTTGATCAGAATTGTTGATAATAACATAAGTACCCTACACATGAGTACCCCACACGCAAGTACCCTACAGCGCGAAGTATCCAAGTACCCTACAAAAATGGCTTCCCCTTCTTTCCTCCAAGGCTATCAACGAGCGCTGATTTCCATGCATTGTTGGCAACACTGTATAATAAAAACCGTTTTTTCTTTTCATTTCAATTTTTGTGGGAGAAAAAGACGTTTGAACTTTGATCTTAAAATTGACCATGCCTGTTTGAATATTCTTGATAGTTATTAAAGATACTTAGATAATTTATACTTAATAATGATACATTGATAATTAATACTCAATTATAATACCCTGATAATTTATAATGATACCGAAGTAATAATAGAAGCACAATATAGAGTACTGTACATATAAAGTGAAAAGTACCTACTTTCCGTAGATCCTATAAAGTATAGAACTAAGGTAAGTTTCTCTTTGTTAATTTCAATTTTTAAAATTACTTCTGCGATAGTTTTCTATCAGTAGTAAACCAAGGTCTTATACATTTCGAAAAGCAAAATACCTTAAATGGAAAGTATCATTCTGTTTCTTTTTTAAATGGCAGTAGTACCTACGTAGGTACATTTAAGTAAAGAAGTACATTTTAGTAATCTGAACAGAAAAAAACATGCCTATTCAGTCACTTTTAATCTGTTAAAAAACGAAATTTATACTTCATTTTAGTAAAGTTAATGTGATATATCTACAACTTCTCTAATTTAGCACATTGCATAACTGTTTAATATACAGTTGTCCACACAAAATTGAAGAGAAATATTATGCAATTATGCACCTATTATTTATGACATTTGCTTGGTTTCAAGAAAATAGGCGCATTGTTATTTTTAAGTACAGACACTTTAATAAAAATAAATCATTGAATTTATAATGAGTAAAGGTATGTAAAAAGCACTAGGACACCTTAATCAATAGGTACCTACATAACTACTTTCCTAATAATAAATGATAGGTTCATGTGTATGCATAGCAGGAAGAAAAATAAACTAAAAATATTTTCATTTTTTGCGTCCAATGAACTAGAATACGCCTTTCTATTATATTGCTCGCCCAATATAATAATAATAAAATAAAATAAAAACAGCAACTCAGTGGGAACATTTTTTTTTTGCTCCCGTTAGAGCCTGCAAGTATGTTTTTTAGGATAAAAATATTATCCTAATGATCAGGTATCAGAAGATGTAAGGAGTACTTTCACTCGCATGGTTTGTTCTACTGAAGGTGTACTCCACAAAGGACAGTATTGAGTGACAAATGGAAGAAGTCTTTCAATATGGTTAAAAACATTGTTTGGGTCAACACACAGTTCTCAATCATTAGATCCATTGACTTGAGAATTAGAGGATCAAGGAAAAAAATCGACCAATTTCTGAATATGTTTAAAATATGTAAAAAAGAAAGAAAAAATTGTCTTCACCCAAACATAAAAATAAAATTCATACAAGGATTATGTTAGGATTATGTTAAAACCGATTTTTTTTACCTAGAAAATCAATCGATTGTTGAGTCTTAAATGAAGAGATTATTTATATTTTATGTACATTACAAATCATTTCAATTTCAGACAATCATCATGCCACCAAAAAAACGCAAATCCATTGGAAGTGTTCAACCTAAAGCAAAACAAATGAGACAGATCCGCATGAATGAGACCCCAGCACAGAGTCAATCCCGTCTACAAACAAATAGGGAAAGAATTGAAGAGACAAGAAGGCGAGAAACGGAAGAAGAAAGAAGAGAGAGACTGACACAGAATAGAATGAGAGTTGAAGAAGAGAGAAGAAACGAGACCGAAGAAGAAAGAACAGAGAGGCTGACACAGAAAAGAATAAGAGTTGAAGAAGAGAGAAGAAACGAGACCGAAGAAGAAAGAACAGAGAGACTGACACAGAATAGAATAAGAGTTGAAGAAGAGAGAAGAAACGAGACCGAAGAAGAAAGAACAGAGAGACTGACACAGAAAAGAATAAGAGTTGAAGAAGAGAGAAGAAACGAGACCGAAGAAGAAAGAACAGAGAGGCTGACACAGAAAAGAATAAGAGTTGAAGAAGAGAGAAGAAACGAGACCGAAGAAGAAAGAACAGAGAGACTGACACAGAATAGAATAAGAGTTGAAGAAGAGAGAAGAAACGAGACCGAAGAAGAAAGAACAGAGAGACTGACACAGAATAGAATAAGAATTGAAGAAGAGAGAAGAAACGAGACCGAAGAAGAAAGAACAGAGAGACTGACACAGAATAGAATAAGAGTTGAAGAAGAGAGAAGAAACGAGACCGAAGAAGAAAGAACAGAGAGACTGACACAGAATAGAATAAGAGTTGAAGAAGAGAGAAGAAACGAGACCGAAGAAGAAAGAACAGAGAGACTGACACAGAATAGAATAAGAGTTGAAGAAGATAGAAGAAATGAGACTGAAGAGGAAAGGACAGAGAGAATAACAGAAGACAGGATAAGAACAGCTGCAAGGAGGAAAAAAAATCCAGAACTCGCCATGGTAGGCTTCGCTTATGACAGGCAAAAGGACTATGCTAATCATCCAAAGATTCGAATTGGTTCTATGGACAAAATTTGCCGTCATTGCCAAGCACGAAAGTTTCCCACAGAGCCTCCTGGTTTGTGCTGCAATGGCGGAAAAGTGAAATTGGAGCATTTAGCGCCACCACCTGCCACACTACAAACATATATGGCTGGAGAGACTACAGAAAGTAAACACTTCCTGAAAAACTTGCGACGGTACAACAGCTGTTTCCAAATGACGTCATTCGGTGCTACAAATATCGTAGAACAGTCTGGATTTCAGTCAACCTTCACCATACAAGGACAGGTAAGCTAGATTGAATTATTATTATTATTATTAATAATAACATCCTCGAGGTATGAATGAACCTCACACAATCAAAGAAAAAAATGTCTACCCGCTGGGATTCAAACTCGGGCCTCTCGCATACTTGGTCAGTGTAATACCGCTCTATCACGGAGGCCGCCAAAAAATTGCAATTTTTGTAATTCATAGGTATATGAATTCACGGAATCTAAATATCACTATAAACGTAACTAATAGATATATTTTTTAACTCATCTCAGTAACTTGATCGTTAAGGCTGAAGATGGTGGTTCGACTACCAAGCAATGCATGGATTTAGTAATGCAGTTTTGAGTAATTGTGATATCACTCACATGATTAACTAGAAAATCTTATATTTTTCCCACTCCAGGTTTACCATCGCATAGGATCCATGCTACCACCAGAAGGTGAAACACCGAAGTTCCTCCAGATTTACTTCATGGGGGATGAAGAGGAAGAGACTGAGACTAGGTGTCACCACATTCCAGGTGTTCGGTCTGACATTGTCAGTAATATTCAGTCTATGTTACACCAGGAAAACCATCTTCTCCAATCATTTAAATCTTCTCTAGAGAAGATGACCCATGATGAACATAGAGTTGTCATTAAAGCAGATCGAACTCCAGTGGGTATGTTCTTTGTTTGTTTATTTTTATGTTTTTTTTTAACGTCACTTTCAACTGCATGGCCATATCACGACGGGGGTGTTACCATCCATTTGCAAGAAACTCACAAAACCGCCATCTGGTTAAACGATAAAAAAAATACGTTATTAGAACAAGTTTTTCTTTTAAAAAACAATAGGTTTCAATGGGTATAATTCGATCATTTTTTGATATCTTGAACTTTTAGAAATCCGGCCCCAATTCCCCGGTATTTTTGGGTGGGGACCCAATTGGGCTCATTTTTCCATTATTAATCCTAGACAGGAGTTGTGACGTATCAAATTCAACGCTTTTGAGGTGCTGATTAAAAATTTGATGATACTTTCTAGCTAACTGTTACCGTTGAGTCACCAATGGCAGAATCCAAATGTTGTGTGGTGTCACACCAGTTTATTTTCATTATTTATTAATGAGTAGGTTATACTTTTACTTTGGTCCATTTCGAGAACTCCGTGTTGTACTTCATGTTATGTTCTATTGTTCATATTATCTGTATCATTATCAGTGATTGGTTGATTTAAACTTAAACGTACACTTTAGTTTTACGAAACAACTCTTCGTTTTAGATAATAATAAATACTAACAACCATATCATTTAGAGTTACCTATAGGTATGTATGGAGGTGCGTTGTAAATAATATATTTTATGCATACATTTTTAAACGAAATATAGGTGATTATAAAATTACCTATTTAAAATAAAAATAAAATTACCTATGTATAAAAAAAAATTCAACTACATTTCAAGAAAATATCTATATATTTCTTTTTTTAATTTGCAGGAGAACATGAAAGACGGTTTAATGCTCCTCAAGTCAATGAAGTTGCCATTTTAATGACAAATGATATACAGCAGCACAGGGATATTGTAATCGAAAAAAGAAGCAATGTAATAAAAAGAATCACAGAGACACATGCTTACTATGATGGATTACAATATCCTCTCATATTCCCCTATGGAGAAAGTGGATATCATTTTCTAATCAAACAGATCACACCAGCTACTGGTGAGCCGACTTCCAAGAAGGTCTCAGCCATGAACTTTTATGCATACAGACTTATGATTCGCGAGAATGAAAACCACATTCTAAAATGTCGACAGCTTTTCCATCAATTTGTTGTCGACATGTACGCGAAAATTGAAACCGAGAGATTGTTGTACATACGACACAATCAAACTAAATTGAGATCAGAACAATATGTCCACCTTCGTGATGCTGTTGCAAATGATGGCAACGTAGACCCCAATGAATTAGGCAGAGCGACGATTCTACCATCCACATTCACTGGGAGCCCCAGACACATGCATGAATATGCACAAGATGCTATGGCGTTTGTGAGAACATGGGGCCGTCCAGACCTATTCATCACATTTACCTGTAACCCAACATGGGATGACATAAAAGAATTGCTGTTGCCTGGACAAGCCGCAAGTGACAGGCACGATATTACTGCCCGTATCTTCAAACGGAAATGCAAATCCCTGTTAGATTTACTCACCAAGCAACAAGTTTTTGGAGAGGTTAGATGCTGGATGTACTCCATTGAATGGCAAAAGAGAGGTAAAGTGCTTCTTTTTTCTAAAGCAGATTTCAAAAGTCATAATATCACAACCAATAATTAAACCTTATACAGTGGTAAATTTTTACGCTTCTGGCAGGTCCCGCACTAGCGACCTACAGATTCCAAATTCACATCTTTTGATAAAATAAGCCAGATGAAACGTATTATTTTCAGTTGTTGGTCAAAGATTTCTAAATAAAACCCAACTGATGAGTACCAACCTATCTAATTATTATTTATTTTTATTTCTTCAGGTCTTCCCCATGCCCACATTTTGGTTTGGTTAGTGGAAAAAATTAGACCAAATCAGATTGACCAAATCATCTCAGCGGAGATACCAGACAATAATGTCGATCCTGAGCTATTTCAAATTGTGACTAAGAACATGATCCATGGTCCATGTGGTTCCCTGAATAGCAACTCACCATGTATGTCTGATGGAAAATGTACAAAGAGGTAAATTGTTTATTATAACAGGTTTATACCTAATTCTAATGGTACTTAAGTATTCAAAACTCCACTAATATAAATGATTCATAAGAATAATATAGGTAATCTATATACAATTATAAAAAATGAAGTTCGATTTGAATAATGATATAGTTATAGCAAGCATAATTAGGTATATATTACTTACACATCACATACATTTTTAGGTAGGTAGGTAGGTACTCACTTAATTAATAGCAATTAATACTGTCCAGTGTACAGTAAGTACCAATTAAATAATAAATAAATAAATGTGTGTTCTTTGTGTTATTATATCAGAATTTTAGTGGGTAGCGCAGAATTATAGGACTTTTCCATATTTTTGATATCCCAATATATAATTTTTGCCTATAATTCCGCCACTGGTCGCTCCTAACATTAAAGCGGCTACTCATTTTTTCTCACGAGGTATGAGTGGACCCCGAACACCCAAGTACAGAGCAGAAAAAATCCTGCCCCGCTGGAGATCAAACCCAGGTCACCATACAGGCAATGCCTAGCGCGATAACTCACTTGGCCACAGTGACTACTCAATTAGATAATAATTAGGCATGTAAATTTTCCTGAAGCATATTCATTATAAATAGGTATCATTATAAGAAACTGATGTACTGACTTAAACACACACTGAAAATGAAAAAAGGACCAGGTCCTAACTAAATTTAAAAAAAACGGCTTTAAAAGTTATATATCAGAACAAAAACGAATTACGGCCTCTAAAGGTAGTGTAATAAATCAGAATGAATGACAAGTGAATTCCGCCAGTGTCCTTTAGTCATGTCTACCTGTGTTCCTCATGTCTACCTGTGTTCCTTAAAAAATACTTGGCCACATTTTGTATGAATCAAATTTAGTAGTTTTGACTTAATGTAGGTTGTCGTCGAATTTAGAAGAAAAAAATTCAAGCTATAAAATATGGCCATTAGTTTACGGCCTGGCCATACGCCAGCCTCCGTGGCGTAATGGTTGTGACTACTGCCCGTAGTCCAGAGATCCCGAGTTCGATCCCCGGTTGGAGCAGACGTTTCGAAGAAAATTCTGTTCCCTCCAAACACGTGAGGCTGACATTTCCGGTCCTACCCAGGCTGGGTGAGGTTAATGTGGGTAGCTGGTACGATTCCCAGCGAATGGAGGGTAACACCCCCGTCCAGATCAGAACGTTAAAACCAAATAGAATCGTTGGCGTTAGGAAGGGCATCCAGCCATAAAAAACTTGCTCCAACCTACCAACCTCAACCATGAGGTTTAACAATGCCGACCCCAAAAGCAACATAAGCTAATATGGGATAAAGGCAAGGGAGATTTTTATATTTATAGTGTCTTAAGGATACTAGGTAAAAAAGTCTGAATGGACACTAGCCGAACTCACTTGGCCGTCTTTCTGAAATATCACTTCCTACTTTTAAAGCCCAAATTTTTTGGAAGGGTAGATAATTAAGTCCGAAGGGACATTGGCCAAATTCACTTGGTTTTAGTTTAGAGATATTACGTACTACCTACTTCTGGAAGCCAAGTTTTTTCGGAAGTAGTTGGAACTTGGTCTTTATTTCAATAATATTATTATTAATCATTATACCTCTACAACAATGTATTTTGTCCCTATAAATTTACATGACATTTTTTCTCCCTCTTTCTTTCAGATACCCAAGAGAAATGGTTCCAGAAACTGTCAGTGGCAATGACGGATACCCCCTCTACCGTAGAAGGTCAACTGACAATGGAGGCCAGTATGCTACATTGAAAGTGCGAGGAAATGATATGGATGTAGATAATAGATGGGTTGTCCCTTATTCACCCATATTGTCAAAAGCATTTCAAGCACATATCAACGTGGAATACTGCAATTCAGTCAAGTCCATTAAGTACATATGCAAATATGTAAACAAAGGATCAGACATGGCTGTATTTGCAGTAGAAAACAGAGATGAAATCCTACAATATCAGCTGGGACGATACATCAGCAGTAATGAAGCTGTGTGGAGAATATTTTCTTTCCCCATCCACGAGCGATATCCTACAGTGGTTCATCTAGCTGTGCATCTGGAGAACGGACAACGGGTTTATTTCACCTCCGACAATGCCCAGGCCAGAGCTGAAACGCCCCCTGAAACAACCCTGACAGCTTTTTTTTCCCTCTGTTCATCTGATTCATTTGCAAAGAAACTCCTCTACTCAGAAGTACCTACATATTACACTTGGAACACAAGTACCAAGAAATTTGTAGCCCGTAAGGAAGGGAAACCAGTAGAAGGACAGGCAAATATGTATGCGTCAGATGCAATAGGCCGGATCTACACTGTGCACCCTAACAATGCGGAGTGCTTCTTTCTTCGGTTGTTGTTGGTCAATATCTGCGGCCCCACATCATTTCAGGCCTTGAAGAAGGTGGAGGATAGGGTTTGTGCAACATACAGGGAAGCATGCCAGCTCTTGAACCTTCTGGAGAATGACTCCCATTGGGACAATGCACTTTCAGATGCCTCAGAAACGGCCTTACCTCAGCAAATACGTTTCCTCTTCTCTATAATACTAACAACTTGCGCTCCATCGAACCCGCAAGAACTTTGGGAGAAACACAAGGAGAGTATGAGTGAAGATATTCTCCATCGTCATTCAAGCGACATGTATACACCGGTAATTTTCAATCAAGCTCTGTTAGAAATTGAAGATATTTGTACTTCAATTGCACATAAGTCGTTAGACCAATTAGGTTTAACGATTAATATAGATCGATCAGAAGTTGACCAGATTGATTACCGGCGTGAATCTAGCTTCAATGTTGAAGAGCTCCAGATTTTTGTAAGGGAAAACATCTCCAAACTAAATTGTGAACAAAAGGAGGTATTTGAAATTATAATGAGCAGAGTTATAGACAAGCAAGGAGGATTTTTCTTCTTGGACGCTCCAGGAGGAACAGGGAAAACTTTCCTGATATCTCTTATCCTCGCAAAGATTCGAGCCGAAGGTGGAATCGCATTGGCAGTCGCATCCTCCGGCATAGCGGCCACATTATTAGATGGAGGCAGAACTGCTCATTCTGCACTGAAGCTACCTCTGAACGTTGATCTGACAGAGACCCCAACATGCAACATCACCAAGAACTCAGGCATGGGTCGAATTTTGAAAACATGCGACCTTATCATTTGGGACGAGTGCACAATGGCGCATAAAAAATCATTGGAGGCTCTGTCAAACTCTCTGAAAGATTTCAGAAGCAGCGCCCAGATCTTTGGAAATGCTTTAATTTTGCTGTCGGGCGATTTTCGTCAAACATTGCCAGTAATTCCAAGGTCAACCCCTGCTGACGAAATAAATGCCTGCCTGAAGTCTTCTTCTCTGTGGTGTCACGTAAAGACGCTCACTTTAAAAACCAACATGAGGATTGAGCTCCAACGTGACAACACTTCAGCCGGAGAGTTCTCTGAACAACTGCTGGCAATTGGAAATGGGTATGATACCACTCACAAACTACCAGAAGATTTCTGTACTCTAGCCAGTTGTACAGATGAACTTATAGCTTTGGTATTTCCCACTATTGAAACCAAATTCACAGACAAAGACTGGCTGAGTTCAAGAGCTATTTTGGCACCTAAGAACAGTGATGTTAATACTATCAACTCAACAATACAGGACAAAATACCAGGTACGTGGTAGTATCACTGCTCTTTTACATTATCTGTCATTTTATGTCTCTAAATTCCTCTTAAAGTAAACAAAATATACCAGCGCCCATCGCCGGCTCCGCTAAATCATCAAGCACACACAAATGATAATCATACAAACATAAGATATATTATGTTTAGATATGCATATATTATTCTATATAATTATTAGCGGGTTATAATAACTACCGCCGCTTCGCCAGCCCATCAAACACACCATAAACACACCCACACCCACACTGAAAAAAAAAACCTGAATATTTTTTGCGTCACCCATCCAATTTTTATCCTTACTCATTGTAGCTTAACCTTAGGGAGATATAACCTAGCCTATAAGAATTCCCTAATCCAAACGGACCTATGTGCAAAATTTCAGGTTTCTCGGTCAAACGGTGTGGATTTATATAAAGAACATACATACAATTATACATACACACACACATACAGACAGCTTTCCTTTATAGATATAGATATAGGTATGTGTATTGTAAGTACTTATTTTCAAACAAATAATGTATCAAATAACAGTACCCACGAACAAGGTACATAATTATTATCTATTTAACAAGTTCTCTTCTCTCCTACAGGCGAATACAAAACGTACACATCACTGGACTCGATGATGAACCAAGACGAGGCAGTGAACTATCCAACCGAGTTCCTGAACTCTCTCGACCTGCCGGGGGTGCCACCCCATGAGTTGAAACTTAAAGTTGGCATACCAGTGATCCTGATGAGGAATATTCATCCACCTGAACTTTGTAACGGCACAAGATTGGTAGTCAAAAAATTGATGAATAATGTAATCGAAGCAACGATCATTAAAGGGAAGTTCAAAGGAAAAGATTTCCTACTTCCTAGATTGCCAATCATACCATCTGATGTGCCGTTTGAGTTCAAACGGATCCAATTTCCAATCAGGCCTGCATTCGCCATGACCATAAACAAGGCTCAAGGACAATCCCTTGAAGTGTGCGGTGTTGATTTAAAAACCCCCTGCTTTTCCCATGGACAGCTGTACGTGGCGTGCTCTCGCGTGGGCAAACCATCCAGTCTATACATCCATGCTCCTGAAGGGAAAACTAAAAATGTCGTCTATCCAAAAGCCTTGGAATAAAGTAAGTAAATAAATGACTTAATTGTTACAACAATGCATCAATGACGAATAAAGCATTAATCAATATATGAAAATTTATATTTATAAATATAATAAAATGTTTTCCTTTTATTTCCAGGACCGCGGCCGGTGCAGAACTACGGCAGCTACAATACGCCGAGAATTTATTTGTTGTGAACATCACAACAAATAAATGTGTATCATGGATGATGAGGGGGGTTTTTAGTGGGTCGGTTTGCATCATCCTGAGAGGGTCCTCTACCCTTTCCGAGTGGTGTACATCATCCCCACACTGTCTATTGTCACTACGACAATATTCGTCCTAATCTCAGCATTGACACTCACACTCCAATAAGAGTGGGAGTTTTAATGTTGAGAGTAAGAGAGGATTTTACCTCCCGGGCATCCCCACCCAAAAAAAAAAAAAAAAAAAAAAAAAATACGTAGAAATTCGTAGCATACTTGATATATAAGCGAAAAATCTAAATAGGACCTCTTTTCACCTCCTTTGAACCACCTTTACCTCCCCTCCCCCCCTAACTCTGTTTCCTCCCATGATAGACATCAGGACTTTTAGTATGCCTACTATCTCACCTTCCTGTACTAATATCCGAAAGAATTGGCTACCTCTCACGCACTCTACAACTTATTCCTTAATTAGACAGAGAAACTTGAAATTTTGCACATACATAGGTCCGTCTGGAGGAAGGACAAAAATCGATAGGTGGCAGAAAAAAGATTCACGTTTTTCAACCTAAATGACTTTTCCTCGAAATTTGAAGTGATGTCAACTCAAATCGATAAAGTTTTAGGTCATATCGATCGCAAAATAATGATGAATCGTTCTTAAGGTACACCGACATGAAATGGATGGATGACACAAAATATATTCTCTTTTATCGACTCAAATGACACGTGTGTGTGTGTGTGTGTGTGTGTGTGTGTGTGTGTGTGTGTGTGGTGTATGTGTGTGGTGTATGTGTGTGGTGTGTGTGTGGTGTGTGTGTGTGGTGTGTGTGTGTGTGTGTGTGTGTGGTGTGGTGTGTGTGTGTGGTGGTGTGTGTGGCGTGTGGGTGGGTGTGTGGTGGTGGTGTGTGGTGGTGTGTTGTGTGTGTGGTTGGTGTGTGTGTTGTGGTTGGTGTGTGTGTGGGGGTGTGTGTGTGTGTGTGTGTGTGGTGGTGTGTGTGTGTGTTGCTGTGTGTGTGTGTGTGGTTTGTGTGTGTGTGTGGTGGGTGTGTGTGTGTGTGTGTGTTGCGTGTGTTGGTGTGTGTGCGTGGTGTTGTGTGGCGTTGTGTGGGTCGTGTGTGTGTGTGTGTGGTGTGTGTGCGTTGTGTGTGTGTTTGTGTTGTTGATGGCTGGCGAAGCGGCGGGTGTAACCCGCTATTCAATACAAAAAAAACAAATTCCTTCTCTCTCTCTCTCTTTCTATCTTGCTTCCTCTCTCCCTCCTTCTTTTTCTCTTTTGCCTCCCTTCCTTGTCCCACTTCCTCTCCCACTCACTCCCTTCCTCTTTCTCTCCAGCATCATCCCTCCCACTCCATACCTCTAAACTCCATCTGGTTATGACTTACCACTTCAAAAGTCACTCTTGGTTACCTCTCTATCCATCAGCCCCACATCACTTGCTATTCCCTCCTCATCTTCCCCTCATCTCTGCCATCAAGCTCAAGCCATCATAAATCCATATTTTCATTTCACATCTTTTGTTAATGGCCCTCTCGACCTTCCACTTTTTGAGCTTGAAATTCTTCTTCAATATTTTTATTCGCTATTTCGAGCTTTCTCTTTTTTATTGCTATCCTGATTTGCTTCTCCCTCTTGGTCTGTGTTATCCCTGTTCTGAAATAGCTTTCAAGTCTTGTTTTTTGTTCATCATTTTTTTTTACTTTTTTTTTCATCGTTTTTTCTATTTATTTTATTTTATTTTTTTTGTCAACCTCAGCTTGATTGATAGGGCGATGTAACCTGAAGGTGGCTCAAGTCCCAGTTTCAGCGTAGAATTAGAGAAGCAAGTTTGAATAGTTGTGATAACTAAACACAAATATTTGTATAGGGAAAGGAAGGACTCTCTTTAAATAAATGTTCATTATAAACACAAATATGATATTTTTTTTTTCTTTCTCTTTCGTAACGTCTTTTTATTTCTTCTCCCATGCGGAAATGTTGATTTTTCTTCTTTTTTATCAAATTGTCATCTAGGTACTTGTAGACAGGTCTACTCAGTTAACAGTTCCATAGTCCATATTATTAAGTGTTAAATAATAATAATGTCACCGACCTCAGAAGCTAGATCGATAAGGCGTCGGACTTATTACTTGTAGGTTCAAATCCCAGTTTCAGCGTAAATTTAGTAAAGCGAGTTTTGAGTAGATGTAATATCACGTAGGTGATTGACACAATATGATAACAGTTTCATAGTACATATATCTACATGATAACTATGTTGGATTACGAGTATTGGTAAATATGATTGACGAGTACTGTAAGAACCTTTTTTTACATCAGTTTTTCCATTGACAGTCGCTGTAGTATACAAATTGAAAATCTAGAAAGAAACTTTGTGACAAATAAAGGCATTTTTAACCTAATATGTCTACTGGAAAATCAAAGTGTGTATTCTTAACACGGCAACACACTTAACATCAAACATTAATCTAGCATTTTTTTTAACACTATTATATTAGATTTTTTTTACAATATTACATGTGTATTTATTTACTTTTATTTAGCATATTTATTTACAATAGGTTATGTATTACATGTGTAGGTAATGTGTTACATAATTATGTACTATAGTTAATGTTTTATATATTATGTACTATAGGTAAGGTAATGTATAACGTATGTAAACTTTAAAATACTAAAACGTAAAACGATGTTTTCGTCCAGAGTCACCATAGAGACCACAAAGGTCCAGTCGTTCAGTTTCGTATACAACATTAATGTACCTGATTCATGACGTATATCGTTCTCTACTTATAGGTAACTTTTGATTTATCTCTCTTGATTATGTTTCACAGAGCGTATCGTGGCAGATATTGCTATGGGAGTAGAAAAATATCGGATGGAGAAGGGGCAAAAAATGATGCAAAATCTATATAGCTACTTGCATGTATTAAGTACAATATTATACAATACATAAAATGTATACATAGATAGTAAGGTAGGAATGAGATAGAGAGAGAGGAGGGGGGCTAAAAATGTAAGTACATAGAGAGAGAGAGAGAGAGAGAGAGAGAGGGGGAGAGAGAGATAAAGATAAAGAGAGAAGGAGATGGGAGAGGAAGAGAGAGAGAGAGAGAGAGAGAAGAAGATTAAAGAGAGAGAGAGAGAAAGAGAGGGAGAGAAAGAGTGAGAGAGAGAGAGAGAAAGAGAGAGAGAGAGAAAGAGAGAGAGAGAGAGGGAGATGGAGAGGGAGAGAGAGAGAGAGAAGAAGATTAAAGAGAGAGAGAGAGAAAGAGAGGGAGAGAAAGAGTGAGAGAGAGAGAGAGAAAGAGAGAGAGAGAGAGAGGGAGAAGGAGATGGGAGAGGAAGAGAGAGTGAGAGGTACCTACAGTACAATAAGGGGGGGGGGTAAGTATGTAGTAGAGAGAGTGATAGAGAGAAAGAGACGGAGAAGAGAGGAGAAGGAGGAATTGATAAATTAAGATACACAGCTATATTAGATAGTTATATCCTCAGCTCTACCACTGAGATAAAAAGAGAAGCGAAAGAGCTTCTAGAAGAGAAAGAGAGAGATATAGAACTGGAAGAGAGAGATAATAATGTTACATTAGGACGGAGTTAAAAAGTAGGAGAGAGAGAAGCAGAGAGTAAGGAAGAGTAAGGAAGAGGGAGAGATGATAAAGAAGTGGGGGAGGAAGGGAGAGAGAGAGAGGGTTCAGAAGTGGGAGAGAGAGAGAGAGAGTTAAGGAGTAGGAAGTAGGACAGTGTAAAAGAGAGGGAGAAAATAGAGTTTAATTAAAAATCATGTACTTTGCTCGCGCTCTGATGTAATCACATCTTGGGCTCAGCGCCTACCTCGCATCTAACTCGATTAGGCTGTTAACTGTGATACCGGAAGATGGAGGTGATATCGTGGAGGTTTCCAAACCAAAATGCAAGGAAGAGGAGGTGACAAGCCGTCTATAAAACTTGGAGGTTTTTAGACCAGGAGCTCTCATGGAGGTATTATCAAGGAGGTTGAAAAATTATATAATGGTGTTGTACTAGGGGCTTTTACAAATCAAAATTTATTGGCAAGACTAAAAAAATGAACTATTAAAAAAAAAATGAGCTTAAGATCAGCTCAGTGATTAGAAAATACTCGCTTGTAATGCGAAAGTTATTGGGTCTTCAGCCCAGAGCCGACAAAAATTTCTGTTTGTGTTTAATTTGGTTACAGTTTTTTGTAAGGTATACCTTCCGTGTTGACCCATCACCTAAATTCTCGCCCATCAGAGAAGGAAGGGATACTATGGGTTGGGCAAGCTACAACACAGGCCACAAGTGTATCCTGTTTCATGGCTACGAACAAAAACATGGTTTTGTAGAATCGGCTTTGCTGAGGATGATACGTAATTTGATAACCCCTGTTTGGTAGGATAAGAGCGGCAGTGCCGAATAGTTCCTACTGTGTAGTGGCAGTAGAAACCACTGAAGCACATGAAAAATTAAAACTCCTACACTCGGTCTTGGAAATTTCAATAAGCTTAAATAAAGCTCCACTGAAATTATGTGGGAATTCATAAATTCATAAATTCATAAATTCAAATATAATTTGAAAATTCCAGGAATTTCAATTAAGTTACTGCCTTAACTGTTGAAAATTTTCTCATGGTGGAAATTTTTTTAAAAATTTATAACTTCTTGGTAAAACAATTATTGTTTTGAAACAACAATTTATTGTTTAATGTTTATACATATGTGCATTGAGTACCTATGGAGTATAAATTCTAAATATGTTGTATCCTCAGCTGATATTAAAGAGCCTCAGGAACATAATTATACTCGTAGTATCGGGTTCATTGTTTCCTTGGAAATTTTTCACCCTCGTAAAAAAGGTACATACCCAGTATGTGTAATTTGTGTATGTACCATTGTACCTACTACATACATAGGGCTATACCGAAGTACCTGTGGGGTATGGAATCTGTACATCCTCTACTGGTACGATGGAGCACTCAAATTAAAGAGCATGAAATGCTGCGGTGAAAATGTGGATGTGGTGATGGGAGATGTAAATTGGATTAAGATAACCCTGTTGAGACGTTCAGGACTCAAGGAAGCGAGAAATGGAAGTGAGTAGAAAAATGATGGCAGATATCGCAGAAGTTGTGGGAGAAATGAAGAAGTTATGGGAGACATTAAGAAGCGGTGGGGGAAATAAAGTGAATGGAAAAATGACGTGAGTTGAAAAGATTGTGGGAGAGATGTAATTAGATGGAGGGAATTTCATCACACCAGATTTCCACAATTGTAACTACGAGTATTAACACGTAATAAAGTTATCATATTTGTGTTAATCACGATGTGATGTCACAATTAATCAAACTCACCTTACTAAATGTATGCTTAACTTGGGACTCGACACTCGAACCACCGACCTCCATGTTACAAGTCTGCCGCCTTATCGATTGAGCTACGGAGGTCGGTTTGATACTTATAACTCGTAATATTTAGCTCCATAATGTTTTTGCTAAATTCCTACAAAATACTGGACTTCCTAGAATTACAAGGTAGATATAGGTACTTACTTACTTCCTTTTGAAGGCAAGTATACGAGTACTTCCAATGGTTTAAATTGATATAACAACTTTTTAAATAAAGTATTCAAAGAAAGCTTTAACAGTCTAAACCAGACACAGTCATTGCCCCGTCTTGATTTTTAGGTGAAGAAAATTAATTTATCTTGACCTAGGATGGTGATATTAATTCTAGCAATTTGTTACAAAACAACGCTGAATGTTAGGGCTGATATAGTCTAACATTGTAACCCCATCATCTATTCCTGCATCCTTCTTTCAAATGTGTCGGAAGTCTATTTCAATTATTAATAAATTTCGACAAGCGGAATAAAATAAAAATGATTTTTTGACAGTTCCACTCCACTATTCATGTTTATATGTCAATACAAATATCGGACGCATTTTTTGGAAATAATGTTAAAATATATCAAACGAGTCAAAATAGATAATCGTAATATACATTGAACCAACTATATGAAACTTTTGTAGGCGTTTATATTATGAAACATTTATCAAATTTAATTACTTTGATATTCGTAGATATTAAATATTACAAACTGAAAGTAGGTATGTACTAAATGTGAATTTTTTTTATACATATTATAACAATAAATATAGAGTGAAATTGCATAATAATAACTTCACATGATTATTATGTCGTGGGTTCATTTCAAAACCAGGTTTTTTCAAAAAGCATCATTTGATACGATTTTTGTAAGCAAAGAGTGGATTAAATTTACCCAACAAGACGAAGTGAAATTTTTGAAACAAGACTAGACACTAGAGATAATACTTCCCGTCACCTAAATGGAATGCATATAGTGTTAGAGGGGAGGTATACCCGTATACTACGGGATGGGCACTATGGGCAGTCTACAACATAGACCACAAGCGTCTACATAAGCTCCTGTTTCATGGCTGCAAAATAAAAAACGATAAAAAACCCTCATTTTTTTGTTTTGTTTTAAGGACTTTTATTATTTTATAATATAAATACCCAATGTAACGCGTCAGTTATTGCCTCACACAACACACATCAGAAACCTTCGGTTTCTGTTATCTGTGATGAGGTGTAGACGACTATTAAAAAAAAAAAAAAAAAAAAAAAAAAGAAGAAAAAAAAAAAAGGACATGCCCAATACTCATCCCGAGTCCGTCAATGTATTTGCATCTGTTCAAAGACAAAGATATTGAGACACCCAGTAAGCATCTTATCCCCTAGCATTATTGCTCTATCGACTCGAGTGCAGTCATTAGCATTTCAGATATATTAGCATAGTGAGGCCTAGAAGTAATGAAGAGAAGGACAGCAATACAGGATAAAAGACAAATACGAGGATACATTAGCATAATCCTGCAAATAACCAAATTCAGCTACGAAATGAGATTTGTCTTTGATTCACATAACTATGTACGATTGTACAATTGTACATACATGACTGTGTAAATGTCTATTAGTGCTTCAAATGCTTCATTATAGCTCGAAGCTACTCAAATACCATTTAAGTATTGTATTCGAAGCTTAAGCGCTAAAATTACGACGCTGTTACCATGGTAACAGCCAATTTCACAACTGAAATCAGATATTACTTTACTTATAGTAATAGGGTTCTCCACAGCTTTTGGGCCTTAGGGCCTAATTGTAAAATAGGATTACAAGGAAGATATGCCAGACCGTCCCTCAAGTCAGGGTTTCAACAAATCCCAGCGCACTGTCCGACTTCAGGGATATCTGCATTGAAATCCTATTGTATAATTTGGCCATTAGAACAGCGAGAAACATAAATTTATTATATCTTTTTTTTTTTTTTTACTCTGTCTTATCCCGCTTAAGCAGAGTCGACGTTGTTCAACCTCATTGTAGAGGTTAGTTAGTTTTGGCACATTTTTACGCCAACGATTCTATTTGATTTAACATCCTGGATAAGGACGGGGATTTAACTCTCCATTCGCTGGGAATCGTACCAGCTACCCACATTAACCTCACCCAGCCTGGGTAGGGCCGGAAATTTTCTGTGAGAAAAATCTGCTCCGATCGGGGATCGAACTCGGGATCTCTAGACTACGGGCAGAAGTCACAACCGTTACGCCACGGAGGCTGGAGAAACATTAATTATATTGAATACACATATGTATCTACAGAAATACAAAATATTATCGTACAATGTGTAGTGTAGGTATATAATATTTTCAATAATAATATGTTAGATATATTAAAATTATTACATACTACAAAATTTACTATTGATAGTAAAAGTATGAAATGTTATAATATAAATTTCGCGAAATATTGCCTCCTTTTTATGTCTCAAGTCTTTCACAAAAACAACAATTCCATACAATTTTAGATTTGTCTGTTTTTTGTAAACTTTCTGATACCGTAAAACCTTAACATAACTTTTGTACTTTCAACATTGGGGTTTTGAATAATCTTAACAAAAAGCATACTCGAGAAAATAACGAAGAAATATACCAATAGAGGAGGTCTCATAATAAAAAAAATAAGCGCCAAACAACAACCATCCTAATATTCAAGCTTTCCGAACTTTTCCTTCGTCTGAATCAAACATTGGAATTGCCAGGACAAATAAATAATGCCGCGCTATTCATCCGAAAAGTTCGGCTAAAGTTTTCTTGAAGATCGCTTTACCAAACAAACAAATCCATGTTTCTTCGTCAGAGAAGCAAAATGAAAAGTTCATTTCTATGAGTTTAACTTGAAATAACTTTTTATTCTTCTCTCTTTTGGCTCACTAACCGACTGACCTTTACAAACCGACCGACCTTTACATACAGATGTATTAAAAATTAAAGATGTTTACATCCTTAAGTTTTATTTATTTATGTGTATTTAATCATGCGAGTATCATTTTTGACAGCTAGGTATGCAACGATGCAAAGACAGAATACTGAACACACCGAACGTGTACAAAGAAACCTAACAACAAAAAGTTCAATTATTATTGCACATTGCATAGTCACTTAAATACCGGGCGTACATAAAAATAATTTGGTCTAATAATTCAACAAAATGAGAATTCGAGGGTGTACTGCAGGTATGCCTTCAATAATTAAAATCATAGATAGAGCACGTACTGTAGAAAGAAGTTGTAGTCAAACTTGGACAGGGTAGAACACGAGCGAATACCTACTAAGTCGGAGAAGACCATGAATAATTGCAGAGGAGAGAGCCAAGCACGTCCCGAACCCACCTGGCTGCAAAACGTGAAACTGAGATATCCGTACACTAAGTACAAAACTAACATTAAAATCCTGCGATCTCTTTTATTTTCTCTCTCGTAATGAACTTTTCTCGAGAAGCATCTTCTCTTATTTACATTTATTACTTCCGAGTATATTCCAAGGTTAGTAATGGTAGTATTGTTTCTTTTTCTTCAAATTAATAAGTGTAAATAAATTGCCCATTCAAAGAAAATCAAAAAGACACATTTTTAAAGCAAATGGTCATGGTTCAATTGACCTGGAATTTGTATATTAAAGAGACGTTAGGGCACCAAAAAAACCATCACTATTTGCGATATATCGTATTTTATCTAAATATATTGGAAGCATTATCATTAGATAGCCAAATTTAAGCCACGCCCAACGGGTGAGCCCCAAGAAGGTTCGAACCTCCGTGATTCTGCCATTCTGCCTAGGTGATATTAATATTGGTAGCATCAGTATAAAAGGTGCACTGGTAATCAAGTGGTTAACGCGCTAGTCTGGTAATCCAGGTAGCGCAGGGATCCGTTGGTTCGAATCCCACCCAGTGCACGAACTTTCCCTCATTAATATGAGTTTGTGACCACATAATAATAAGACTCTGAGGGTTAGGTATAGAAAATGCTTTAAGCATTAACCTCGCCTGGTGGTAATTTTCCACTAAAGATTGTTATCATTATAAATATGTGAGTTTGATAAGCGATTCCGCACCTCAAATGTCCTCGAGTATTAAAAAATGTGTTGGAAACGCTGAAATGAATAGACAAATGTTGGGAAGAAGATGATTTCTTTTAAAATAATTAGATTTTCCTTGTTTAAAAATAAGTTGAATCAGATTTTC